>CAJVNO010000005.1:0-555029 GCA_911174995.1 Penicillium olsonii | reverse complement strand
TCTTCTTCTCATCCTTCTTCTCATCCTTCTTCTCATCCTTCTTCTCATCCTTCTTCTCATCCTTCTTCTCATCCTTCTTCTCATCCTTCTTCTCATCCTTCTTCTCATCCTTCTTCTCATCCTTCTCATCCTTCTCATCCAACTCATACTCTTCTTCTGATTCTCCGTTTGCCTTCGCCATCAAATTCCACTTGGATACCCTGGCAAGTGTATCGAGGTTGGGACCCGCGAGCTTGGAAACTATACACCAATGAGATCCATTTGGGCCTTCGTGCTTAAACGAATCCAGGATCTGAAGAATGTTGTATTCCGAAAGCTTCCCATGAGCCTTCTTGCTCAGGTACTCATGCAATTTGAGATCGGTGGGCTCCGTCACTTCCGAAGCGATGATTTTCAAAGCGACTAAACGTTCAGTGCTTTCAAATGTTAGAACCTCAACGATCGCCTATCGTACCAGTACTCACTCGATATCCCACGCAAGCCAAATTGTTGAGGATTTCCCGCGTCCCAGCTTGTTGACGACCTCGTAACGACCATCTTTGAATTTGTCGTGCAGAGCGACTGGATGAAACCCACCAGGACGATATCTCAATATGTTTTCTGCACCGGACGTGAGATTGTTGTCCTTGTATTCCCGTTCTTCAAACATGTCGCAGATACTTCAAACCGAGGGCTGTAAGGCGGATGTAGAGGATAGAGACATGGAGAGAGAGAGATAGAGCGGCGTTTTTAAAGGTGAAACTTCCTTTGTTTGCTCTTGCGGTGGTGGTTCTTTGTCACCATTGCGCCCTGCCCAGGTGTACGTGTGCCCAGCTGCCTGCTTTGGGGTTTCTTTCGTCTCGAGAACCTTTCAACTCATAAACATCCTGGTGTCTCTCACAGGGGGCTGTATGGACCTGAGCCTTGGAGATACGTCTCGGAATGTCTGAGACTGTCGCTTTCATGATGATGTTTTGGTTGATACGTAGTGCATCATTTTTGTGAAGTTGAGACGAGATACACAGGACTGTAGACTACCTATTTAACTTACCTGGGCCCATATCTGTAGTTGCGTCTGAAAATTGCAAACTATTTGATCCCACTTTCAATCTTCAACCAGCGAATCTTCTCTCCGAAAATGCGTGTTACAGTCACATTTTGTATCGAAAAGCCCCTTGAGAAAAAATACCATAAACCGATTACCAAATGGATTCAAAATAACCGGGTAATGCATGATATTCATGGTACTCGGGTTGTATTCGACCGAGCTCATGTCACGTATGTTTACTCCTTTGGGGCTTCTTTCAAGCTGCCGCGCTAATCAGATCAAAGATGTGGCATGCACGAAACCATAAACGATTATGACCGTGACAGGGACCCCCATGCTACCGTTAAAATGACCAACAAAGAGATCAGGGAGCAGGACACTCACTATGTTTTACATTGGCGGCCCAATCGAGGGTCAAAGTACATGCCGGTTCGGCATGATGAGTACACACAGCACGCGAAGGAGAAGAAACATCAGCGTGACCAGTTGGATGTTGAGGGTCATCAAAGCGGTAAGTCCCAGCAACAGAAGAAAAAGAGCCAGCGCATGTCAGAGGTAGACCCAGATGGATTTACAATTGTCAAGCACACTGGGGGAATACATCGCCGTCAAAACAATCCACCAGATGGCCCAACAGTTGTATCCCACAATCCATGGGCCCCATTGGCGTCGATCCAAGAGGAAGAGTCGGCTGCAATTCAACCAATGCCAACATCGTGTTGCAACTGTACCTGCCCGTGAGGCCCAAGGCATACGAGAGAGATCTACACTGCGGGCTTGAGACTCAACTGGACAGAAGCAGGATATGCAGGGATTAGTCTTTTGTTGAATAAATGTTCGGGATTTCTGGATATTGTATTTCCTAGGTCTGGTAGGCTAGCCTTTCTCGGTCATCATCCTGCAGACGGCCATATCTGTTTAACGTTAGTTGTCGAGTTTTTTCAAATAAATCGCGGTTCACATACTCCAAGAGAAGACGAAACATGTAAACTTCCATATCTTCATTTCTCAGTGCTCGTTCTGCCCAACTCTTCCCCTCGGTGGCTATCGTTTGTGCAATGGTACTTCCCATTGGATCGTATTCGAAATATCGGAGAAGCTCGACGATTTCATCGGCATCTTTATTGAGAGGTACATAGTGCACCCAAGGAATCAAGATGTCTTGATGCCATTCACGAAAGAGGGATACCTTAAGAGGAAGGCTTTTGCTGTTCATAAATGAGTAGAACCTGCCACTGTAGGCCCAGCCATCCATATCGAGTAGATAACGATAATTCCAGGCTTTGCTCGGCTCATCGACTTCAGCTTCGCCGCCGAAGAATTTGGTTTGCGAGTCACAGCTCTCTTCACAGTGGCTTATTGTTGTGAACTTGAGATTCAAATGTTTGTCGTACTGCCCCTGTTGAATTTCTTGAGTGGCCCAACCACTGGCACTATGGTTGATACCGTGATGATTTGCATCCGCTGGTCGAAGAACATATTGCGTTGAGCTGGGGTGCGTTAGATTTCCAATTACTCGTTGGCGCAAGGTATTTCGCCATGTGTGTTCATCAGTATGACCACCGGTGTTTCCACCTCTCCAGTACAGCTGACGCGTCTTGTCTGTCCAGTCAAAGTCACTTTCCTCGTCAAAAGAGGCCATCTTTTCATGATACCATGTTGATGGCACCGGGATATCCTGGAATGAAGACGGCATAGAAGTCGAGAACACGGGAGTCAGCTCATTTGTGAGCTTCAAAGTATGTGGACTTTCGAATAGACCCAGACGATGCTGCAAAGATGGACTCTTGCAAACATCACTGAAGGCTGTCTGGTTGAAGATGAATCCAAGGGGCTCAATTGCGTAAGAGGCGGTCTCATCTACCGCATGTCCATCGAAGTCCCTCGCAGGTGAATCGGGAGGACAAGAAAGTGTAGAGTAAGCCCAGTTGTTCTGGAACTGGAGTGATTTGTAACGAGTCTGCGAGACTGGGGGTGGCTCGTCCAGAAATGGGTACGAGACCGTGTAGTCGTCACTCGGTCTCGAGACTCGAGATAGATGACCATGCGCCTCCTTGCCAAGAGAAACTCTTTTGCTCAACTCTTCGTGTGCTGCTACTACGCGTGGCTCATCATGCTCGTTAAATGGCAAGTCCATGTCAGGTAGCCACTTGGCAAACGACTCGAGCATGTTGATAGTTCCAACACGTTGGTACAGCTGCGTGGAGCTCGCGCAGAACGCTCGGCCTTTTCGGATTGAGATGCTCATGAAGCCATTGTCGCTTTTTCCCAAGTCTTCTCGGGTTCGCGCACGCAGGACACTAGGCTCCAGTCCCCAAAATGGTAGCAAAGCATGGTAGATAACATCGAATTCATCAATCAGTACTGTGTTTTTCTCTCGGGCAAAGTTGTACCAATGATCAAAGCCAGGGGGCGGCGGCATCTTGTACCGACGCTTGTACTCTGACACCGCCTGTTTCAGTGTTTGAGACTGCTTGGCAAGTGTGGCATTGAATGAACTCTGAGCATTCCTTGTGAGTTGCAACACGGGATGATCAGGCGATGTCCTATCATATGTTGTTGTGTGCGAATACGACTTGACGGGCGACGGAGAAATGTACAACATCACCATGGTTAACACCATCGCTGTGGAAAGCGTGAGAATCCATGGCTTTTTGGCGCGAGAATAATAGCCTCTGGTCCTATGAGTTCCGTGGAGGGGTTGATAGCGCCCTTTTTCAAGTGATGGGCTCATCATGTCGATATACTGGAATTGTTATGATGAGCTCAGAATAATGGCCAGCAGGACAGTGCTCGAGACTCGTCAGCCATTCATAAACGCTGATCCAAGTTTGAGACAATCAGATGTTGGATATGACCACAGTACACGGGGGTAGTCGGTGCTCGCAGGCATCAGCGCTATGGGCTTGGCTAGAAGGCAGCCCTTAAGCAGGGGCCTTGGGGTAGCAGATGGGAGTCAGAAGAGCCCCCGGTGGAACATTTGCCTAGATCCTGCGCGGGTGAGATTTGGGGATCTAGGGGTAAAAGATGAACGGATAGACCCGAGTTGGACAAGAATGTGTACATATGCTGTGGATCGACATTTTGCCACAGCCCTGGATATTTTGAGCTGTCGATTGTTACTTCATACGGCTGTTGGCAGCCCCCAGAGCGGAGCAGGGCTTAAGTCAAAGCCATTCAGATCCACGGCAGTGGGGCCAGCCCCTGGAAATCACCTTCAAGCCGCGTAGCCACTTCGTACTGTATACAGTGTACCCGTCTCTGCTACTAGGTACATGCAGTAACTACTACAGTACTCCCAAGGTCCGTACTGTACTGTACATAGTAGTAGACCACCCCCTTCGCACACAATCCACAGGCCTCGGGGGTAATGTAGGTAGTTTCTTGAGGTGATGCATCTCAGGGTTAGTATGGGTGCCACATACAAAAGGTACTACTACCTAGGTAGTACCTAGACCTTCCAAGGTTCGCATTTTTCTTTCCTGGGATCTCTCTTCACAATGACCTTGAACGATAGGAGAATCTTTGGGTACTGACTATAGCACCTGGCACTAGTACTATACCATCTCTACCTAGGTATATTTAGAATAAATTTTAATAAAAATGAGTGGTCGTGGAAATATTCTTTAAGAAAATCACTATATCTGAAGGCATTCAAAACAGGAGGGTATTTAATCAACACTTCCTGTAGGTATGGGCCCAGCCGGCGAGCCCTCATGTGGCGGTCCCAATCTGCGGGCAGTGATCAGCATGGCAGCCACATTACTATCCTTAATCACCCCAAGTCATAAGCTAGAAGCAAGAAAGGGAAGGGTAATATGCCATGAATTGGTTGCTCAAGAAGAGAGAGGGAAAAAAGAAAGGCGAGATCTAAACTAGC
The DNA here is from genome assembly GCA_911174995.1 of Penicillium olsonii. Taxonomy (NCBI): domain Eukaryota; kingdom Fungi; phylum Ascomycota; class Eurotiomycetes; order Eurotiales; family Aspergillaceae; genus Penicillium; species Penicillium olsonii. The sequence goes on along the minus strand of CAJVNO010000005.1, from coordinate 550,122 downwards.
CCTGGAGCCCTGGAGCCCTGGAGCCCTGGAAGTATGTACAGTTGACAAAATATTTCCGGTCGGCGGCCCCAGACCCGTATCCATGGATGTACCCGTGACAGAAGTATCACATGACTTCAACACCAAGACTACCTAGTACCTAGGAGCAGCGAGGCTCAACACATATATCTTTACCAATCGATTGAAAACAGCCTCTTTTTCCCAATCCAGAAAGTATTCTCATCCCGAGCCTCAATTCGCATCCCTTGCGGTCCAATGTAGTCGGATTCCTCCATATGCTTCTACCTCTCTCCAACCTGCACGGTGCACTTCGACAGTTCGGAGCCATTAGGGGTTTGGGAATTACCTAGGTAGGTAAGTGACGAACCTTGGAACCTTGGACCTTGGAAGCGAGGAATTTTTGCACAAGAATTTCGAACAAATACCTAGACTCCCCATCTTCCTGTCAGTAGAGCCAACTTCACCCGACAATACAGAACTACCGCAGCACATCAATGTCTGATCGATTCCACCACCCATCACGTAGGCAGCTGCATGAGGCCGGTTGGCCTTACAGTCGAGTCTCTGGAGTATCCAGGAGCACTCAAACCGCCGACGACTCGCTGGCAGACAGCGATTCTGAAGAATTCTATGACACAACCCAATATGCATCGCAGCCCTCGGGCAGCCAGCGGGGCACTGATAGGCATGGCCGAGAGCGCTCCCGTGCAACCCGCAGGAAACCAAGTCCGGCCGGGCCCGCCTCACCTGTCTATGAGATTATAGACGACGATGATACCGCTGTAATCCACCAGCACCGGATCGAGCGCGATGAGGAAACTCAACTGGGCGAATTTCGGGAGCAAGTCTTGCGCGATCTCGCAGCGCAGCCCATCCAAGCCCAACAACCGCAATCCATCTCCAGCCGAACCTACCAAGTTGCAGAGGCTGGCCGGCCGACTGCTCGATGGACACCCGGGGAAACAGACGCACTGGTGAGACTGCTAGAGACCATTGGCCCCGCCTGGTCTGCGATGCGCAATGAGAACCTGAGGCAATACGAAAAGCATGGGCCAGCCGAGAGCATCCACCCAGCCCGCAAGGGAACGCAGTACCGAGAGAAGGCCCGATCGATGAAGATGATGTTTTTAATGTAAGTCCGCCTCAGCGTGCCTCAAATCCACAGACCCCACCACTAACACACGCACAGCAATAGACAGCCCATCCCCAGGGGGTTCGATGAATTCGAGCTGGGCGACCATGAGCTTATGAAAGTCGCCCAGCGCCAAGTGTCACTGGGACAGCAGAGCACACAGCGCCGGGAGACGACCAGACGCCCGGCGTTGGATCAGCCTGAGCCAGCCCCGAGGGGATCACGGGCCTATGAGAGAAATCTGGTGCCCCCGACGCCCAGGCGGTCACGGGCCTACGAGAGAAATTGGCTGCCCCCGACGCCCCCGACGCCCAGGCAGTCACGGGCCTACGAGAGAAATTTGGTGCCTCCGACGCCTCCGACGCCCAAGCAGTCACGGGCATACGAGAGAAATTCCACCCCGACCCCCAGCCAGTCACGGGCCTATACGGAGCCCCCGGGCGGATCCACCTGGGCATGATGTAGACCGCCCGTGGAGGGGAGTAGAGGGGCCGCCGCCTTCGCCGATCGGGCGGGGCGCGCCTGCCACTGCGGCGGCTAATCCCCCGTGATCATGCACTTGCTCCCACTTATTGATTATATTGATTAAAGAGCCGTAATAATGAAATCAATTTTGCTCAATAGCGTTGCATATACATATATTTAGCCCCAGCGGGAAGAAGGGCGATCCAGAGGTACCTAGGTACTCTGTGCTTCTAATGTTCGAGGGAATACTATGCATTCTGTACGTGAAGGGCTAATCTGAGCAGTTCCTTAAGAAGCAACCTTGGAACGCTAGGATGTTTACAAAGAGCAAACGTGGTTCACAGGTAGTGTGTCCATGCCAATATTCATTATAGTATCATAACATGAGAAGACGGAAATATGTCACAGGTCAAATCAAACACAAAATCTCAGTTGCGCCAAGGATGCAAGTGGACTGATTCCAGTCACTGCTATCGAATGCGCCAGGGTATTCACCAAATATGCAGTAAGGAAGGTAGCGCCACAAACCTGCGCTCCGATTCCCAAAACGAAGCCAAAATAAAAACAAAAGTCCTCTCCATACAATGCTTTTGGGACACAAGAGGGAGGAAATAACAAAAAACGCCAAATTAAGCCCGGAAATCGTACATGCGAACCTGGTAGTCATCGCCACCGGTGATGAAACGGCTGTCACTGAGTCCAATGCAGTTGACAGCTGCACTATGCCCTTCGTAGGTGTCTTGGCAGGTGGGGATGCGGGGATCCCAGATCTTGACCATACGGTCCATCCCGCCAGATGCGATGCGCAGGGTGTCGGCGGAAAGTCCCCAGATGCCTTCAAGATGGCCAAAGAAGGTACGAAGACATCTGCCAGTGCTGGTTTCCCACAGTCGGATGGTGGCATCCAGGCCACTGGTGATGATGTAACGCGGGGGTTCCACGCGATCTTCTCCTTGGTCAAATGAGGAGCCAAAGGCGGAGGGCTGGGAGGAGAGGGACTTGTACTCGAGGGTAGGGGAGAGAGCGCTCAGAAGGTTGTCGCCGTGCTGGGAAGTTGTGCTGACATGGTCGTTCTCACAATCTGCAAGATGATTCTCAAGCTCGATTTCACGTGGCAGAGCGATGACCTGCTGCACCGAACCGATGTGGTTGTGGAATACACGCAGACACGTCTTAGTCTTCAAGTCCCAAAGGCGGGCAGCACCGTCATCACAGGCGGTCAGAACTGTTTGCGAGGCCGAATCGATCTTGACAGCGTTGACTCCTGCGGGATGAGGCAGAACAAACGTGGATTTGTCTTTGAAGTTCCAAATCTTCACGGTGTGATCGACAGAGGCAGAGGCCAGAAGGGTTGAATCGAAATGAAGGGCGATGACCGCTTCCACGTGTCCATTGTATTTCGAGATACACTCTCCAGTCCGCCAGTTCCAGATGCGGATACTGCGATCCAAGCTGCCGGTAATCAATTTTGTGTCATCAAATTGGAGGCATCGAACTCCGGCGGTGTGACCCGTGAGAGTTCGCAATTCTTCACCAGTGTCGGTATCCCAGATTTTGACAGTAGCATCGTAAGATCCAGACATAAGAATATTGTCCTCGAACTGCAAACACATGACACTGTCGCGGTGCCCCTTGAACACCTTGACCGAGCAGCGTTTATGCTTCCAGTTCATACCGACGACAAACCGATCCCGATAAACGTCTTTCCATGGGCGGAACCGTCTTTTGAAGTATCCTTCAACTTCTTCAGAAGACTGAGGTGGTGAAGCACAGTGGCGCTTGACAAGCGTCCCTTCGTCGTCCTCGGCGTCGACCTTGCGCTTTCCATTACCATCGGGTGCGGCGATGGAACAAGGCTCTGCGACGGCGGCCTCGGCAGATTCCCCAGAGGGCTTGCTGTGACCCCAGTTGGTAGCGCGCAGTTCGATTTCACGCTTCGCTTCGCGCAGACGCTTACGATCCAGAAGAGGAAGACCCCAACCACACTTGTTACACTTCCGACGAATATGCTGCTCACACATCCTGTGCCAAACTACGTCGTCGTCCGCAAGGGCCTTCCAGCGCGGGGAGACCTGCGCAGCCCGGCAGAGCGAAGCCGTGTCCAGGTATCGCAAGATCTTGAAGGAAAGCTCAGGGGGGAGCGCAGCAAGAAAGTCGATTCGGATCAGTTCGCGGACGCTGGCAGAAATGTAGGAGAGTTGAGGGAAGCAGCACTGCGCCAGAATTCCTTGCAGCATTAATGTGCGCTGCTTGGCCGGGGCGGCGGAGAATAGCGACCACACAAGAGAAATGGCCTTTTGGTCCTCCTGGGCAAGACCGTTCAGTTCAGATTGTAGTTGGGTCATGGACTGCTCGTCCGCTTGTCGCCTGCCACACTTGGAGTCTGGCTGGTGGCGGTAGCAGTAGCTGGCGTTGACGGGACGTTGCTCGGACGGGTTCGAAACCTGCGAGCGCAGGGGCGCATACTGCCTTGGCTGGTGTCTGGCAAGGAATGGCGCAACATTTTGACGCGCAAGTTCCTCTAGTGTCTGCGTGTTGGCATCTTTGCGCGGGGCGTTGGGTTCGGCGGTGGCATCGGGGCCTGCATTTGAGACCGGCTTGTGCCGTGAAGTGGGAATTTCAGTTGTATCGGTCATAACGAGGGGTAGCAGTCGGCGGGGCGATGCAGGTGACGAAGAAGGCCGCTCCCCTAGTGACGATCACGTCTGCAATGCACTGCGAGCAAGGCCAGCTGGGGTACAGATACCCTGCAGACTAGTAGATGTGAGTCTGTTTATTTCTCGTCCTTCACTTTGTGTTTGTTGCTTTCAAAGTGAGCGAGTATGGGAATTTCAAAGCGATGTGGTATGTCCAAGTGAATGGAAGGTTCGAAGGAATGAGAGGGACAGAGGTGATATGGATGCCCTGCAGAAGAATGAAGGTCAAGTAAGTAAGGAAAGGGGAGACTTTAAAGGAGAATTTAAAGCAGAGAGGATTGCACAATCTCTCCCCCAAGGTAGCATAAGTCATATACCAATCCGGAGAGATTGCGTGACGGAAGGCGAATCAAGGGCGGTGACTCACGTGACCGATTGCGCGATCTCCACAGTCTGTCACATCCCGCAGTCACCGCTCGGCCTTCTCACAGGTCCTCGATTCGTCATTTCCTCACACTTTTGAGTCCGTTTGTCGACTTGTTTGTCTCGGTATGTAGCACTTCACCGCCATTCGTGACCCACTGCCTATCCTTTCGTCTGGTTTTATCCATGGTCTCGACCGAGACCCCCTTCTCATCAACCTAGCGGCCGATCTCGTGATTGATTGACTTTTAGATAGAGCTTATGAGGAGCTCATCGGACCCTAGAGCAGATTTTCCCCGGCCAGTGGGAGATCCTTGGATGCTCCACTAATCTACTTCTGATTCGGTGAAGCGCCGGACCGCGACAGAGGTCTATCCTGATATTACAACAATCCCCCTGTGGTGGTTTCACTCGGCGAAAGTTGACTCCTTTCTTTTGGGTCCTATCTGAACGCGCCATATATCCCGAAAACTTTGTAGAATGGCGTCATCTCACTCTTCGTCCTCGTCTATCCGCCCCGGGGCTGGGCCAGAGGACCAAACGTCCCTTCCCCAGGTTGACACGCTGATTTCATATCTTCTGGGAGCAAAGCGATCGCTTTCTTCCATCAACCACGTCTGGCGAGCCAATGAAATAGTCACGGCGTCGCATTCGGCTCTGGAGGAGAGTGTTACCGTGTGTTCCCGGACAGGGTTCTTACGCCGAGGGCTCAATAGTCAGCTTCGACTGTTGTATGATGTGCGAACCGAGGTTGAACACATTTCATACCGAGGTCGTGATGAGTTCTCGCTGGCCTTGCGAAATCTCGACGCTGCGGATGCCCGGCTCAAAAATACTCTAGATCTATTACGAGGAACCATTGTCCACTCATCCTTCAGACCCGGCGACGAGGAAGAGAAAAGCTTACATGATTTTGTTGATGAGCGAGGAGTTGAGGAATTACATGCCTCTCTGAAAGCCTCAATCGACCGCACTACCACAGCGCGAGCCGAGCTCGATACCTCCAATCATGAATTCGATGATGAGCTTGCATCAACAAGACAGTCCCTTCGTCACTTCCACACCGCCACCAAATTGGCGTCATCCCGTCTCTCGATCACATCTTCATCCTCATCCACGTCTGACTCGGGCCTTCTAACTTTGTCATCAATGCCGGGCCAGATTCAATCATTGGAGGCCCACGCCCAGGAGATGGCGGTTCTCCTTGAGGCATTGGTGAGGCACTTTGACCTCTGCGTGACTGCTGTGAAGCATACCGATGGCGGCGGCGCAGTCGCCAGGTCTATTACTGGTGACATGCCGACGGGTGTGGAGGGCAGTAATGATGGGATGCCCAACATTGGGGCGGAAATCAACGCCCACCTCAACGCACCTCTCGACCCAATGACGGACGCTGAATATCAGGAAATGGTGACTGTGTTGATCAAGGATGCCCCAGAAGCAGAGGATGTGGTAATTGAAATTCAAGACCGTATCAACGCGATGGAGTCTATTTTTGACCACGTGCAAACTCATCGCGACGTGCTGCTGTCTATCTCCAAGGCAACAATCGAGGTTCATGATCATCTCTCAGCTCTCGCCTCCAGTGGCCTACCTCGTTATATTTCTCAGGCCCACAACTTCACCCGCGTGTGGCATGAGGAAAATGATCGCATTAACTCTGGTCTTGCAGAACTTTCCGACTTACATACCCTCTATGATGGCTTTCTCAATGCCTATGATAGTCTCATGCTTGAGGTCGCTCGTCGACGCCATGTTCGACAACGCGTGGAAAAGGTACTCCGAGAAACCAGACATAAGCTGGACTCACTCCACGATGAAGATGCTGCCGCTCGTGATGCTTTCCGTGTGGAGCAGGGTGATTACCTCCCTTCTGACATATGGCCTGGAGTGGGCCTGGCGCCGATGCAGGTTCAATTTTTACGAATCGCGGGTGGCCACCTAGATAACGCCCCTGGCAGTGAAGATGTGCCGGAAGATGCGCACCATCCCACGGAAGGTGTCAACATCGACTCACACCAAGATCACGATCATGATCAGGGGGAGCATATTCCCGAATTGCCTCGCGACATGATCGAACAAGCTTACGCCAGAGTCAAAGCGCGAAACAAATCTGCCTCCTAGGAGCACCCTGGGGCACGCCCCATGAATACCCCAACCAAACCTTCACATCATCACTTCGTTGCCGACAATTGACTCACAGCTTTCGGGATTTTGATTCTTTTTCCTTGTCACATTGTAAATATGATGGAAATTGAAAATTTTGACAATTCAGATCTACTTTTCATAACCAGCACATTTCAATGAGCACCAAGCCACCCCCTCCCCCTCCCCCCTACCACCTACCCCCATGGATGGATTGCCTATATGACGAAACCCCAATAGGTCTGACCCTCTGCAACATTATTGCCTTCTCTGTTTGATCCAGGGGCTCAGATGCATACTCTTCGGCAGCTGCTGGCGGTGTAAGCACTGAAACCTGAATCTTCTTGTGGATGGCAGAATATGAGCAGTTCGGGATGACTGCCAAAGAGAGCTCCGATAGGCATTCCAATCATCCTTAAGCACGGGGGCTGCCCAGGTGTGTTCACCTGGGCAAGTACTCACGGCTGATTACATCCAACAGCGTCTTACTACCTATGTAGGTGTCACACCAATCGATGTAGTGATGGTCTCGGAGCTCTAAAGTTTTAATTGTGAACACATCTATATTTTTTCATTTATATCAAGTTTAGACCAAGGTATCAAATGCCCAATGCTCCATCCATATATGCATTTCATCATCAAATCATGCCAAGCGGGTGTCACACACAGCGTGCAAATTTTCACAACACCCGTACACATGCAAAGAGAGACAAAGTGAGAAAACCACAAGCTTAATGCTTCTTCCGCGAGGAGGAAGAGACAAGCTTCTTCTTGAGGTGCTTAGGCATCTTCTTTGCCCGCTGCTCACGCTTCTCTTCTTTCACCTTTGCCTTGTGATCGCGCTTGGAGTCCTTGTCTTCGAAACGCTTGCCCCGAGGCGCCTTCTTGGCGAATGGGTCTTTCTCGTCTTCATCTTCAGAGTCGGATCCCGAAACAGAGACACCCCCGCTTGCGTCGGATTCTGCGTCTACCTCGGCATCTGCGGCTTCCTTCTTCTTGCCACCGGCTAGAAGATCTCCGTAGATAAGGTCACCGCCCTTGCCGTCGCGGATACGCTCGGTATCACGCTCAACATCGTAAACTTGCTCCAGTGTCTGAGGAATATATTGTTGACGGAAGACAGCAGTATCAACGTCCTCGGCCTCCTGCTGTTCATCTGTGCCTTCTTCGCGTGCCACAAGAAGTTTGTCAATGGCACTGATCATCTCCTCATCTCCGGCATCGATGGTAGTCGGGCCTTCAGGGGAAATAATGAAGTTGAAGACGGTGCGTTCAGGAAGGGTCATGACATTCTTGCGACGGAAAAAGTCGCTGACGTTCTTGATATCCATACGCAGGAATTCCAAGCTGCGTGGGTGGTCGTGCTCAACACTCTGACTGACATCAATGATGTATAGACGCTCCTTGTGGTAGAGGATGTTGTACTCGCTCAGATCAGCGTGGACCAAGTGACAGGTCTGGTACATGACTCGCATGTATCCCAGCAGTTCCATGTAGAGTTCGCGCCAGCGGTTCTCGGGCTCGGGAATGCTGAACTCGACATCCTTGAGACGAGGGGCACCTAGACCCTTGGAGCTACCAATAAATCCCATGACGAGGACATGTAGACGGAGATAGAGGGGCTCTGGGGAGGGAATGCCTGCAGCATGGATTCTGCGGAGGTTACGCATTTCCTTTTCGGCCCACAATTTGACCATGGCGCGGTTGTTGCTCTTGTTGTATCCTTGGCGGAAACGGAACTCTCCGGTGACGTACTTATCACGGTCCTTGAAAACCAGAATACTCGTCTTGTAAACCTTGATGGCACGGTGCACCGGGGGAGCCTCCTCATCGTCCTGAGAGATAGACATGGCGTGGTAGACGTTGGCTTCCTTTCCAGTAGACAGACATCCGTGGATTTCGGACACGATGCCCCTGTTGATCATCTGCAGCAACAGCATGCGCGTGCGGGGATCCAAGACTTGTTCTGAGGTGGCTCGATCGGCCTTGTCTCCTCCCTTCTCAGCGCGTCCCGAGATACCAGCCTGTTGGTCGTCCAGCTTAATCTTTCCCGCATGGCGGGTGAGAGACTTGACCTGGTCATCGATGGAGGCCGAGGTGTTCACGGTAGGTTTCTGCGTGTTCGTTTTGGGGTAAGTCCATTTCGGCACATTCGAGTCGCCGGCGAGGTCATTGATTCTCCGCTGACGGTTGTAGGCTTTCGTGAGATCGCTGTTATCGGAGGAAAGAATGTCCTCGCGGTCCAATTCTTCTTCGAAAATATCGTCGTAGTCCTCATCCTCCTGGTCTTCGTAATTTTCCGGCAGATCTTGCCCCGCCTCAGCGGAGTCTGCATTATCGGGGTTCATGTAGCCCTCGTTGGGCACGTAGGTGTGGGTTGGCGCATGGCCATCAGCAATTCCGGCTGCCGGAGCAGGACTCTCGTTCGAAGCCATTCTGGAACTTCAATGTCGGGAACGAGGATGTGTGATTCCGTCCGTCGTCCCCAAGGTTTTTTTTTTCTGTGGCCCAAATTTGGCTGACCGCCTGGCAGAACCCCGCGCCCAACGAGACGCGCTGATTTCGTCTCTCGCGTAGCTGGTTACCACCGTCGCCGCAACACACCTACTTACCCCACGGTCCTCAGTCTTTTGTTGGCGCGGAGCTCTGTCAGATCTGATCGGCCGGGCGCATCTGCTCTGTTCTTTTTTCTTGCGCCAGGCGCGCCGTGCCGGGGGAGCTGTAACAAATACTCGCGTCGCGCGTGTTCTTTCAAGATGTATGTGAAGCAGATCATCATCCAAGGCTTCAAGAGGTAAGTCGTGTCTCAAATCCATTCATCCGATTCCCAAGTCGAATGGATTTCATTGACATTGATTGTCTAGCTACAAGGACCAAACCGTTATCGAGCCATTTTCTCCTAAACACAATGTCATCGTCGGGCGCAACGGTTCTGGCAAGAGTAACTTCTTCGCCGCAATTCGATTTGTCCTCAGCGATGCCTATACTCACCTCGGAAGAGAGGAGCGTCAGGCCCTTCTGCATGTATGTTCTGTCGAATTGGTTAGTTGACTATAATCGTTGACCCCCAGCAGGAAGGTTCTGGTTCAGCTGTGATGTCTGCCTACGTGGAGATCATCTTCGACAACTCTGACGATCGTTTCCCCACCGGCAAGCCGGAGGTTGTCCTTCGCCGCACCATTGGTATCAAGAAGGATGAGTATACTCTCGATCGCAAGAACGCAACTAAGAACGATGTCATGAACCTCCTCGAGTCTGCCGGTTTCTCTCGGTCCAACCCCTACTATATCGTCCCCCAGGGTCGCGTCACTGCCTTGACAAACATGAAGGATTCCGAACGACTCGTTCTGTTGAAGGAGGTAGCTGGTACCCAGGTGTATGAAGCCCGTCGATCGGAGTCTCTCAAGATCATGAATGAGACAAACAGCAAACGGACGAAAATTGATGAGCTTCTGGACTACATCAATGAGCGACTTGCTGAACTCGAGGAAGAAAAAGATGAATTGCGAAGTTACCAGGAAAAAGACAAAGAAAGGCGTTGCTTGGAGTACACTATTTACTCTCTGGAACAGCAAGAGATCGGTAAAGTCCTGAGCGAAATCGAGGAGCGCCGGCAAAATGGCGTCGAGGATGCCGACAACAACCGAGAACAAGAGAACAAATTGCAAAATGCAATTGACCAGATCGATGCCGAGATCACCGAATGTCGTCAGCAAATTGAGTTCCTCAAGGTTGACAAGGCTCAACTTGAAGATGAGCGTCGTGAGGCATCAAAGACTTTGGCCCAGCATGAACTCCAAGCCAAGTCTCTTTCTGACAACCAGGCCGCGGCTCAGGCATTGAAGTCGCGATACGACGCCGACTTGACTTCTGTCCAAGAAGCCATCCAGGAGCGCGAATCTGAGCACCAGGAAATTCTCCCCCGATTCAAGGCCTTGAAGGATCAGGAAGACGGTGTGAAATCTAAACTTACTGATGCTGAAACATCCCGCCAGCGATTGTACGCGAAGCAAGGGCGTAACTCGCGGTTCAAGAACAAGTCTGAGCGTGACAAGTATCTGAACATGGAGATTCGCGAAAGTCACAATTCAATCAAGTCTGTTCAGGGCGTGGTGTCCCAGACGCAGGAAGACATGCAGGAGCTGGAATCAACAATTGCTGCCCTCGAGCCAGAGACGGAGCAACTCCGTGAACAAATTGATGGCCGAGGAGACACCATGCACTCTGTAGACCAAAAGGTGCAAGAAGCCAAGGACGAAAGAGATCGTCTGATGGACCAGAGAAAGTAAGTTTATCTGGAACAAACCACAAATAAGCCGCATATGCTAACTTGATCCCAGGGAGCTCTGGAGAGAAGAGGCGAAGCTGGACTCTGTCATCTCAAACGCATCCCAAGAAGCCGATCGGGCCGAGCGCAGCCTGTCATCTATGATGGATCACAACACCAGTCGGGGAACAGCTGCTGTGCGTCGCATTAAACGTCAGCACAACCTTGAGGGTGTTTACGGTACTCTTGCCGAGCTCTTCGACGTGAACGACAGGTACCGCACAGCTGTGGAAGTCACCGCCGGTCAGAGTTTGTTCCATTACGTCGTAGACACAGATGAGACTGCTACGACTGTCTTGGAAATTCTCCAGAAAGAGAAAGCAGGTCGTGTGACGTTTATGCCATTGAACAGACTTCGGACCCGGCCTTTGGACATGCCTCGTGCTAGTGACACAATCCCAATGATTGAGAAGTTGCAGTACGACCCGGCATATGAGCGAGCCTTCCAGCACGTGTTTGGCAAGACCATCATTTGCCCCAATCTGCAGGTTGCTTCCCAGTACGCACGCAGTCATGGTGTGAATGCCATCACTCCCGAGGGTGACAGATCGGACAAGCGTGGTGCTTTGACTGGTGGTTACCATGACTCGCGGTCGTCTCGACTAGACGCTGTTAAGAACGTGGGCAAGTGGAGAGATGAGTGTGAAACCAAGCGGAGCCGAGGCACCGAAATCCGGAAAGAGCTGGAGCAACTTGATCAGATGATCACAAGGGCTGTCGGTGAATTGCAGAAGCTTGAACAGCAGAGACACCAGGTCCAGAACTTCAGCGGTCCCTTGCGTCAAGAGTTGCGCACGAAGCGTGATCTTCTCCAAAACAAGAGGGATACTCTCGACTCCAAACGACGTGCGCTTCGGAATCTTGAGTCTAGCCTTGCAGCTCTGGATGACCAGGTCAATGCGTCCCAGGCAGAATTGTCCACACCCTTCCAAAAGGCCCTCACCGGCGAGGAAGAGGAGCGACTCGAAAGTTTGGGCGCTACAATTAAAGAACTCCGTCAGCAATACCAAGAATTATCCGGTCAGCGCAGCGAGTTGGAGGCTCGCAAGTCGGTGCTGGAGGTTGAGCTTCGGGAAAACCTGAACCCTCGTCTTGACCAACTGCTCAACAGGGATGTTGACTTGGCCGATGAGGAGGCTCATGGTAATCTCAAGGAAACCCAGCGTGAAGTCAAGCGACTTGGCCAAGCTTTGGAGAAGCTCACCAAACGGCTTCAACAGGTTGATTCATCGATCGAGGAAGGCAGTACTCGTATTGTTGAATTGGAACAGCGTAACGCAGAGACCCGCCGCGAGGTCGATGAGCTCCGACGCTCCATCGACAAACATCGCCGCCGCATGGAGAAGAGCACGCAGAAGAAGGCGGCACTCACGAAGCAAGGTGCCGAGTGTGCAGCGAACATCCGCTCACTCGGTGTTCTCCCCGACGAGGCATTCACCAAGTACCAAAATACCGACTCCAACACCGTTGTCAAGAAGCTCCACAAGACCAACGAGGCTCTCAAGAAGTATTCCCACGTCAACAAGAAGGCTTTCGAGCAGTACAACAGTTTCACCAAGCAGCGTGAGACCTTGACCACCCGTCGTTCCGAGCTGGATGCCTCGCAGAAGTCCATCGACGACCTTATTTCTGTTCTTGATCAGCGCAAGGACGAGGCCATCGAGAGAACATTCAAGCAGGTCTCTCGCGAGTTCCACAATGTGTTTGAAAAGCTTGTCCCGGCCGGTCGTGGTCGTCTCATTATTCAACGCAAGACAGATCGTGCAACTCGCCCGGGTGAGGAGGTTGATTCCGACGATGAAGATGCGCGCCAGAGCGTGGAGAACTATGTCGGTGTTGGTATCAGTGTCAGCTTCAATAGCAAGCACGACGACCAGCAACGTATCCAGCAGCTGAGTGGTGGACAGAAGAGTAAGCATTGTCCCAACATCCCTTCCATCGAACCCTTTTCCTAATCTGACTTCCCCAATCAGGTCTTTGCGCACTTGCACTCGTCTTTGCCATCCAGGCTTGCGATCCCGCACCATTCTACCTCTTTGACGAGATTGACGCCAAGTTGGACGCCCAGTACCGAACTGCTGTCGCACAGATGCTCAAGTCGATTTCCGACTCCACAAACGGGCAGTTCATCTGCACCACCTTCCGACCCGAGATGCTGCACGTGGCGGAGAAGTGTTACGGCGTGAGCTTCCGACAGAAAGCCAGTACGATTGATGTGGTTTCGAGGGAGGAGGCGCTCAAGTTCGTGGAGGAGCAAAAGACTTGATCTTGCTGCATTTGTATATTGTAATGTCCCTTTGCTTTGATGTGCTGGCTAGCTGGCGTCTGATACCGGATTCATTATTCATTTCCTTTTAATTCTATCTACCAATGCTCGCTATGACAAGTAGACTAGAAGAACGTTGGCACTCGATGCAGCCGTTATTCGCCGGACCATTCAACTAGGAGTTCCTCGGGAACATCACGGACCAAGATATGCACATGTTCCAGGGCCCGAACACTCTGCAGGCCGACCCAATTCTTGAACCACAGCACATGTGAAGCGGGATCCGCAAAGGCGGGATCCTGAGCCAATCGGTCCACGAAGGTCCTCTGCACGAAGGCGTTGATCAAAGCACGCGACTCTTCGGTTAGATGCCCTTCCCCGGATTGCACGGGGATGGGGGTCCGCAGCCACACCACCAGATGAGAGATCCCCGGCGTGAGCCCATAGGGCCAGTCATTGCGGAGGATCTTGTAGTCCTCGGGATCGGCAAAGGGGAGCGGGTTTTTCACCACGGGCGGCTGCTGGATAGCCGAATCAGTGCCGCTCACAGAACCCGGTGCAGGCCACTGTAACCGGCGCTGACAGATGTAGTTCATGATGGAGCCATACTGGGATTTGGTCTCCGCTGACCAGGCCAGGTATCGGCGTAGATCGGAGGGCTTCCGCTTGAGGGCGCCGAGATCATTCCGTGCTAGATTGACGTAAATATATTACTCTATGTCTCTACGATGAGGGGAATGTCGCGCGGGGGAGATGGGGGGATTGGGGGTGGCAGCTCACCGATGATGTCCTTTAATTCGGTCCAGTCGTGGTAAACAAACTCCTCATCGGTCATAGCCAGGAGCTGGTGGTCCAGCGGAGTGAGATTGAAGGCTGGAGCAGACATTGTGTATAACTCGACAGTCTAAGTAAACAGTCAAGAGAACAAATGCCGATCCGCGGAAATCGTGACCCCAAAAGGTGGGAAATTCCGTTGGGCGGTCGCTGTTTTCCCCTCACACTCTCTTCCTTTTTAATCTCTCCAGGGCTCCCTCTTCTCCTCTTCTTTTCCAATTCCCATCTTTACAATGAGGTGAGAGGCTCCCATTCACTTCCTCTCTGGCAATGGCTAATTTTACAGTGTCGCCAACATCGGCACGGCCCTCGCGCCCTCGGCCCTGCTTGTCGCAGCGGTCTACGCAATCAAGCCTGAATTTGTGACCTATGCGATCGCCGTGGCTGGCGTTCTGGCTGGATACTTGGTCTTCAGCAACAGTGCGTGGAATTCCTCCCATCAGTCTCATCTAATCTGATCGTGATCGCAGAGCCTCGCAAGGTCCTGAACCCCACCGATTTCCAGAACTTCGTTCTCAAGGAGAAGAACGAGATTTCCCACAATGTTGCTATCTACCGCTTTGCCCTGCCCCGTCCCACCGATATCCTCGGTCTGCCCATTGGGCAGCACATCTCCCTCGCTGCCACCATCGAGGGTCAGCCTAAGGAGGTCGTCCGCTCTTACACCCCCATTTCCTCCGACAACGAGGCTGGATACTTCGATCTGCTCGTCAAGGCCTACCCCCAAGGTAACATCTCCAAGTACCTGACCACCCTGAAGATCGGCGACAACCTCAAGGTCCGCGGCCCCAAGGGTGCCATGGTCTACACCCCGAACATGTGCCGTCACATTGGTATGATTGCTGGTGGCACCGGTATCACCCCCATGCTGCAGGTCATCAAGGCTATTATCCGCAACCGCCCCCGCAACGGTGGTAATGATACCACCAAGGTCGATCTGATCTTCGCCAACGTCAACCCCGAGGACATTTTGCTTCGCGACCAGCTCGAGCAGCTGGAGAAGGAGGACGATGGATTCCGCGTCTACTACGTTCTCAACAACCCACCCGAGGGTTGGACCGGTGGTGTCGGCTTCGTCACCCCCGAGATGATCAAGGTATGTTTGCAACCATTGCCATCCGTCGCCTTCACTAACCTAAGTTTTGTAGGAGCGTCTGCCCGCCCCCGCTGCCGATGTCAAGGTTCTGCTCTGCGGTCCTCCTCCCATGATCAGCGCCATGAAGAAGTCCACCGAGTCTCTCGGCTACACCAAGGCTCGCCCTGTCAGCAAGCTCGAGGATCAGGTCTTCTGCTTCTAAAGTGTCTGCGAATAGACAAGTGGTTGCGCTTGGCTGCTTGTTCGTGACCTTGTCATGAAAGCCCACTTGCTGGGCTATGAAAAGCGTTTCGTTGGTACATACACAGAAAGGCGTTGGAGATGTCTATAGACCCGATGTCGTGATGAGGATTTACTCATCAGCATTCAACTTGGTGAAATACCCGCTTCGTTTGCGGTTTTAATATTCGTATTCTCTTTTTGCTATTAGAAGCTAGCTTGTAAACAACTGCATTCACCTGGACATTCCCCATCGCAAACCTTGCAATGGCTGTTCTCTATATTGGCATGTCAAATGCTGTCGGTGCTACCGATGCTCCCATTATCAGATCAATGATTGTGATTCTAAGGATTTTCGATTGCTCGGGCTTGGGATGAGAATCTAGCTACAGATATACGTATATACTGGCACTATCCTGAGATTGAAAGAGGCAGTGTGCCCGCGTCATTGCTATACATGATATGTCGACTCCTGTCTGGGCACTGCTGCACGAGGATGTTTACTTTTTCTCGCACGTTCTCTACTGACGCTAAGATCATGCAGGCAAGCTACCCAATTTCAGGAAGTATTCTAGCCATCAATTGATCTGCACATTGGGCCTAGGCCAGTGCAGCTCGCTATAGATCTAGATCTCTGTAGCGCGCTTCTACCACCTCTTCTTGTATGCCGATCCTCTCATCTTGATCAGGATATCACATCTCATCACATTACAGCAGACTTTGGAAATTAACCACAGCACCCAATCACAACCCAACAACACCCAGCCTTGGCGTAAGACAGCTGAACAATCGTCAATAGACCACAAAGCCCATTATTCCACATGCACCTATCTGTCACGATCCCACGATCACCCTCGCATCACTAGAGTTCCAAATCATCGGTCACAACATGCTGGACCACTTCGCAATAACCCACGTCCCCCCGCTGCTAGTCACAGCCGCACTCACTCTGGGCGGCCTGATGCCTTTCTTCGACGCTGAGTTCTCGATACGAGAGTTTGGTCTCCCAAGCCAGGCTGCGATATCCAAGCCCGCCCAGTCCATTATGATGACTAGTGCGGGTCGTGGCACGGCCATCGGTCTCGCATTGACGATCCTCTACATACGAGGCAAGTTGGTTGAATTCGATACGGTCCTCTCCGTGCTATGGTATGTGGGTATCGTCGATGGCTACGTTTGCTGGAGGGAGGGAGTGGCGGGTCGCGGCGTGTTCCGAGCTACTAGTGGAGTGATGATCGCTGCGTGGGGGCTATTCGGGTTGACTTCACGGTTGTGATGTCCTGTAAGCGTACTGTACATAATGCAGAGACACGGTCAGAATGGAAATGATAATGGCTAGGAAATAAATTTGGTATATGGTCGTCAGAAATCAATTATCAAGGATGTAAGACATGAAAGCGTAAAGTAGACATCCGTGGATGTTCAAGTGCGAGCTGGCTCTTTGAAGTGCTTCATCTCCACCCACCCTTCTGGGTCTCCATTGTGACTGAGAATGGTGTGGGGAGTCTCGGGCTCGTCCTCGCCGAATCGAGATAGAGATCCGCAGGATGAAGCATCCGCGGTATCGGCCGATGTCTCGCGGCCTTTCATCGATGAGATGGAGATGGTGGTTGTGACGATCGGGGGAGCAACTGATTGCGTGGCTCGAGTTGTGGAGGCGAATTGGCCGTACTCGTTGTACAGCTTGTACTGGGGCTGACTGCGGTTGTTTGTTGATTTGATGAATCGGTGAGTGAGAGGACGGAAGATGGGCCAGACGGGTGGAATCGACATGGTGATGAGAACAATCCATTCCTCAACTTCACCCCAGCGGAAAAGGATACCAACGCCATCTAGGATATGTTAGTGACAGTGTTTTAAGAGTGTACTTGTCAAGCACTCACAAGACGAGTCAGCAGACATGATGAATTTGGCTGCCCAGGTTCGGACAATGGCAGCAGCGCCGGCAAAAACGCCACATCCCATGAGGAAACTGAGACCCCATTTGAGCTTGCGATCGATGCGCAAGGGTACGAGCATAGTGATGGGGATGATGGCGAGGTAGAAGTCGGAGATAGCAGCCACGGCACCTACAAAGTAGGTGTAGTATACACTCTTTCCGTGATCACACTGTCCTTGTCGAAGGGGATCCCAGAGCGCACTGGGTGGGCTGCACTGGAACCAAACGAGGAGAATCTGCGGAATGTTGAGGACGATGTTCAAGCCAGCGACGATGATTAGGCTGCGCCGGATCTTGGGGTCTGTGATGGGAGACTGTTAGTTTGGGAGCACCTCCATATTCAGATCACAACTACACGTACTGCTCTGTGAATTCATTTCGATCAGGAATGCAGCGACTGCGACCTTGCCGGTCGGAATGGCCAAGTTGAAGAAGAAGACCGTGATCCATGTGAACAGCAGGAAATTGTGTAGTTCGCCGACTTCCTCGACAATTGTGATGTGGTTTCCTAGGCCGTGGAGGACTGATATAATACCGAATATTTGCGTGAGAGTTGTGAATAGCTGATACCGGATTAGTATGGAAAGGGTGTATAGATGCATGTATCATACCCAAGCGATGAGAGCCCATATTAACGAATTGGTACCGAATTTGTTCATTCGAAGGCGGACATAGATGCGCAAGGCCATGAAAATCGTAGCAACGACGCCTAGAGAAATACCCAGGCGGAGATCAGAAGGTCCGCGACCCCCGTACGCAGGGAACTTCTCATGAAGACCCATGATCTAATGAGTGACAAGACTGAAAGGTAAAGACTGGAATGACAGGACCCATTTTGGGGAAACCCTACGGGGAGGGCCTCGAGCAGCCTGGCAGGTTATATACCATAATAATCCCGAGGCTTAGAGCGGAGGTCCCCATTTCCAGTGCGAATCGCGTTCGCCATTCCCAAACACATTAGAGATAGTGGGGGCACTGGAGGCCGAACAGGAACAAAAAGGCTTAATTGGTGACAAGAAAGCGGCCTAGTCCGATCGAGTGGAGCGGCCACTATCGAAACAGATGCGAGACGTCCAAGCGGATTCCAAATCCATTGGTTCGCGGCGCCACCAAATTGGAACGCTACGGCGTCATTTGTCTGGGATTGGATGTCGTTGGTTTTCAAAGCACACTGAACATGGCCAATTCCACCCAGCCGATCTTGCCACGGAGGGATATCACTAGTTCCTAGCTTAATGGACTATTGCCTGTCTGTCTGGCCGATCATGGAAGCAATGGGTAGCTTATCCCGGATGATCCCCAGGAACATACTGCATTAAGCCCGAACAAGACTCCCACAACATCCCAGGGTTCGATGGCGGTCAATGCATCGGGAATGCGTACCCCTGAAAGAATGGTTCATTCAGAGTACTATACGATGTACGATCATTCGCTTCTGGCTCTACAAGGTTCCCCACTAGCATACGCTCGGATCGATGAAATGCGTCAAACTTCGGCTATGCAATATAGAGTTAATAAACACGAGACTCGAGAGTGTGTCGACACTTAAGCGAATATATCAAATTCAATGACAGTGCGACCTCACTTCAGCCGCGTACTTACGAGTAGGGTTCTCCACCTACTCTGCCGTGGATCTTCGGTGGAGCACCAAAATTGTCTCGGTTGTCTTTGCCTTCGGGCATTTATCAATCTCGAGTGGAATGACAAGACCCCACATGAACAACCGTTCTTTTACTCTTTTTACTACTGCCAGATACGTCTCCCAAAGAACCCACACCTTGCCAGTCCTGGCCGATTCCTTGACTCAGGTACGTCCCACGAGTCTCGAGTCGAACCACGACCCACAAATTCTCTTCAACGGCATTTCTCCATACGAGCAGGTGTCCCGGTCTCTTACCCGCTTAGGCAAAGTCGGCTTCTGCGGTTGTCCCAACTGCCTATGGTCCGCTGATCCTTGCGAAATAAGGTCACCCAACCCTAATCATCCTGTCATCGAACCTGTCATCCAATCTTGTTCCATGGCGCGCGAACCGATTTATCAATTCAGCTTCGATAGTGCAAGAATTTGTGCACCGGTTGACTCTGCGCCCCGATTACTTATCCATGGATATGTACTTCGCTAGTAAAGCGCTGGGGTTGACCGTATTTAGCCGGCTCGTACGAGTAAGCTTGGTGCCGCTATCCGCGTGCATCTCTACGACCCCTATTGATCGGGACATTTGTTTGCTTAAACGTCATTGATTCTGTAGTTTGATTGTAAACATACATTTCTAATGCAAAATCAGAAAATCACTATACTGTACGAGTGTGAGTACGGAGTAGATCGAAATCAATCATGCTATGAGCGGGACCCTCGGAGTTAGAGCGGGGTTTCGGCTTTTCGTGTTTTTCTCCCCCATTTTTTCTCGCGTGCTTTTTTTAATATTTTTTCTTTTTCATTTCTTTTTATTTCCTCTCTTTTTTCTCTCTTTTTTCTCTTGCATTTCTTCCAAGGTTTGTCTTGGCGCGCAGTCTAACCACCCGGGTGTTAGCAGCAGTGGACTATGCCGTCAAGTCCACCTGGGCACGGGGTTAGGGCTTATGCCACGTGGGTGAGGCTCAACCATTGGCAGAATCAGTCTTCCTGGGGCAACGGTTAAAATTCCAATGAACTTTCATCCCTTACCTTAGGCTCATGATTTTCATGTCATTTATGGAGCCTTCTCTTCCGGCGAAATGGCGTCTTACCTGTTGATCCGCCATGAGAATGCTGAATGGCAGCGTTCAATTGGAACCTGCTGGGCCGAACCCATCTGGTTGTGCAATCCGATCGTAGACGGTACCTTCACTAGGATCTGCAGCCGGATGGTATGATTTCATATCCATGAGGGCATCTCTGTTCACAGTAACATTGCCAAGACGAATTTGTTCCAAGTACCATTCTGCAAGTTGTATCGCCTCACTGGTCATGTACTGGGCGTCCTCAAGTCTTCTAGAAACTGGGAGTGAAATGCACCATTTGATCTCCCTATCCCAGGGTACGTCTGCGAAAGCAAACCTGCGTTCCTTGAGGCGTTCAAGGACTCGGGCCAACACTCCGCTATCACTGCGCATTAGAAAGTTTTCGTCGTATAGGAACACTATGTTCACCCAAAATGTATCATGATCCACATTAACAGTTAACCCATTATGGCAATTTATATAGAAAGACATGTTGGCCTTTCCAAGCTCTGGAGTGTGATAGGTAGTTTTGGTAGCGATATGGTCTTTTGTGTTCAGCTTTCCTCAGTATTTCTCGGTGGGATATGTCTACCTAGTACCTAGGTAGCCCTTGAAAATGCGAACTTCAGATTCTTAAATCGTAGCCGCCAACTTGGAAGGAACAAATGATTTTCTTTAGACGTGCACAATGGCCTTTCAATTTTGGTACAAAGGGCCTTTCATCACAATATGATTGTCAACTCCTTGTCAACTCCCATGCCTAGATAGACTTTCTGGGCCGCGTGTAAGCCCTTCAAGGTTATCGAAAAAGATAGATGTTACACTAAAACCCATGGGTAGACCACGTAGTTGACATAACGCAGGATCAGCGTCCGGCGATTTCCAAGGTTGGACATGATGGTGCGCACATGGTGCAGGCTCAGGGATGTTGGCGAACGGTGTAATCCCGGCTCGATCCTACACTTCGGTGACCCAAATAATTGTTTCGAGCGCTTCCCACGGCGGTAAACCGCGTAAGGAAACACCTTGGCCTCATCCTAAGCAGGATTACCTATGTACTCGGCGGTTTTCTTTCATCTTCCTTCATCTACGGTACGCAAGAAAAGCGAAAGAGGAGAAGTTGTTTCTATTCTCGAGCCCGCGGGCTCCTACCAATACTGACTGGGGCCCCACGTGACACTTGTATACCTTCCAAGGTTTGTCCACGGGTTTTGGGTAGGTCGGCCCCTGGCTTAACGGGGAGGGTCATCCACATGTCTTGGGGAATGTCCACCAGGGTGTTCTCCGTCCAGACCCTGGGGAATCCGTCCACCAGATCGATTAGACGCTGGCGGATCTCGGGAGTCTCTCCATAGGTAGGTAGGGAACAGCCAGTATCACCTGACTGTGTGTTCACAACCTTGGAACCTTGGAATAACATCCCACCAGCATCCATGGATGTCAGCCTTGGAAGGAGTTTATCTCAATTCATCCGTGCCCACGTGGCGAACGGAGCATGGGAGATGCGAGCGAACGTCGCGTCGACGAGCATCGGAAAGGATGAGCAGCCGGGGGAAGTTTCGGACGGCTCGTAAAGGAAGCTCTGATCGGGTAGTCTGCCCTTCATTCGGATGAGGATACTCTTTGAATCTCCTGGGTCTAGGGTGAAACCAGTTTTTGGATGCCGCGGGCCAGATAATCGGCACAGCTACCTATTATACGGAGGTCGAGATTTTCCTCGATCGCATGAGAGATCTAGCTGCCCTCAAGTCAGAAGAAACGGTTCGAGCGAACATCCACGCTTGGTTGAAGGGCGCGTGATAGAAGGCAGAAGAGCGAGAGATCGATCAGTTGATTGAGATGGAGCTAGAGAGAGAGCAAGAAAACTGAGAGCAAAGGGGAAGAAGAAGAGATCAAGAACATGTGATCTTTAACAGCGCGGCTCTGGGATGCTAAACCAGGATCAAAGTAACCAATATCCGCAGCTTTCCAGGACATGTCTTGTCAGGGCTGGATGTTGGAAACCTCTCCTTGGGGTCCAGCTGGTCCGGGGGGCCCGGGGGTCCACGGGCACCCTGTTGACCCAGTTGGTGGGCTAGAAGGTCTTGTACTAGCAGTCGTAATTGGTTTCGAAAGAAAGTCGACCCTGACGCCGCCTTTGTCATATAGTCCAGTGGCAGATACCCCCATAGTTGGGGTCGTTGCGGCTGGTGGTTCTGCTGCTGGTTGGTCGCGCCCAGCACCTGCCCTTCTGGTCTATGTCATAGGGTCTTAGCCAAAAGCTTTGTAGTGGTATTATGGTGATCCTATAACTTACGGGGCTTCCTCGGCCTTCTTGGGCTTTCCGCCCATCTTCTTCACAAACCAAAATGCGAGCCCGGCGAGGCTCGCCCAAACCATAATTATGACTACCCACAGCCCCGTTGGGAGTCTCTGCAGGACCTCAAGAGCAGAAGGTCTTGCATTTGTGGGGTTTGAGGCAGCCATGACTGTCACTGTGACAGGGGCTTCCAGGGTCGTCACCACGATGGTGCCCAGGTGGTGAAGGTAGGGGGTGGCACGGCGGGAGCAGGCGCGGCTTCCAAGCCCTGGAGGTTGATTGTGGACATTGATCACCCGTGGACGTTAGACATTTCCAAGGTTTGATCTTGCGTGAAAGTAGTATGAGATTCCCACTTGGAACTTGGAACTTCCAAGTTGGATGAGCATAACCTACATACCTAGTACATAGGTAGGTACGACTGGGGGACAAAAGATACTACATACCTACTAGGTAGTAGGTAACAACCTTGGAACTTGGAACCTTGGAACCTCCAGGGTTCTATAGCATCGTACCTGCCAAGCTGTATACTAGTTAGTACCTAGTACACTCTCGCGGGGCCCCATCAACAGACTGGGTTTGGCGCGTTGCCATGGTTTCAAATAAAACATCATCGGCCCGGATATATAGTGCAAGGGGATGGAAGCCCCAATTAGGAACCTTGAACAGCGTTACACGACATGGCTAGATATATATCGTTTCAAACCCTTGGAGCATAAACATCAACTGATGATGGTTGTGGTAAGATACTTCCAAGATCATCACGAGGGTTTTTTTAAGATCTTGTTACCTGATTTCATGGACCAGGAGGTATTGAGATATATCCATCACTATGATTGTGACAAAAGAAGGTTGATCTATAGAAAGTGCACGGACTCGGGAGGGGATTGGGCTCTGCTCTGTGACACGTGACCTCCCCACCGCCCAGCATGAGTCACGGGGAAAAAAAAGCAGAAGAGGCAAAAAAAGATCCCCGAGAGAGAGTCCCCCTCTTTATGGGTCATTGTCTAAGCGGGGCCCGGCGATTCACAGCCTTTTTTTCTCCGTTGCGCTACCCCTCTAAAACCTCACGTTTTTTGAAGCCTCTAATACCCCGCGCGTCGTTTACCTCGCGATCTCCCATCATGGCGTCAGCTTCCCTCCCCGCCTCCGTGGCGGCCCTGTCCCTCCAATCGACTGAGCAGCGGTCTCAGTTCGCTGGTTGCTTCCCAACCTTGAACCCAATGGACATCTACCGTGAACACATCGCAACCGAGATTGGAAAGGCACTCAACATCGACGCCCAGAAGGTCTACGCTCGTGTCGCATGGACCAGCACTCTCGACAAGGGTGATCTTTCACTGCCCGTACGTACTACTTGCGAACTCATGTCCCTCTTGGCGCAAGATAAGACAAACTAACATTGCCGAAATAGGTCGCCTCCCTTCAAATCAAGCAAAACCCCATCGAGCTGGCCAAGGATGTCGTGAGCAAATTCCCCGAGTCCGACTTCATCCACCCCCCAACCGCCCTCGGCCCTCACGTGCAGTTCTTCTGCAAGCCTCAACCCTTGACCAACACCGTCCTCGGGCGCGTCCTCAAAGAGAAGGCTGCCTACGGAACCAATGGCAACCAGGGCCAGAAGGACCCCTCCGACCCCTCCAAGGGACAAAAGAAGATCATCATTGAGTTCTCTTCGCCCAACATCGCCAAGCCTTTCCACGCGGGTCACCTGCGCAGTACCATCATTGGTGGATTCCTTGCCAACATCTACACTGTTATGGGATGGGATGTTATCAGGATGAACTACCTGGGTGACTGGGGTAAGCAGTACGGTCTGTTGGCCAACGGCTTCAAGTACTTTGGCAACGAGGAAGCTCTTGTCAAGGACCCCATCAACCACCTCTTCGATGTCTATGTCAAGGTCAACGGTCTCGTCAGCGAACAAGATGGTCCGATCAAGGAGCTCAAGGAACAGATCAAGGCCAAGAAGGAGAAATCCGAGGATGTTGCTGAACTGGAGGCACAGCTCGCTAAGCTCGTGGATGTCAGCGAGGACGAGAAGGCTCGCCGCTACTTCAAGAGCATGGAGGACAGCGATCCCGAAGCTCTTGCTCTCTGGCGCAAGTTCCGTGACCTCAGTATCGAGAAGTACAAGCAGACCTACGCCCGCCTTAACATCGACTTCGATGTTTACTCTGGCGAGTCTCAAATTAAATCCGAGAGCATGACCAGTGCCTACAAGCTCATGGAGAAGGCCGGTGTCTCCGAAGAGTCCGAAGGTGCCGTGATTGTGGACTTCACTAAGCACGGCGCTAAGAAGCTTGGCAAGGCTATCATTGTTCGCAAGGATGGAACTCCTCTCTACCTGACCCGTGACATCGGTGCCATCACCGAGCGTGACGAGGAATACCACTTCGACAAGATGATTTACGTTGTCGCTTCTCAGCAAGATCTCCACCTTGCTCAGCTTTTCAAGGTCACTGAGCTGATGGGCCACAAGGATTTGGCTTCTCGTTGCCAGCACATCAACTTCGGTATGGTCCGTGGTATGAGCACCCGTAAGGGTACTGTCAAGTTCTTGGATGATATCTTGCGCGATGTCGGTGACAAGATGCACGAGGTCATGAAGAAGAACGAGGTCAAGTATGCCCAAGTCGAGGACCCCGAGAAGACTGCCGATGTCCTGGGTATCACCTCCGTCATGGTGCAAGATATGACTGGCAAGCGGTATGTGCAAATAACCTGATCTTTTCTCCCAGTGAATGGTTTACTAATCTATTATTCCAGTGTGAACGGCTATGACTTCAACTTGGATGCTATGACATCCTTCGAGGGTGACACTGGTCCCTACCTGCAGTACGCCCACGCTCGTCTTTGCTCGATGACCCGCAAGTCCGAGCTGGACGTTGACGACCTGGTCAATGCCAACTTCGACCTGCTGACCGAGAAGCACGCCGTTGACTTGGTCCGTCTGTTGGCTCAGTGGCCTGACGTGCTCCTGCAAACTGCTAAGACTCTCGAACCCATCACTGTCCTGAGCTACCTGTTCCGCATGACTCACATGTTGAGCTCCAGCTACGATGTCCTGAAGGTCATTGGCAGTGAGCCCGATGTCAAGAAGGCTCGTATGGCCCTGTATGCCGCGGCTCGCCAGGTCTTGAACAACGGCATGCGTGTCCTCGGTCTGAACCCCGTCGAGCGGTTAGTATCCTTTTTTGCCACCGGAGAAGCAATCACTAACATGTTTCTAGTATGTAATCGTGATCCGGACTTACTCATCTTTCTGTTTGAACACCTCCCTTTTATAGTTTATCTTTACATTATTTTAGATGCATTGGGCGCCAAGAGCGGGCAAATAAAAACGGCAGTGATCCTTCGTCACTGGAATTCTTTTGAACCTTCTCTTCCTGGGGTTTAAACATTATATATGCAGAATGACCAAAAACACGGTTGACCTTTTGACCTCAGGAGGTTGAACGGCTTTGACATCAGCCGTGTCGAATGTCGCCGAAGGGGTGCGATCCAAGGGCGCAGGTATGTATCCGATCCCCGTTGGCAATGCCTAGATTCGGCCTTCTAGTAAGCAGTGGCTTAAGCCATTTTAACATTTGAGATCGCCGTTCAGCACTCGGGGACCCGGGGAACCCTGGTACCCCGTTTCACGAACCGTGGACCCCTTGCCTGAAGGATCTTATGTCAGCTCCGTAGCCCTAAGCGCAAGTCTTCAGCCTCAATCGGGGACCTCGGACTCCACCGATATGTGTGATGGTCACGCTCCACTGCACTCCCCGACAGGGGTATGTAATCACCGCATGGCTAGACTGGATCGAAATTTATAAAAGCTGACCCCGCCGAGGACTGACTGCAATCGTTGGGTCTCGAATAGCTTCAGATACACAGCACCTTACTTGACCCCCAGTTCGCCTCTCTTGCCTCCGCCTCTACCTGCGCCTCTACCAAATACTAAGCGTGATCATACTAGGTGGCTTTTGGTTTGCTTCTTGAAGCCTAGTACACTGGAATATACCATCGACCGATGGAAGCTTGCAGCATGCATGATCCCTCAATCTTGAACTCGGCCAGGTCCCCGGATCTGGAGCGAAATGACAGCGGTGACTTTCTCATGAACCAGACCGTCCAGAACTTCTCGTGGAAGGATCTGACTGTCACGGTCAAAGATCGAGAGACCAAGAACACCCGCGATTTGATCAATTCGATCAGCGGGGATGCACAACATGGTATGCGGCCAGGGTCACAACTCGTACCAAAGGAACCTTACTGATAACTATGTGTTGTACAGGGGAGTTGATTGCCTTGATGGGGCCCTCTGGCTGCGGAAAGACCACTCTACTCAACGTACTTGCTCGACGTGCCGCGTCATCTGGCGCAAAGGTCACCGGGGAGACCTATGTGAACAACTCGCAGGTGGACTCGAAGAATTTCCAGCGGATGACCTCATACGTTGAGCAGGAGGATGCACTGATAGGATCCTTGACTGTGCAGGAGACGTTGAAGTTTGCGTCCGATCTTTCTTTGACCAGGTATGTCAATTGTTCCGCCGAAATACCCCTTATCACTACCTGTACTGACTGCAAAAGTTCTGTTTCAAAGCACCAACGCATGGAACGTGTCAGAACCCTCTTGGAGGCATTTGGTATCCAAAAGCAAGCGAACACAATAGTCGGTACGCCAATCCGAAAGGGAATCAGCGGTGGCCAGAAGCGGCGTGTGAGTGTGGCTAGCCAGCTCATCACCTGCCCCAAGATTCTCTTCTTGGATGAGCCAACTAGCGGGTTGGACTCTACTGCCAGCTATGAGGTGATATCATATGTAAAGGCACTAGCTCGGGCCAATAATGTGAGTTATCACAAGTACTGCCCCGGGTGATTTGGCTGTTACTAACAAAGTATAGCTCATAATTATCGCGAGTATCCACCAACCCTCGACTACAACGTTCAATCTGTTTGACAAGCTACTTCTACTCTCCTCTGGGAGGACTTGCTATTTCGGGAAAACTGAGAACGTGGAGACTTACTTTGATTCCATCGGACATCCGGTCCCTCTTCAAACAAACCCTGCCGAATTCTTGCTGGACCTTGTCAGCTCGGACTTCTCGAGGACCAAGGAACCAGCCGGTGAGCGGGTGCAGGCTATTCAACATGCCTGGAAGGAGTCCACGCAATCGATTGCTTTTGAGAGACAGATTGCGGAGCGAGTCAATTCAGTGGAGAAGGTCACAAAAGATTGGACCGAGGATGACATGACTCGACCAAATGGACTATCCATTACGATGGCCCTTTTGCATCGCTCCTTCATCAAGTCTTACCGCGATGTCGTTGCGTATGGAATCCGCATCGTCATGTATCTTGGTTTGGCTATCATGATGGGCACAGTATGGCTCCGGCTTCATCCTTCGCAGGAGTACATCCAGCCTTTCACCAATGCGATAGTGGGTTTTGATATACCCCAGACACCAGAACCAGTGTACTGACACAATTAGTTCTTCGGCTCCGCTTTCATGTCTTTCATGGCAGTGGCCTATGTTCCAGCATTCCTGGAAGACCGAGCAACCTTCGCCAAGGAGAGAGCCAATGGTCTTTACGGTGCAACGCCTTTCATGGTCTCCAACTTTATCATCGGACTGCCGTTCTTGTGTACGTAGTCTTACCCCCTACGATTCTTTCATGGCTCCATACTGACCAAATTGCAGTCCTCATATCCATGCTCTTTTCGATCATATCATATTGGCTCTCAAACTTCCAGCCAACGGCAGAGGCCTTTTTTACTTGGGTGATGTGGATCTTCCTCGATCTAGTTGCCGCCGAATCGCTGGTAGTCTTGGTGACAGCAATCTTCCCAAACTTTGTGATCGCCTTGGCATTGGTAGCATTTGCAAATGGACTATGGATGAGTGTCGGGGGCTTCTTGGTCACGCCGACGATTCTGAATCCGTTTTGGAAATACGTGTTCCACTACATCGACTATCAGGTATGCTGAAACCCTACTATCACGATTATTTTTCTCAGACTGACCCTCGATATTCAGGCGTATGTTTTCCAGGGCATGATGGTCAACGAATTTGCAGAGCGGAACTACTCTTGTGGTCCCGGTTGCCAGTGCATGTACACCACTGACCTAGCGGACCAGTGTATGATTCGTGGCACTGGAGTACTCGAGTCATACGGCTATGCGACTGGTCGAACTGGGAAGTGGGCTGGCATTCTTGTCGGTATCATCGCTGTTTATCGATTGTTTGGATGGATCGCGCTATATCTGCGCAAGAACTAAGAACGGCAACAGACTGTTTACACAAGGCACATCGGTGAGATATGTGCCTTGGCTTGCACTGTATATTATTCACATAGATTTTAAGGTTACATTCCCATTGAGCACGTTAATAGTTCCATGGTTTACATGGACGACCGCTAGTCGGAGATCAACGTCTGCGGTGGCAGTCACCCGGTACCAGGAATGAAGCTACCGTGACCTAGTAAAGTGATGGGAAGATTATATAGCCCCAAAGGGGTGTGGCAGTCCACGAGACCGGTTAGCTTTTCGATCAACGTTTTCGTGTCACATCGAACAATCCTGGTGGGATGTTGTGTGCCGAGGCTTGATCATCTAGGGCTTTTTGCAAGATATTTTCCTGATGTTGCGGAGTACTCAAGCTAGTAGTGACTGTATTGACTAGTATCAGACAATCTAAAGGCCCGTTGATCGGCCTGCAAGTCATACACTGGTATCTTACTATTTCAAGCCACTGGGGCCGACAGAAGAATCTCGAATCAAATAAAAGGATACAATTGGACCGTCCCCCCTCATCTCCATCAGCAGGCGGAAGATTACCAGCATTCACGAAAGAGCGGTGAAGGCATTGACCGCGAGGAACTGATGCCATCTCGCAGAAAGACGCAAGGAGGTGCCTCCTTGACCTACCATTATTTCCCGAAAGAGGGGAACAAATCAATCAGACGGGAGAAAACAATCATGACCCATGAACACTGTTCAACAAAGGCAATGTGATTGCATCCCGAACGAGATATGCGAGCAAAGCTTAAAGTTCTTGAGATCCGAATTGAGATATGTCCCGGTACGCATGGTACTTCTGGGCCCGATGCGGAGGCTTGCAATCACGCCTATAGAAGATGACAATAGTTACGGCAAAGCCAGGTAGGCTAGAGCCGCATGAAGATCCCGAATCAGGTTCGGCGTGAATGCCTTCCTCCATCAGTTGAGCCTCTGGGGCTGGGTGTCACGCCCAGCCCATACCTCTACTTCGGAAGGTGGCTCGATACGAACCTTGGAACTTTCAATGTCGGCTACGGCTGAATGTTTCAAATGCTCGATCACAAGAATTTGCGACGCTCGCACGTGTGGCAATCTCATGAACCGCTGGTTCTCACGACGCAAGGGATGTGAAGGAATCCACAATGGCAATGATAGACCGTCCGTGCTGCATGTCATACCAATCTAACCCGATCTTGCCCTCAGAAGGTTCCGGCCGTCTACTAGTACAGCCTAGTGTACTTGAGGTAAGCTAGAATATCTACTTCGCAACTTGTACAAGTACATTGGCCTTGGTCGAGAAGTCCATGGTTTTCGAAGTCACTTCGGAGTCACTGAGCAGCCTGCTGCTGCGGACGGAGCAGAGACGAGACCCAAAGACCGTCTGCCACATGGACGGAGGGGTCTTTGACGGCGAATGCCATGCAGTGCTCAGTCCCTCTTTCTCGTTTCTAGTGCCGTTTGTCATGGACGGAGTTTCGATCGAAAGTGAGAGAATTTCGCATGAGTCACTCCACCAGGGTGGCAAAGATGCTGTCGGCTTGTTATCGCAGGATTGTGAGGTCCCGTCGTGCGAGAATTAGTGTTGCAGGTCGAGGTGCAGGCTGCCATCCCCACCGACTTTTTCCCGCGTCGGTACCGCATACATTGTCATTGTACATCGACCGCACCCAAATGGAATCATGGAACACAAGCAAAGCTGACCATGATGCCTCGGGGAGCGACCGAACGATAACCGAATTTTGAAGAGACGAACGGGTTCTTTTAATTTTTTGGACAAGGAAGACCCTTCGTGGTGGAGGCGATCATTGGGCCGCAAACACCGTTGGGCGTTAGTCGTGGGATTTAGGGAGAAATAGGAAACAATGCTACAGTTCGGCAGAGAAAAGATCCATGGATCTCAAGACATTCACCATTCACCTCAGATCTGCTTACCGGTATACCAGTACTGGAGTGAAGGCAAAATAAAGATAGAGGCCAACCATGGATCCAAGCTTCACAACCAAGGGTCGAGCGGGTCCCATGTAGTTTAAAAGTAAACAATTGTATACAATACTTACACTCCAATACAACATACCTGTGTACGGAGTAGAAGGATTAGAAAAAAAAGAAATTCATTAAATCAGAGAGAGGGCATAGAGATAAATAAGAAATGACGACGCCGGCTTCCCCCCACTTTCTGCCTTTTTTTTTCTCTTCCTTTTGAGTTGGGTACCGATGGACCCGAGAGCCTCTCGTCGTGAAACCCATTTCGTTTTCTTTTTTCGGTGATTTTTCTAGTGCCTGATTTCTTTCGCTTTTCCGTTCCTTTTCCCTTTTTTTCCCACTCTTTTTTTTCTTCTTCTTCTCTCTCTCTTCATACTACAGTTGATTTCTTATCACCCCTCACTTTGAATGCCCGTCGACTCCACTCTCCCCACCGGGTTCTAAGACCGTCAGGCAGAGGATCCCAAATTCTCAACCCAACCTCAGTCCTGCAGCTGCAGTCCACTCCACCACTCATCGGCTGCCAGAGAGGCTTGCCTTTTTTTGTTTTTTATTTTTTTCCCTTCCCTTTGACCCAACTCCGACGCCCGACTCTAAGCCCAACTACTTCGATGGAGACACAGCGCTGCGCAGAGTACACCTCAGCTCTATACGCTTGACAGAGATCCCACTGCGTCGCCTGCCATCGCCCATAGCGATCGGCAGGCCCGATTACTTTGTTCGAGTGGCCCACTTTGGGGTTGGGCAAGAAAAAAAAATAGAGGGGGAAGCAAGACGCATATTATCTGACTCATCGTCCCCTAGACTGTGGCTTCCTGTAAGTCGAACATCATCTGGGGCCCTACGGGAGCCACACACGTCGCCCCTGTTGGACGGGGCCAACCCTGTTTTTTTTATTTTTTTTTCTTAGGGACTCCCCGATCGCCTCTTGTGCAGCCCACATTATGGCCAGTAAGGGCCCCCAGGCCGCTTTCGTCGAAGAATTTGACGAAGATTCCAACGCTACTCTACCCGGCACTAGATTGTCAGCAAATATTGCTCCCAATACTGCTGCCAAACTCTCGAGGTTGGATCCTAGAAACCCGGAGCCGCTGATCGACGGCGCCAGTGACTCAGGTTATTCTAGTCGCACCGCCGCCACCACAAACAGCACCCAATCTGGCCCGTCAGGCGGAAAAAGCCCCCCGGCCCCTCTTAAGGTGGACAACCCCAGACGCACCGATCTCAACAGAAAGAGTTCGACCAGAGAACGCAGAGACAAGGACCGATCAAGGCCATCGCGCGAAGAGAGGATGGTAGGTGTCTACCCGGGCGCTGCCCATCATGCTCACGTGCATCGGTCGTCGTCCAAGCATCACGGTCGAGAGTCCGGTCCTCGCCAGTACCACGACAGTTACTACGAATACCACAGCTACCGCCCTGCTCCCGTCGAGACTCGACCAAGTGAGTATCCGTTTCACATCGACCAAAGACCTCCGTTGCCGGAATTCTCATCCTCCCCACACGCGCCTCGATACGGCGCCATTGAAAACATTCACTCCTCCCACCGACCCAACCGCCCCCATGCATACCACAACTACCACTCCAACAACCAAGCCGTCGGTTTTCACAGCGGGCAACACGGCATGACCTCGGGCATGACAACCCCGCTGTACAGCCAGCACTCGATGCCCGGATACGACCATGGTCCCCCATTGTCCAACTCCGCCTATATGCAGAACCAGTACTCATCTTCTCCTTATGATCGATCTTCTTACTATGCCCCATCGGAGTACGGAGCCCCATCGGAATATCGGGAGCGATCGCTTTCCCGGGAGCCATCCCGGCGTCGATCCACCTCGATCTATACGGCCCCGCCCCAGGCAATAGACTCAGGAGCATATTCACCATGGTATGATGACGACCAGCCTCTGGAGCGATATTCCTCGCGAGAGGCACATGGTCGTCCTTCCATGAGCCACCAGGATCCAGATGAGGACTACTACCGTGGAAGCATGGGCCCTCCAGTCCCACCACCGGCACCGCCTATGCCCAGGCCCAAGGCTAGAGCCCCACAAGTCCACCAGGACAGGCGCACGGAGCGCCCAGAAATACGGAAAGCCCACACCAGTGCGGCAGCCGCCCCTTCTCAACGTCTCGTGTCCAGAGGCATTGACAGGGACGCGGACTATGATTATGACCGAATGGACATGGCCGACCTCCGGGATTCCCTGCCTGTAGTATCCGAACGTGGAACTCGTCGAGTGTCTAGGGATACTCCGCCCGAGAGGACCCGCAGCACTCGACGAGATGTCCGCAGATCGGTGAGCTATGCAGACGAGCGGCGGTCGGCCCATGTAGCCGTGGCCAGCTCACGCAGACGCAAACCAACTGAGTACTACGAACCATCCAGCACTGCAGATGACCTTGAGGATCTTGAACGTGGAGTCGAAAACTACCAGGCTGCTCGGTCGGGCCGGACTTCAAGTGCCGCACTGCCTCTTTCGCAGGAGGTGTTGCCCCCAAGTAAGACGTCTAACCGCAATGGGAGCGACAGCGGCAGTCAGAAGAGCCGGTCCAACAGCAGCCGTGGTAGCGGCACAGCTTCGCGGACGGAAGAGGACAAGAACATGACCTTGACCTTGAACGGATTGAAAATCGGATTTACTCAGGAGAACTTGGCCGGCAAGTCCATCAACATTCGTGCCGGGGATACCGGGGGCCTTCGATTGAACATCGGTGGCTCTCGGCAACCTAAGCAGTATGTCGCTGGTTCTGGCTCTGATTATACGGGCAACGCTAGTCGCCGGGAAATCGAAGATGTGCGACGTCCCATCGAGGATGTTCGACGTCCTCGTGATGATAGACGGTCGGAGCGCGCTACTCGCCGCGGAAGCCAGTCTGCCTACATGGGTCGTTACCATCATTGATTTCCCATCCCGTTGACATCTTCTCCTTGACTACTTCCCCTTTTCTTTCTTATTTCTTGGTTTGGGTTTTTCTTTTCTTTCTCCACTTTTTTCTTCTCCTGTTATGATTCCATCTTGTGTCTGCATAGCCGTTGGTTGGCTGTTCGTTTGTCAAAAGTTTCGATTGCCTCGCATATGTTGCATTCTCTTTTTTTTTTATCATTTTTCTTCGGGTTCTGGTGTCTGTTCCGGGACAACAAAAATCATTGGGATTTACCAAATGCGAGACTGTTGGGCAGCTGTGCTCTTCGACGATCTAGAGCGCAGTCCAAGACCCACACAGTCTCGCCCAAGCTGGGAGGACTTTTGTGTGATTTCATTTACAACCGTCTGGATTTCTGTTTCTATTTTTATGTGCTTGGGAAAGGAAGTCGGGCACAAAACCACCCCCCTTTTATGTCCGTGATGCGTCACCTGTTTATGGCGATATGATTGTACGATTCCTGATGACCTGCGATGACAAGTCTGATGTGCTTTACTTTCTGTCCACTTTCTGTCAGCGATTTCGTGTATAGCCTTTCTTGTCATTGGGTCTGTGTCCTTCTCCTTGCTTTGTTCGCGACTCCTGGCGGAGAGAGATTATACCCATATCTGTTTACTTGTCATGTCTCCACAGGTCATCTGTTTCCTTGGCCATATCTACTTTATATGTTGATTGTATTTGGCCTTTGGAACTGATCTCTGTAGTTGATTTCACTTGCTTTTGGTATCGGTTTGGACTATTGATTGGCCTTGATCTCTGCGTTTTCCCAGTTTTTGATACCCCAGCTTTCCGGGTTTGATCACGGGTTTAAGACATGGAGGCTTGCCTCAGAGGCTCACTTTTGGCGAGTGCTATTTTCTAGTATACATAATCTGACCAATTTATCTAAACATTTTAAACTCGTGCACTCTGCAGTATAATCCTAGTATAAATACTCCAGTACTGAAACAAGACGATCGACGGTTTATAGATCGCGGTGGAGCCGGGAAGTGGGGAGAGTGTGAGGTAAGCGTTGCCCGTGACAACACGCGTTGTAAACACTTCCCAGCCTCCTCCAACCTCCTCAATTCTGTCAAGTCATGCCAGATTCTATTCTGGTTTGATGTTTTCTGAATTTGGCATTTCGATTCTCCCGATACCCATCTGACACTGAGTACATCCTTTCGCGCATTCCGCACTCCTCATCCCACTTCTCGCATTCCGGCCCCATATCAATCCTTATCTAGATCTGGGGATACTTTCTTGCAGGTACACCAGGGCCCATTAATCACGAGAAGGTGCAACGTACTGACAAATTTCCAGAGACTGAAGTCTTGAGCTACGTGCTCTAGACCGCTGCAGTTGCCCATCATGGCTCCCGTCCCGATCGAGGATGCCCCGGAAATCCCAGCACTGGTCGCCGGTGGGCTTTACGTCCGTGGTCTGGATGACGCCAACACAGAGCCTATGTCTTCGCTCAACCTCAACACACACTCTCTATTTACCCGCGATGACTCGAGCACCGACAAACCAGTGCGCGGACAAGGCACCGTCGACCCGCATAGTATTAAGATGCAAGGTCTGATGGCCTTGTTTGCCCTAATCGGCATGGCATTTGTTCTGGCAGCTATTTGGTTCTTTTTCTGGGCCAAGAATGGCGGCTTTGTCTGGCGAGAGGGTGACTGGGACGAGTACAAGTCGACCGTCCTCCGTCGCAAGGGACCAAACGGCGAAACCCTCAGTAACGCCACCAAGAGTACAAAGCTTGGTGGTGGCAGTGTTGTGGGCAAAGGCTACACCGACGATGGATACTCATACACCGATGGATCATACACCGAGACAGCCACGACCGTCAACGATGAAAAGCCTCGACGCAAGAGATTCAGAGACGCCAAAGAGAAGTTCCTCCGTCGAAACAAGCATGAAGATTGGGAAGGCGCCGAAGATGCAGATGTGCGCGCATACCGTGAAGAGAAACCTGCTCGCATCGGTGGCATGAATCGCGAAGCCGACGGAACCTATCATGGCAGCGATTACGACACCTCTGCTCCACCTACTTCCTACCAACAGAGCGAGATGAGCCAGTCGCACGATTTCGCATACGATGAGCCCCCACGCCGCCAACGCCACAGAGATCCATCCGGATTCTCTTTCACCGAGGGCAGCGAAGATGTGATTAGCCAAGCTAATGAACAACGCCGTATCCGTGAGCCCTCTACTCGCCGCCACAACCGTCGTCGTGAACGTCGCAGTCAGGCTCCTAGCCATGCTTCCTCTGGTCCTCCTCCCGCGCCCTCCTCTCGTACCAGCAGCCCCCGCAAATACCGTGACCGCCGCACTGCGGCTCAGGGCCACTACACTGAGCCGTTGGATTTCTCGTCTGCGGGTTCTCGCTCTGAATATCAATACTCCAACGTTGACACCGAGGATTCAGGTACTAGGAGCTACAAGCATCCCATTCCTGGATTGACGAAGGGATATCGACGTGATGGCCGCAGTCGTCGTCGTGACAGTCTGAGTGATAGCGAAGGCGAGACTCAGTACTCGTGAGATATGTCGAAACTGCACTGATTATGAGCTTTGATTTGAATGTTTAAGGATACTTTTGGGTAACGGATAGCGCTTTTGGGGCTGACGCCTCCTTATGGATATTGATTTGGGAATCTGTTTGATTTATGTACATAATGAACTGTGATAACGATGCGAGTGACCGTCTATGCAATGCATTGTCTTTTTAACAATTTTTATCCCAATTTTACGTACAAATTATATGTAGGTAGAACCACAATCTCTTCAAACCTTGGAACAAGTCTCTGTCTGTCGATTATTACAACAATGGATCTATTGGCATTGCTCGATCCAACCTTGGAACCTTCGCGCCGACCTGGGGTTAAGGACATTCATTAAGCCGCAGCCAGATAGCCGCCGTAGACAAGGCTACTATTATGGATCACCCATAGAGTCGCTGCTTTGATCACAACAGATACAGGCGGATGGATATCCCCATCAGTGAAATCCATCGGTCATTTGCGATCTTGTCGCAGATGAATCTAAGAGCTCCGTTGTCTGAATCTTGGAGGCTATCGTTAGGAAGACTAGCTGATCCGACAGACGAACTCATACCGTAACTTTAGGTATCGATTGCCATATTTAACCTTGAAACCTTATAGTAGCCATGAATGGGTAAATTGCAGACGCAATGCCATATTTTGTTGTCGTTGTGGATACTAGGTAGTACTAAATAAGGATAGTCGAATGGTAAACTGAAACTAAATCTGTCAGAAAGAGACCATTTCTATACAATATGGTGTGCCCGCTTGCCAAAAAAAAAGGCATTTCTTTGGTTATTCTTAGATCTACGGCTAAACCGGTGGTGTACATTTCTACCAGCCTTGGAAGGCTGCCATTTAAATAGACATCTGGGACTTATCGCACCTATCATATG
Source organism: Penicillium olsonii (assembly GCA_911174995.1). Lineage (NCBI taxonomy): Eukaryota > Fungi > Ascomycota > Eurotiomycetes > Eurotiales > Aspergillaceae > Penicillium > Penicillium olsonii. The sequence goes on along the minus strand of CAJVNO010000005.1, from coordinate 513,033 downwards.
GATGGCAGGCTTCCGAGTATTCATGGCGTGTATATTCCAAGATTGATTTAGTACTAAATACAGTACTCCGTAGCCCCGTTTCAACCCCACACCTGGGCATCCCGTGGGCCTCTGTCGTAGAGGCAGTGCATTTTCCGAGGTCCATCTATTTATTCCCAGGCAACATCACTATCTGACTAGGTCGCTGAGTCCATGAATGCTGCGTGCTGGAATGGATACTCTTGAGGTCTCCCATTTTCTATTATCTATTTTCGAATCAACCCGCTCAGAGGAAGCATCAATGATTTGGTTCTTGATACCTAGGTATGTTCACGACCTCGGGGCCAAGTCCACAGGTGTCACAATCGAGTAGACCTTTGACTCGAGAAAGAAATTGGAGCACTAGGGAGTCGAGGAAGTCTGACCTAGTAGAATGGAATGTTCCTATCAATTCTACTAGGTAATGTTGCCCATGGCCAGACAAGATATGCCGCACCACTGAAGCCTCATTTGAATCCATCCTTTCGAAACAATTTTTGCCTAGACTAGGTAGTTGACAACTTCGAAGCTGTACCCAGCCATGAGCGCTAGGTAGATAAGAACTTTTTCTTGGGCGATATCTCAATTTAGTCAATACCCAGGTGCGAGGGGCTATCAAAAGGGTTAAGGTCTGTATAGCGCACGAGCCCTGGAGTCAGTGTCAGATACCCGCGGAGTCTATTCATATAGGAGCCTACCAATGACTGCCCGGGTTGAGAACTCGTGCAAGCCTGTTCTGCCCCAGGACCTATGCCGCTGGGTAGATCTGCAGGACCTATCGGATTGGACTTATCCACAGTGAGGCGCAGGTAATCTATTAAGTGGCACTTCCAATGAGCAGTCTTTCCAAGTTCGATAGTCCATGTGAATCAACTATTTGGTCTCCGCATCTAGGCAGTTATTAGCTTGTCACACTCTCACTGGTCCTAGGAAACGGCGCAGGTGGCGCAAGCATTGGATCCCAGCTCATCGGCTGATAAATTACCAAGAACGTGGTAACAAACGATGTCCTGGAGGAATAACTTGCGATGGTTATTCCGGACACGCGTGGCTTCGTCCTGGTTATCAGGAGAGACGCCGTTAGGGCCCTGTTTTGGAATTGCCATCTGGGACAAGGCGCATATTTCCCTTGGCTCATCTCGATTAAAGCTCTATACACAATCTTTCCATGACACTCATATTCAAAAAAATATATGAGCGACTTCGGAATGTCGATTTGACTGTTGGTGTTGGCTCAAAGGGTGGTAGATACGATCAATGGGGTGATTTGTGATGAGCCTCGACGATATTGCAGGAAACTATTGCATCATTTGCTCGTGAAAAGCATTTCCGAATGACTCCATGCATATAAATGATATTTTGTGAATCACTGAATCAATAATGGCTGGTGGTTTTCATCTTGCGGGGTTGTCGGCGACAACCAACAGGCCGAGATGTTGGTAGGATGATAAGATCAGGGGGACTATAAGCGGTTAACGCAAGACGCAATATTCAACACCCGGGGGCACTGGCCTCAAATGAGCACATACCAGTGCAGTTTCAGGGGCTCACGTCCCTCATCGTGGCGCTGAAATACCCGAGTTGGTCGCCAATGCCCTTTGCCCCGCTAGGCCTGACACTACATTAGCGCCGCTTCTTTCATCTGCCATTTCTTTGGCTGCCTTGACAGAAAGTAGAAAATGAGCCTTGGGCTAGGGAGAACGGTTGATAAAAGGCTCAGATATTTGCTCGTAACCTGCTAGGATTGTATTGGCTCTGAAAGCTGTTTGATCATGTCCATGGGTACGAGTTTCAAAGCCTACGAGTCAGCGCTTGTCAACAGACCAACTTGCTTTGTGTCATACGCGCGGTGTATATCAGATACAGCCCTGGAGGACGTATAACCCTGGGTCAGGTGACAAATTGAGCCGCACCCAGGTGGGCATCTATAGTAGAACAGCGGATGCAGTGGTTTTCTCGATCGACGTATAAAGTGCCCCAGATCCAGCCCCAAGTTTGCTTTGCCCCCATGATCCCAAGATTTCACCCAAGAGCCCCAACATTATCTCAACTCGTACACGAAATCATGGAATCTGAGTGGGTGTTCCATCTTGAAAGCAATCGCTGGTTTCGTTCCATTCACGACCACACAGGTGAGTCACTCCGCCTTTCAGACAGCCCAAGAGAAAGTTGCTTCTCAAGATTACTAAACAATACGCAGGTGAGCCCTGTTGGGAGTGGGATTCCTTCGGTGGGCCACTTCCTCATCACATAGAAGACGATCAGGCGGCCAAGTGAGTTCATTTCTTACCTTTGAGCTTCGTGTATCATCAGCCATGAGGCTTATGAAGCTGTTTCAAGCCTCATTTCGCGCGGAGACAGAACCTCTCGCACTCAAATAGCCCCCAAGGGTATATACGCTCATTCAACCCCATTCACGCCGTTCCAAACACACCAAGCAAGCCTGTCAGATCTGGAGCTACAGCCAACATTTGAGGAAGGGCTTTACACCGATAGCGAGCACATAGGATTTGATCCTCGGTCTTCAGACATGGAATATGCAGAGTTATCACAACTTCACTGCGACGGTGGTATACACCCAGACACAGGCCTGTTGGCAGCCAGCAGTGGGAGTAGCCCACCCGATCGGCTCCTACCCAAAGTGCAGTACGACGGGTCAGGAAAGTCAAATGATCGGGACACAGGGTATTCCAGCATGCGAGGTCGCAGCAAAACCGCCAAATCATCGATGAGGGATACATCCATGCTCCAGTCTCACTCCAACTACTCGCAGGAATCGGCACTGGAGGCCTCATACATGGCCTCTGGAAGTAACAGTGAGCATGAAATACTAGATCCTCGTGAGTTGTCATACCATTGTGAGAGATAGCAATCTGAATGATGAGCTGATGGCTTCTCCCACGAATAGGGTACAAAAAGCAGAAAGATCCTCGGGCATTTTTCCGAGTCGGCCGGGTGTTCTCAATGCTGTGGCATGAGAACGCAGGCTCAAATGGCAGAGGCCACAGCAGAAAAGCTTCCCCGCGCGGTAGTCCGCAGTTTACCAGGGGGAAATACCAAGAGCCCATATACAGTAGCATCCGGCGCATGGTGGTGGTCAAGCAGCAGAAGGGGTGCTGCTGGTGTGTGTAAGTTCCAATATCTGATGCACATGACTGTCTTCTCATGATTCTGACAACTTCCAGGCCCATCACAACTTATGGCGGACAAGGTGTCGCCAAAGCTGGTATTGACCGCAGCAAGCATGCCATTATCTATATGCGAGGAGAGATGCCCCCGATGAACGGGGATGAGCCGGCCATATCAAAGCAGCCTCTCGAAGTTGACCCTGTCAAATTTGAACAAAAATTGGATCCCATGTCGAGAGTCAACTTCGGGAAGGTCTATACAGTCGAGCACAATGTCAAAGTTCTGCCAGTGGGCGAGATAAAGGGGGCATCCAGGGATTTGTTTTTGGAGTATTTCCAGAGTGAGTTTTTGCGATAAGACGGTTGACCGCGAGCCATTCGATATGTGAATATGCCATGAATTGTAACTGCGATACTCTGCGTTCCAACCTCCACGGGTAGTCAATTGAATGACAGTTTGGCCTAAGGCAGCAATATATTATGTCATAATAAATTATTGCTCACCGCCTGCAGTGCTCTCACCGCCCGCCAAAATTTCCCAAAAAAGTTTCAATTTCCTCAGATCTGATCAAACGATACACAGCAAAACGTCACAATGAAGCGCAAGTTGGATGCCAACGATGTCCCTGCCCCAAAGACCGATGTGTCTGAGGACAAAGATCTCGACTTTGAGGCGCTCAACCTCGATCCCCGATTGCGCCAGGCTTTGATCAAGGAAAAGTTCACCAAGCCCACGCTTGTTCAATCAAAGGCGATCCCGCTGGCGCTTGAGGGCAAGGATATCTTGGGTAAGTTCAAAGGACCAAGCTTGGAAATGCTCTAGCTGACCAAATTAGCCCGTGCGAAAACCGGATCAGGCAAAACCGCCGCCTATGTTCTTCCCATTTTGCAAGCCATTCTCCAACAGAAAACTGTTCGTTTTCCCTTTCGTCTCAGGATCGCAACTCATTGAGTGGACCTATACTGACTTCTATGATCCAATAGGCCGATCCCTCCTTAAAAGCCACAACCGCCCTCATCCTTGTCCCCACCCGCGAACTGGCAGAACAAGTCCAGAAAGTCATCGTGTCGTTCTCCAGCTTCTGTGGCAAGGATATCCGGTCAGTGAACTTGACGCAGAAGGTTTCCGATGAAGTCCAACGTTCCATGCTCGCCGATTTCCCCGATATTGTTGTCTCAACCCCCACCCGCGTTTACAGCAATGTCAACAATTCCGCCCTCTCTCTCGACAAGGTTACCCATTTGGTCATTGACGAGGCGGATCTTGTCCTGTCGTACGGCTACGATGACGATATTAATGCCCTGTCCAAGGCCATTCCCCGAGGAGCGCAAACCTTCTTGATGAGCGCTACCCTCACATCTGAGGTCGACACATTGAAGGATCTGTATTGCCGGAACCCTGTCATCCTCAAGCTTGAGGAGAAGGAAGAAAAGGGCGCTGGTGTCAGCCAATTTGTTGTTCGGTGAGACAATCTGCACCAAATTACCATATTACTGTTTGCTAACGCCACTTGACAGATGCGCCGAGGACGAAAAGTTCCTCCTGACCTATGTCATCTTCAAGTTGCAGCTCATCAAGGGCAAGGTCATTATCTTTGTCGCAGATGTGGACCGTTGTTACCGTGTGAAGCTTTTCCTTGAACAGTTCGGCCTCAAGAGCTGTGTCCTCAACTCGGAACTTCCCATCAACTCTCGTATCCACGTTGTCGAAGAATTCAACAAGGGTGTTTACGACATTATCATCGCCGCCGATGAGCAAGAAGTAATGGGCACCAAGTCAAAGAAGTCCCGCGAGGTCAAGGAATTGGAAGAAGAAGAGCCCAAAGAGGAGATGGGTGATAGCGAGGACGAAGAGGCACAGGATGAGGACGGAAAAGGAAAGAAGCAGGAATCAAAGAAGCGCCGCAAGATGAGCGCCAAAGAGAAGGACTACAGCATTGCCCGCGGAATCGACTTCCAAAATGTCGCATGCGTTCTCAACTTCGACCTCCCCACAACCTCAAAATCCTACACCCATCGCATTGGACGTACCGGCCGCGCCGGTAAGGCCGGCATGGCCCTCTCTTTCGTCGTACCTGCCGACCAGTACGGCAAGCACAGACCCACCTCAATCCCCAGCACAAAGCACGACGAGACCATGCTCGCCAAGATTGTTAAGCGCCAGGGCAAGCTCGGCCACGAGGTCAAGCCTTACCATTTCGAAATGTCTCAAGTCGATGCCTTCCGGTACCGTATGACCGACGCTCTCCGCGCCGTGACCAGACTCGCCATCCAGGAAGCCCGTGGACGCGAAATCCGCCAAGAACTGATTAAGAGTGAGAAGCTCAAGCGCCACTTCGAGGACAACCCTGATGAATTGCGCCAGCTGCGTCACGATGGCGAGCTGCGAGCTGCGCGTGTCCAGGCGCATCTCAAGCACGTCCCTGAATATCTCATGCCTGCTAAGGGACGGAAGGGAATCTCTAAGGAGAATGTTGGCTACGTTGGCTTCTCGAAGTCCAAGCAGAACCGTATTCGCAAAGCGAGAGATCGCAACCGCGCTCGCGGTAAGGCCGGTGGCAAGTCGGACCCTCTGAAGACGTTTAATCGATCCAAAAAATAGTATCTTAGTTTAAATATTTCCGGCGTTGGTCTGGATACCATTGTACAGTCAGACATGAATCAAAATATTCTCATTGCCCCCTATTTTGTATGCATTTTTGGTAAATGAGCAGCGTATGGCCGCCAATCGTTGAGAGGAAATATCTGGTTGGTATGTGCAATTATCTAACATGGTATTTCTACATTTCATCTACATGAGAAGGGCCTCCCTGGAATACCGCACAGGAGGGCCCCAGATAGACAGTGCCTCATTCATGAAGCGCATAATCTTGTCCAACCAGCTGTTTCACAATCTGGGGATCAACATCATCCAGCCCAAGTGATACTTGAAGCCATTTGCCCTTCCCTTCTTTCCTAATGAGCCGAATGTTCTTTCGTACAGCCAGCGCAGTTTGGAATTGCTCTCGGTAGGCGTCAAGCTTCCTCAGTCGACGGTTATTACGTTGTTCTTCCTCGCGCCAAGGGGGATCTGCCGGGTCTGGATTTCGCACTGCATGAGACGGCTCGTGGCGCCCGTCGTTGTCGTCAACCAGGTTTGGAACCCAGCCGGGGCCTAGACTGATCCATTCAACATCTCTCCATGAGCCATTCCAGTCTGGACCCACAGCACCAGGTCGGTATGGGACGCCCTCCGGGTCTTTTCCAACCCAGTTCAAAGCCGGGAGCCAGGGAGCGCAGCCTTCGAGGTCTAACCATTTTAGGCAGTAGGTAGATCGGGACAGTTGACGGAGAACGCTCGCAGCCTCGGCCCAATTGTTGTCCATGGCAGCATATGTGTCTGTGCCGCTGTAGCTGAAAGTCAACGAGTGGATCTGAGGGTGACGGATGCGAGTGTTTGTAGCGCCTGGCGTTCGGGTCGGGGTAGGCCAATGCGCCAGGGAGAGGTGGGTAATTTTCGTTAAACGTGACAGTAGACTGATCAAAGATGTCCAACTTGCAGCGGCTGGGTTTGGATGTGCCAATGACAGGAAACGAAGGTTTTCGAACCGCATTGTTTGAGTCAGTTCCTTGGGGATTGGGGGTGCATGAACGGCATCCGATGAGGAGGTCTCCGAGCCCTCGGGACCATGATCGAGCTCTTCATCCCATGAGCTCGGGATATCCTCCTCTTTTTCATGACCAGCAATTCCCGAGCTCGGCGAGTGAGAAGTGATTAACTCATTTGTCAGCTGTTTGAAGGACATCCAATTCCCGATGGCGCCACCGAGATCTAGTCGGATCACCCCCGAGTCCTTGTCGGTTTCGTACTCTTCAACTTCGGCTTCGTCGGCCATTTGCGCATAATCCTGTTGGGTCAGGAAAAGCGGCTTGAGGCCCTTCATGCGCCCATTCAAGGACTGGCCCCTCGCAAACACAGCTACATAGCTGAGGAGCAAATCCTTCAGATGACCCGGCAGCTGGGACAAGAACAAGCCATCGTATTCCAGATGCCAGGCCCAGTTCAGCGCCATTTTCTTGAGCACGAGGTGCAAGAGCTTTCCGTTGTTGGGGAACGAAGTACCAGGAAGTCTCCTGAGGCGGTATACAGTCGCCTCCATATCATCATCCGTATCACCCAAATTTTCCCCAGCCGATTGTTCATCTGCAGGCGCAGCTAGCCAACTCTGGGGTGTCGCAGGCCCCACGGTTGGGCGGATCGGACGAGTGCCGATAGCGGTGCGATAGGCCCCAGGGCGAGGCCGGGGAGAGGGTGTTTCGGGTAACTCCAGTAAGTTTCTCAAAGATGGATGAACAGAACGGGGAGCCAGGGATGATTGCATGCGTCGGTGGGGTGTTCCATCTTCCGCGACACTCGGGGGTTGTGTGCGGCGAAGGTGGGAGATCAGGTCGTTGACGGAGGTTGTTGAGCCCCCAGATGCCCCAGGCACGCCATTCTTATTTGACCCTGTGAGACTGTGGTGTGCCTGGCTGGAGGGTTTGTAGTGAAAGCGCTGGTGCTTTTTGGGCATGAGGTTGATGCGCAGGCGAGGGGAGATGAGGCTCCGCGAATTTACCGCTTATCGCCCGCCGTTAAAAGTAACTGACCCACGGAACCTCTCCGCAGGCCCTGACTCATGCTCACCTGCCCAGGTGCTAGTTGACGATTTTGTATTGCGCTGACTCACAGTTGTGGGCTATGCTTACGGTTTGAAAGGCCGTGTCATATTTTATACAATTATAATACACTCTATATGCAATGTTTTAGATATCTCGGACCCAGGAGTCATCCTTCATGTGGCCCTCGCGCTTGTGACCTTCCTCTAGCCAGGTATCAACCAAGCCCTCTTTAGGATCTTCGTCAGGCAAGCCACGTGAGCGGCGAACTTCCAGCACAAGGTTTCTAACCTTCAAGGTGACCTCTTTGCGCAGCTCAACTGCTTCCTTGTGGGTCAACAGCTCGTCGCTCAAGACACCCACGGGCAGATCTCGGGAATCGGGGTTGCTCTTTTCAACCTTTGCTCGGAGCTTCTGCCACCGCGATCTCATCTCCCCAAAGACACTCTCCGAGTCAACCTTCGAGCCAAATGTCACGCTGACGCGTTTGCCAGGCCGAGGTAAGAAGCGCGGGAATTCTCGACTCTCGTGCATGACGTCGTCAAACCCTTCAATCCACATAGGGACCACGTCCGGACATTCCTGAGGCTCTAGAATAAGGCGGGCTATCCCCCACTTGAAGTAGCGCATGGTTTTCCTCGGTGATTGGTGAATCTTTCCCTCGGGGAAGATGTGGACCCACGAATTCGAGTTGCAAGAGTATGCCGAAGGTGCAAGGTGGGAGTCTTCACCATCAGTGGTGTATGCGACAGACATATCGGAGAATGGGTCGACACAGACGTTTTGTCGGCTCCAGCGCTGGAGTTCGGGGGCCGCACGGTGGTGGTCCACGGGGAACGGGCCCTTCGATAACAAACGAATAGCCTCAGTCATGGCCGGTTGACCTAAGCCACCGAATTTAGAGTGAGCAGAGCGATGGCATGGTAGAACTTTGCCCATGGTGAAGAATAGAGAAAGGGGCCTGGGAAGATATTCAGTCAACAACGCAATGGCGGCGGCGGTGCCCAGGAGATCGCCCTACCTCGTTTGATAGCAAATATCATAGCTTCCAAAAGACCACCGTTTGTTCCAGAATCGTATTGGCAAAATACCCCAAAGTAAAGGGTCATCCATTCTGGTGTATCGGCGCAATGTCAGTTATGTTCCAAATTTGGTACTGAGGGCTTCGACGACGAGGACTTTTGAAGGGACGTACACGCTAATGTGATTCGAGACTGCGATTCGATTTCTCTGTTAGTATTTGGCCGCGGAGCTTTGCGCTGGAATCCGACATACCTGTGATCAATCCTTTTGTTCGCTGGGAGGTTTCTTTGCGCGAGTCCAATAGCTGAGTAAACTCCTCTTTTCCGTGGCACTCTGCATGGCACAGAGCTGACAAGAATCCACGACATAGACCTGCCACTCCCCACATCGTTGTGTTACTGAACGCCCTCCAGGGAAGGGACGGGCAGTCCGCCGTTGCATTGGAGTCCATGATAGCTCTGTTGCTATGAATGATCCATAGACGTAAGGTAAGCTCGGGCAATAGTGCGACGGTCAAAGACGACCGTGACCGAAAAGTCGAGCAGCGATTGAGTGGAAAGTGAATTCCAGAAAATTGTCGCGTCCGTAAATCATTCGGAATCACATGATTTTGGTTGGGGTAATCGTTCAACTTCACTTCGACTTTATGACAGGCTAACGATATTTTCCCTCTTTTTGGATCAGCCCAAACACGAACTTTCAGAACTACCCGTTCAACAACGATCAATAATCCCTTATATTGGCTGTGTTATTGGCCGAAGAGCAAACACGATTTCCTCCGCTCATCCTATACTCCCGGTGCACGGACCAATTACACTCTCACCTCCGAGCACGATTTTCTCCCTGCATCCTCCAACACCAACAACCAAACATGTTCAAGTCAACACAAGCACTATTCGGTGGTCTTCTCTGGTAGGTGCTAATCAACCTGCGTCATGCCCAGAAAACTAATAATTCTCCAACAACAGGAAGACCCCGTGGCGTCTGTCCTCCCCTCAAAAGGCCCGCCAGCGCAAGCGTCTGCGCTCCGTGGACCGCGTCGTTGATACCCTGAGCGCTGCCCTCGAGCGCAATGGTCAGACATCTAAGGCCGTGACCAGGTGGTATGCCGAGATGCCCCGTGAGGAGGAAATGCTGCCCAAGGACAAATACACTCTCTTCGACAAGAAGGAGAAGAGCTACCGGAAGAGCATTCACAGTATGTCCTTCGTCGCCAATTCCATGGGCGCAATATCCATCTTCCTGATCGCATTGACTAACCATTTTTCTTTTCCAGAGCTGCCCAAGTGGACTCGTGTCAGCCAGCGTGTCAACCCTCCCGGATTCTAAACAGATTCGTACAACCCCGTACATGTACTATACATCTGAAATTCGACTCTGGCGGGGGACTTGTCGGAGCGAAAAACAACATATGGACTACCGGAGTTTCGGCTTTTTGGACTTGCAGCGAGGCCACTCTACAGATGGTGGCTTACAATGTTCCATTATTACCCCAGCGCTTAGATCAGGCTTTGAATTGAATGCATTTCGACAACAAGTGGCTCTTTTCTACACTCCGGCTTCTTCCGAGACGCTAATAATAATACTTTCCGGGCTTGATAGTGATCGAATGAAAAGTGGTCTGACATAGCGAGTGTTGTTGGATTGCGATGGCAACTCCACACTGTGGTGATACCGGAAGACATGTCCGACAAAAAGAAGCAATCAATGCGGCAATTGAGACATCCCTTGTCCTCGGCAGATCATGAAACGAGGTTGGTCGAGGCTCCGATGTTGCTTATATCGATATTTGGACTTGACTTGCTCGCGGCAGGCCGACAAGTTCTGCTCACTTGCGATACCACTTCCTTCAACTTTCCCCTGTTGACTCGGCCTTCATGCAAAGCTTTGCGAACACGATATCCCCGACGAACTTGCTGCCAGTCATGGAGTTTCTCTTGCCACCCTGCACCTCCTTCGTACCAGGCATTCTGCTGAGCTGTAGACATTTGGAAGCCTTGGGGTGGCTTGGGCAACGCCCAAGAGGCCGGATCGATATGACCGTCTGGGGGCTCCTCGGCAGAATTCTCACACAAAGTGATGCTGCGGATTGCCTCCCGGATACCAGATCTCCTTCTGTGGCTGTTTGCCATTGCCCGCCAGGAGTGAATGCGAGAATTATACATTCGCTTCCGTGTAATCGCAGGGTATTTTGGTTTTGGGCCCAGAACAGGCTCTGGGTAAGGAACATTGAAGCGTGGATCTCCCCATTCCCTGCGCGAATTGGTGGGAACTCTGGAGATGGGGTCGTAGACGATCCATGTCTCCCTATTCAACCAATGATTCGCGAGCGTGGCAAAATGGTATGGCTTCTGTCCTGGGGTAAACTCATTGAATACCCACCCGAGCTTTCTGTCTAATCTTTCCAGCAACATGACTTCCCAGTCACTCAATCTCCTCGAAGTGCCTCCTGTTTTCAGCTGGATTTGATCTGTGGGGGGCTTAGAGAGTTCATGCGCTGTAGATTCACCTATATCTCGGGACTGGGAGGAATGGCACTGGCCACGAATGCCCTTGGGGTCACAGAGAGATAGCCATTCGTCATTCAAAGTTGGTCTTGGTGTAGGCATTTTCTTTTTACCTTGTGGATCACTTCTTGCTGGAGCTGAGTTCCACCGGAAGGTCTTGGTATAGATCCGCCCTTCATTTGCGAAATGGAGTCGGTTGTCAATAAACATTTCAGAAGCAAAGGAAATCCGGTCCTCGGAAACTTGCAATGTTCTTCTCTGGCTGCTGCTCAATTGTTTTGAAAGGCACGGGGACGAAGAGCTTTCAGTCGAAGAGTAGCTGGCGAGCAGCTCGGTCATTGGTGTCCCAGGGGGGCCAGATGAATCACCTTGGTGGTGCAAGCTTGCCTTCCCAGGCCCAAGTTGCATTCGCGCTGACCACCCGCGATGTCGGGACTGGTTGAGTCTTCGAGCTGGTGAAATTGGATCTGGTCTCTTAGCCTTGGTGATGGTTATGTTTGGCTCCAATGTTGTAAATTGATAGTTCTCGTGGTCAACAACCGAGTCAACATGGTACGATACATTTCTGGTAACGCCATCACGAAACCATGGAATCGAGCCCCGAGAGTGAAATGAGTGGATGTGACGAGAAGGTAGCGACTGTACCTGAAGCCGAGCGACTGGAACATGGGTAGCTGGGCTTGTTATACCGGGGGAATGAAAGTGCGGGTGATTATGTGAACCGTCGTCGCTAGCTTGCAGAGGGTCCCTGTAAAGCTCCTCCAAAATGGAACGAGTGATCGCTGGCTTAGAATCAGTTCCCAGTGGCTGCTCTCTCAAGGTTGAACCAATGACATTGTTGGGCGCTGGAATCTTTGCGGTTGGTGGATTGACCGGGGCCTGGAAGTCTTCCCTTAAAGCATCATGGCATCGGGGCAGCCCACAGGGGTTCCAAATCTCGTCTGCCGTTGGAACGTCTTCATAGCTCCTGAAGCAGTTCGGTAACCACCAGCGTCTCCTTCTTTCTCGCTGGCGCTTTTGTCTTTCGATGTCCCCGGGATCCCACCAAACCCAGCTATAGTCGTCCCGGGTCGACTTCCATGCCATAGAGTCCCATATCCAAGCTACGAAATCACGAAAGGCTTTCTTGTTCCTATCGTGAGTCGACCGCGATACCCAGCCGTACCATGTGCGTGCATAACGAGTGTCAATGGGGTTCCCAGCTCTCAAGACCTTGTTTCGATTAAATCGTCGGACAAATCGACCAAGTTTCCAGAACAAGACCGCAAGCACAAAAATGCCAATAGTGCCAGCAAATAGCTCGAAGAAAACCTTTGGATCGATGGACCTGTCGGTCTTTATTGGGGTGCTCGGTGATTCTTTCGGTGGACGAGGGATGCTGGGCCCAAAGTGATAACCCTGTCGAGGGGCCAACAATGCCATTAACAGCGAGGTTCAGGAGTGATAAGTAGGTAGCTAGTTGCCGTTGGGATCATCATGGTCTTCAAGGGCGAGGAAACCGCGAAGCGCCAAAGTTTCCATTTGGGCAGCCTGGATGACGTCCATGGAGTATCTGAATGCGACTGCCATAGGTGCCCAGATGCCCTCGACGGGACATTTCGATATTGATCCCCTCGAGGCCACTGGTATACTCCTTTGGGCTAAAAGAGAAGCAAGAAAGGAAGACAAAAGAACAGGGACATCGGCGTGACACGCATGCATTCTAGAAATGCGAGCTTTGACTAAAGCTACTGTACTTTGTACTTCCAGGTTTGCGAATGATCAGCTGAAGTCAGATTTCACTGATGCTTGCTTCGATTGTCATTTAGATTGCGCTCGCACAATGCACCAAATCGGGCCTAGTTACGGTATCCACCAGTGGGGACAAGCTTTCGATCCTCGACACACTTGTAATCATCGCCACTCACAGTCCAGCCCCCTACAGCAATAGGATGACAGTCCCATTTTGGTTACCTCTGCGAATATGTGACTGAGTTGGAGGCTGCCTGCCACTTCACCATGCTGTCGAGCAGGATATAAAGAGCCAACATCCCTGCCCAAGAATGACACTCTTAGTCCCCGTCGATATTCCTTCTCTGCAATGCCTTCAATCCGAATAGCAATCGTGGGAGCTGGCCCCGTGGGGCTGCTACTCGCCCGCTTGCTTCTTGACAATCCAGGCGTTGATGTCACTGTGTTTGAATCAGACCAGTCACCAAGTGTCCGAGGGCAAGGTGGGAGTTTGGACTTGCATCCGACTACCGGAATCGCCGCCCTAAAGGAAGCCGGTCTTTATGAAGAGTTCTTGAAACGGGTTCGCTTTGATGGCGAAGCTTTGATCATCTGTGACAAGAACTTGATCCCATATGTCAACCTACCGAGAGCCGAGGAGAACACATCCCGTGGCCGTCCAGAGATCGATCGCTCATCTCTCCGGGAGATGCTTCTTCACTCTGTCCCCCCGGAGATGATCAGATGGGGCTGGCACCTACGCTCCATTGATTCCCAGCACAGGGTGGTGTTTGATCAAGGCACAGAGAGCGGGTTCGATCTGATTGTCGGCGCGGATGGTGCGTGGAGCAAGACACGCCAACTGCTCTCGAGTCAAACGCCGATATATTCTGGGATCGCTGGTATCTCCTTTACCATTCCCGACGCTGAAGAGAGGGCCCCGAAGGGCTATGAGATGGTGAATCGGGGATCGGTGTTCGCGTACTCGGACGGAAAGGGGATTACTGCGCAGCAGGCCGGAGACGGAAGCTTGGATATCTCTGCCTGGTACGTGCAGAGGGAGGATTGGAGAGACCATGCGGCACACGATATCAGTACGGCTCAAGGAGCAAGGACTCAAGTAGTCGAAAACTACCAAGACTGGGACTCACGACTGATCGACTTCGTCCGCCAGGGGGAGAGGCCAGTAGCCCGCTCCTTGTACATGCTGCCCGTTGGATGGAAATGGAAACATTGCTCTGGGGTCACATTGATTGGGGACGCAGCACATGTCATGACACCATTTGCTGGCGAAGGAGTTAACCTGGGAATGCAAGATGCACTCCTGCTATCGCGGGCCATCCTCAAGGCATCCAAATCTTCAGACCCAACTTTTCAGCTCCCGGCACAGATCAAGACATTCGAAGCCGATCTTTTCGTCCGTGCAAGGAAGACTGCAGAATTGACGCGAGATATGATGCAGTGGTGGTTCTTCACCGATGGCTCGCCTCGATCGGTTGTGGAGAAGGTTGTTATACGAATAACAACGTTTCACCAGTCAGGTCCTCTTGCTTCTGCGGCATTTCCATTTTTTGCAGTGGGGGTATACGCGTACTACTTTGGGTTCAAGTGGTTTCACTGAGATCATCTTTAGAACAGGATATCATAATTGCATACTTGTCGGAACGGGATAGTCGTTCCGCTATGCCGCTCCTCTGAGGTGCGTGAGAAATTCACGGATCTGATCATCTTCTTCCGAACTACCTCGAGACCCAGGGTATAGATGCGGTGGCAAACTCTCGTAATGCCGATGAACCTTGGCCCGCAATTTGATATCAAAGTGACATATCAGGCCTGGACCAGCGCTGATCACAGATTTTGACCTCGTAAACATTTGTTGTCAGGGCTCAAGGACGAACGGATGTCAGATCAATGCTCAGCAGCTCGGGACAGCCGAAGGAACTCCTTCCCAATTGGGCAAGGGGCAGGTCCACAGCCACACCGCTCGGCCACTCCTTGCGTGTGAGCCACAAACTAGCCACAGACTAGCCACAAGCTAGCCACGGTGGCTTGTTTTAGTGGCTGTGCCGCTATTGAAGCCTAAGTGCAAACCGGGTTTCCCTTCTTGACTTTCTTTTTGTTGGGCTTCACTTTCTGCATGCTCGTTGGGGACATGACGACTTCTGACACCATATTGGCCCATGTCATCACGATAACTTTGTTTTTTTTTTTTTGGTCGCTTTGGCACCGAATCCTGACTTGCAGTCGTCTGGGGATCAGTCTGCCCTCTGCATGCATTCACACCACGGTATCATAATATCTGCCCAAGCTACCTTCCAGTAAAAGAAAAGAAGATCATATCTCTTGGGATGTTATTGGCAGCGGCTCCGCCTCGGCTCCGATAAACCGTGCTTCCATATCTTGAGTAATTGAGATCTTCGGTGATCATCCAGCCCTAAACCGGGATTTGTTCGGGGTCTGTCAGTGGATTGGGGGGGAAATTGATTCCCATGCATGAGCGGTCGAACACATGGGTCTTTCGTGTCTTGTCTCAACCTCAAAGTATGATTGAGTTTGGACCAAGTGAGGCTGAATTTCGATGGGTCAGAACTGTGGCTAGTATGGCCTGCCGTCTTCATGCCCCGTACCGCTTCCTTCTTGCTCTCTAGGCAACCATTCTCGACATCAGCCTTCAGCAGGATGAGAGAGGGTCCACAAGTCCCAAAAATTGGTCCTTCGGGGACTGCTGTGAGTATATCCGTACCACCGGGGGTCCCGACTGATTGACATCATCCCCACTTGATCTCGTATGTAGGCGCCACAGTTTACCGTTAGGGTGTGGCTTGCAGCTGTCTCTCAAAGGAGTTCAACCCCTGCAAACTCAAACATTGCATCTGTCCCCACTCCTGGTGATGACCCGGGAGTTACGGGATATATCTCGATTAAGGCTAGTGGATCTAGACACATCGACAGCAAGACTTCACTGACACAACTTTTCTGGCCTCGGCAGCCCTGGACGATTCGAGGCTCGGCACTGTCAGGCTGCTCGCCCATACATGGCGAGAAAGATGTTAGAAACCTTGAAGCGAATGGCCCCAATTCGGTAGCGTTCGTTCGCCGGCTAATGTTCAGCATAACCCCGCTGCTTGATCCGTGCACGAGACTATTGAAAGAATAGACCTCATGTCTATCCCTCTGCCTGAGGTCCTGCGCCTCGCATCTACAACCTCTTTCACGATGCATGAACGTCAATCGTGCATGCCAAGGTGTTCCGATATATTTGTCACACGATTCCCGTTGTCATCACTGCTAGTGCAAAGTGGTCGAATCAGATGCCAAAATGATTTAGGTGGAACCCCTGCCGTGAGCAAACTCCGGGGTCGATCCTGAATCTAGCTCCAGATCTCTTGCAGTGCATCGATCTCTCAGATCTCCGTACACCCCAGTATCCACGCTCTTCCAGGACGCGTACTCGTTGATCAACCCAAACAGATCATAATAGAATTCTGCCCCACTGTTCGATCCCATACTACTGGAACGTGCACCCGCAAGGATCATGCACTTGACTAGGACGCTTTGTTGATCTCACAATTTCTTTTTTCTTTTTTTCTTTTCACTTTTTGCTAATTTTTGTCTAACCTTTTCTGCTTTCATCGTCCCTCATGGCTACCCTAGCTGTCCCGAGAACCGGGACACCGACTATCCCGGGGCTAATTGCGTACTTTTCGAAGGTGGCGATATCCCCTCGGACCCATCCTTTCTACGACTACCAAATTCAGCCTATGGGTCCAAAGCATGTCCGACCTCGACTCCCAGCGCGTACAAGAAGTATATGAAGCGGTCATTGCCTGTGTGCTCGAAATGTTTCTCATCAACATCCAAAATCACAAATCCTCATCATTCCGGCCTTCCCCCCTTCGTGTCGTGGCTTTCTTGGGAATTTATTACAACGCTTTGACCTTTATATCTCGAGTACCGCCTCACTTTTATCTTCGTTTGATCACACGAGCTAAACGACCCTTTTCCAAAAAACCTTACAAATTAACGGAAATTCCTGAAAAGTCCACTCAACTCGTTGAAAGAGATGGCGACCCGTGAATTCTCCTTGTCTTTCGAGATTACACCACCAACAGCAGTCCGCCCTGGGATCCCTTTCACAATCCCAGTGGTCATTGCAGTAAATCCAGTTGGGACACCCGCCCAGAACGTGCAGCATCTTGTCGTTAGCGCCTCACTTCGCGATGAATCTGGCTCAGGAGCCGCTACAGGCCTGAGCGGCAGCCTCACGGCAAGCGTCCGCAGCCGATCCGACAACGCAATGAGCGGCTATGCGAAATTCAGCCCACTGACCATCTCGCAACCGGGCAAGTTTCGACTGCGGGTGATGCTTAGTGCGGCCTCCTATGGGGGTGTCATTACGAAGGAATATGTTGATTCGACCGTCATCCATGTGCACGCCGGCGCGGCTGCCCAACGGCCAAGTGGGTCTCTCCCCTTTCTGTCTCTGAATATTCCCTTTGTTTTGGTCTCTTTCCCCGGTGCATCCCCTGTCTATTTGTCCTGCAATTTGTTGTTGCCCCTCTTCCCAAGGACCGGCACTTGGCGCCCTCTCTCCCTCCATCTGCTACCTTTTTGGTCTTCCACGATGATCGTTTGCTAATGTCTTGAAACTTTAGCTCCCACTCAAGTAGCAAGACTTCAACGGCTCACGACTGAAAACTTGGATATTTCTGCCGCCAACATTGCTGCATGGCAGGCCGCGTGATCGGGGGAAAAGCCTAACTGTTCCATTCTTTTCTGTGGCGTTCCCGGCGTTATCCTTCAGTGCCCTCGCATTTGAAGACTCTCGTCAGCTTATTTCAATCGTGTCACGACATCTGAACGTTGAGTTAATATGATACCATTGACAGGTGCTTTCCAATCAAATGCGAGTAATCTGGGTGGCCCGCCCATATCCAAATTCCGGAGACTTTCTCCATCTCATTTCAATTGAATGGGGTTTATTATTTTTTTTTTTTTTTCATCTAGCCTCGCCAAACGTGGCCCGGCCGATCGTTTCCCACCTATCATTGTGACTGATAAACCCACACGGAGGACAATCAACACTTAATCACCATATTTCATGCAGAAACGGTGAAGAAAATAATCCTAGTCCTGGCCCTGTCACCCTGAGTAGTTCTGCCAAAAGCAGTTTGGCATCAACTCTATATGAGTCTAGTCGCCCACCCGCTCGGGCCTTTAGGCCTTCTAGTGCGCTCCGAGCGAGAGACTATTCCCAGTCCGCCAAATACTACCTGGCCCTGGCCTATACTTTACCCGACATACTGCGATGATCCAAGCACAGACACAGGATCGGCTATTTGAATTTGAAGAATTCTCCTGGCTAGGTCTTGTTGGCTATAGCGGTGTTTCTGGGCGATCATCCAATGGTGTAATTCTAGAACTGTGTTTTGGGCCTGATCAGCTCGATCAATCGATCAATCGATCAATCGGTTAACCGATCAGTCGATCCTTCGCGCCCTCTTTTCCCCTTCGCTTTCTCTCTCGCTTTCAAGCTTCCGATCGTTTCCATCTGCACGTCCAACTAACCCCTCGCTTAGGGCTTATTGAATCTTCACCGAACCCTGTCTGTAAAAAGGAGGTGTATCCATGGTTGTTTCAGATTCTGATATGGAGATTGGTTGCGCCGATTGTGAGATCAGAAAATCGGCTTAGTCCAGACAAACATCAGCCCGGGTCTTAGCATAACGGGCGCACATCCTTCTGATGCAGTATGTTGATTCTCCAACCCGATTCCATTTGGTTCTTTTGCTCTTTTGCGTTATTGTGAACGAAGATTTCATGGAAGTACCTACTATCTGAGGGGAGAAATTCAAACATCGATTGTACACCGAATTCCTTTTCCCGTCGAATAAGCTTTCAGTCCAGGTCAGGTACTTGGCCCCGAGCATTCAATGCGGATCGAACGTTTAACGTCTAATTTGAGTGGGTTTGAAGGCTTTCCCCGATTTGGTGATCAAACGTGTCGTTGAGAGGGCGAGCCCTTAGGTGGAGCCTAGGAGGCCCCGGGGGTAAAAAGTCATTACTTAATCGGGTGCAAACCGGGGCCTGCTCTTGGGGCTAGCCCTTGAGTTTCCACTGACAGTTGGGGGCCGTTTCTACTTCCCAACTTTCCCTTCTTGGACCTAGGTATGCTTCCTTTCGTGGCTGAGCTCGAACCCTGAAATGTGTACGACATGAAGGGCCATGAACCAATTATAAATAGCCTTAGAAATAAGGCCCCAAATGAATGAGACAGTGTCAGAAAAGACTCCGTACATCATGCTCCAGTGGCCTCGATACTCTAAGGAAAGAAGTAAAAAACCTGTTTTCGTCAGACGAGATATTCCCAGATGTCATGGGGTCTGTTCTGCATGCCCCTTTACCAGATCGGGTTAGTGGGCCGAGGCCACACAAGATGTCAATCCTTCCGACTTACGGCTCACACATCCGATCATGACAGATTTTGGAAATGAAGACTCTCAGCGCTTTCTGTTTTCTCTCCTAGTTTCAGAGCTGCACCTCGTGAACTAGTGAGAATGCGAAGGCCTCAGGTCTTGGCATAGCGCCAGGCAACATGAAACCTGTTCCTGGTGATCATCTATACACGCAGATGAGTCTTGCTCTTGAGTCACCCGGGTAGCTCTTTGATGACCCCAAAGCCCTACGAGTACACGTGCAGCTAATATAATAATTACAAAAGACCTTTATAATGCTAGTATCTGCTTGATATTCTTCCTATCTTTTATCACCCCATATTTTGACCCCACAATCTACACAGGAGTCAGGTCCAGGATGGACACAGGATAGTGACTACGGAGTACCTATTATATCCTCACCTTGAGCCGCTTTCTTTTCTTTCTTCAGTACTTCTTACCCGCCCATCATGCCTGAGCGGCACCATCGAAGACACCACACCTGGCCCCACTGTGGCTCCGAGCTATGCATGCGCGAACCCCGGCAGTTTGAGGTACACGTGTCGAAGCCTGACGATGGCCCTGCAGTCTATATTCCATCAACAGTTCACCCACCAATAGCATATCCTATCATGTCAGACGATCTACTCTGCGATGACATGGGAATGCCAGAATTAGCCCGGCAGCCAAAGCGAATGTCTCGTCTCTGGTTCAAATCCTCCGACAAGACAAGCAACGAGGAGTTCTCGGTATCGGGTTTTTCTGGTCCGACTTGGAGACAGGCTCCCCGGCGAGTATTTCGCCGCTTGACTCGTCGGCCGCCTTTAAGTAAAAGCAGATCTCTGTTTGTCGTACCTTCAAATATGATGGCTGTCGAACCAGACGTGGTCTCTGCTTCTATACCACCACAACCCCGGGCTCACCGGGTCGTGGTCTCGGGCTCGGATAGGGGGAGAGCTGTTACTGCTGGGTCCGACGCGGCACGTTTCATGGCAGAGAGACGACATCGCAGATGTCATTCCGAACAGCCACGTGCATGGCGCAGACCAAGTGCAACAATTTGGCCACTGCGAGAGCAGGAGGAATAAATTACTGGAATATCTGTGCGAGGGGTGGCTTTTTCATCACTCTTTTTTTTTTTTTTTGTGCGTGTTTTATGGGCTGGTCCCTAGTTTGCTCATTGTTTTCGTCTTCCGACTGAAATTAATTTGGGTCCTGCGGGATGGAGTTTGTTCATGGTGGGCATGTATCCAGAGTCATTTGAGCTCTGAGATCTAGCATACGGTTTAGTTGGGAAGTTTCCATGTGTGCCCAGAAAACCAAATCAGTCTCAGTCAGGTACTGGCAAACTATTTACTTCAACCTAGATACTACCGGTATGTAATAGGCTCCGTGTGGGGACCTCAGGAGTAGGCCCGGGTGTTCGCCCCGCCAGGGCTAGGCACCTGGGCACCCGGGCACTCGGCAAGTCATGCTCTGGAGAGCAACGAGCACCTTTACTAAATAACATTTGGTTTAATGCACGAAGCTACCCATGGACTGTGTTCGACTGTATTCTAAGGTTCATGTTGTAATTCAAAGCTGTTGCTTCTTTTCATCAAATCGCAACCGGACGTGCCTTCCAACTAACATTCGAACCAACTAACCTGGTCGGTGACGAGGAGCTCATCTGTTGATAGGAGCCAAGCTGAGCTTTTCTCAAGAGCGCAAAGCGCCATTATATTCACATCCCTTCAAGGAGAGGGTTCCAAGGATCTCAACTTCCGTGGGCCTACATGATTGATTCAGCAAGAATATGTGTTGGAAATCAGATGACTCCCTTGTTATTTTCCAGATCTAGCCTGTTGCTCTCGCTCTCCTCGGTTAATGCTATGCGCTTTTTCCGCAGCCTCTGCCCAGAGTCTATCAAAATTTCCCAGTTTGAAAAAAGCCGAGTCTCATGTTTCTAATTGAAGCTCAAAACAACGAAAAAGGCGATCTAAAGGCAGCCGGGGAGAAAAGCCGATTTCTCAAACCTCGAACCTTCCAAGTTTCATAGTTGAAAGCCACACTACTTTATCAAGGAATTCATGAAAGACACGCCCGGGTGGCCTGTATATATCCTCCCGGGACTATTGCAGAATATGATCTTTAAGTGATCTCAAGAAGATGTACTCGCTCAAGTCTGAGAAAAGGTCCCAAAAACAGCCAATCAGATTTTTTTTTCGTGCCATTGGACCAATTGGTGCACGTGGCGACCCGACCCGAAACTCAAAACTGTAAACCATCCTCGATGAGTTCTATAACTAATTTTAAGGCCTGGTTTCGTTCTTTTGACTGACTTGATGCGAGGGTCCTGATCAAGTATGAATGATGCCGACACCCTCGATTCAGAAATTGTGTGAATTGTTTCCGCGAGCACTGTTTCAGAGGATTGTCTGGCCTAGCTAGCTTGAGAGTGACACACGCAGTGTAAGGTCCATGGTTAAATCTAGCATGGCATTGAATGTGGGCTAGGCCCCTATTTTGAATGACGTTGAAATGGTGATCAAGCACACAAGTTCGCGGGCCAAGTGTCGCCCTAGAGTGTGACTCGGGCCTCGGGTGCGGGTCCACCGAGTGGTTCTTCGGGGGCGGCAGTGGAGCCATGGGGCCTAAACGCGAACGCCTGCGGCCCCCGGCAAGTAGCATTAATGAATTACATATGAATAGCGCAGGGATCCCTAGAAAATTCATGAATTGGTGATATATTGATGAACGTAGTCTATTATGAAAGGCTTGATAGTAGATATAGAATTTACAAGCTATAGGGACTAAGTGAGAAGAGTGAAAGAGAAAAAGAGAAAAAGATGAGGAATTTTTCGAGCCTCAAAAGTTTAAACTCTACAGCAAACTACTAAGCAACCAACCTACTATTTTATGGATCAATTAGTAGCTTTAAGATGCTTTACTCGTTGGGAGGAGAGAGGGGGAGAGAGAGAGAGAGTAGAAAAAGAAAAGGGAAGAAGAAGGGAAAGGGAGAAAGAACGGGGAAATGGAGAAAAGAGAGAGGGGAGAGAAAGAGAGGGGGGGAGGGGGATCAAAGTCAATTGGTAGGGTTAGAGAGTCAGGTCTGTTGGAAGATTGAGTCTGAAAAGGAAAATAACCACTAGATCGCCAAAGTGAACGGGGTTTTCCACCCAGCAGCTAAATTTGAATTCATACTGTCTTATTTACCTGTGGACTTACTACTCACTTACTTAAACGGGAAATCACCGATGATAATCTTGAAGTATTACACCTAGGCATCAGAGCCCACCCTTGGACATTCCGGGATCTAATTTGTGCTTTATGAAGTTTGCCGCCAATTATTTCACTGAAAATACATCGAGTCATAGCGTTGTGAGAACAGGGGGCCAAACTTTTTTTTTTTTTTTGGTGCCTTTAGTATCTCGCCTGAAGCCCACTCCGCTGGGCCGTCGTACTAGTGGCGGTCTCGTTCGTTGACAACAAACAAATTGTGAAGATCATACCTTGTCTTGGTCACATACAGGAACTGGATGCAGACACAGGATATTCCTGTTCTAGCGATGCGAGAATCATATCCTTGCATACAGTTTTTTAAAAAAAAAATTATAATTATGTCAACCATCCATGGATGTGCCAGTCCGAAATATTGCCCAGTTGCACATGTGAATCACCCAGTCAATCATGATTGCATGGATAACTAGAACTGGCGCACAGGTGTTTTACTAGAGCAGCTTTTTCCTAGAGCAGCTTTGCAGGTTTGGTAACCTTGAGCCCCCGCGGGGCCACATGATATCGTCGACATCTTGCATGGATACCAATTTGTATACCGTAAGCTTCACCACATCAAACATGCTAATTGGGAATTGCGATATTCTAAGATCAGTGCACGCCTTGCCAAGTACTGCACCGCTGCCTCATTCATCTTGGCTAGGATTGAATCTCAAGTCATTTTTCCTAGATCCATGGATTTGATGGATCTTCTCTTTGTCCGTCAAGGCGCCCTGGTTGAGATTCAATTCCATTACAACCACCCAGCGGTAAACATGTCCCGCCTGGCCGCCTTGGAGCCTTAGAAACCTGGAAGAGGAGTTTTCTGACTGTGCTCTCCTGCTTTCTCGGATCTAAGGCTGTGCCCGCTACTATCATCTACTGGCCTCAGACTTAGAGCCCGGTGTTTATCGTGGGGCCTTGGCCCCCGGGGGCGGCCACCACGTATTACTTGCATCTTTAGTGTTGGCTCGTTTTAAACCGATTAGGCTAATCACACATTTTATGGAGTGTTGAACAAGGCGCCGAGTGAAGTATCCCTTGCAGAACGTAAGAATACCCTAGAATGTAACTATTCCGCTAGAGAGAAATACATAAGATGCCCGGTTCATACGCAGCTATGCTACCTGACTCCTGAGCACAACAGTCACAAAGGCATTATCAAGATCACTCGGTGGCTTTTATAATTCCGCCCCTAATGTCTGAACGAGAGCAAAGCGTGACTGTGTCGTCACCTCGCCTGCGTGTCTTTCATGAACTAAGATACCGAATTTTTATGGTGTATCGCAGACTGTTCTCTCTGGTCTGGCTTACGAACATCGCAATCCTGATTGTCGTCTTATCTATTCCTTCCACCGACCGGAAATGGCTAACTACCATTGCACTTATCAATTTGTCAATCGCAATCCTCATTCGCCAAGACTTCGTTATTAATCTTATATACACAACCTGCTGTTCTATTCCTCTATCCTGGCCACTGGCAGTCAGACGTCGAATGGCTCAAGTGTATCATCTAGGAGGAATTCATTCAGGTTGTGCAACAGCAGCTGTGCTCTGGTTTGCAGGCTCTTTTGGCTACAGCTTGGGCGTCAAGCTGTCTGACCCCCGGCAATATCACATTTCAAGTGCAACAATATGTCTTTCGGCAATTGTGCTGTTCATGCTTCTAGCAATGACAGTTTCTGCCCACCCGATGATACGGAAGAAATATCATAATGCATTTGAGGCAATCCACCGCTTGCTCGGCTGGACCTTACTGGTTCTTGTGTGGGTCCAGGTGATGCTTTCTTTGGAAGACCACAAGGCTTCCCAGCAATCGCTAGGATATACTGCTGTTCGCTCTCCGGATATGTGGCTTCTCATTATAATCACAACAAGCATCGCTACCTCATGGGTATTTCTGAAACGAGTACCCGTGGAAACCGAAGTTCTCTCCCAACACGCAATTCGATTGCATTTTCAATATACAAATGCTGTTCGTGGAGGCTTTCTCAGGGTATCCGAACGGCCCTTGCTAGAATGGCATTCTTTCGCTACGATACCAGTTACGAACAACGATGAGAAGTGCGTGAAAGGCTGCTCGGTGATAGTATCACGGGCAGGCGACTGGACCAGTCGCCAAATTAGCAAGCCCCCTACAAGGCTTTGGGTTCGAGGAGTTCCTAGTAAGACTCCCTTTCAGGATTTGACCCAACCAAAAAGAGAATACTTCTTGCTAACCTTTTCCAGCTATGGGTGTAATGCGCGTCGCTTCATTGTTCCGAAGCGTGGTTTTGATCGGAACAGGATCGGGAATCGGTCCACTCCTAGGCCATATACCCTCTTGCCGACTACGGCTAATCTGGTCGACACCACACCCAGAACAGACGTTCGGTAATGGGATCGTAGAATCTGTCTATGAAGCAGATCCTGATGCATTGATCTGGGATACAAGAAAAAATGGCCGGCCAAATTTGGTCGAGCTTGCTTGTGAAGAGATAGAGAAAATTGAGGCGGAAGCTGTGGTGATTATCTCGAATGAAACTGTGACGCGGCTAGTGGTTGGAGAGCTGGAGAGAAAAGGTGTTCATGCCTTTGGGGCCGTATGGGATAGCTAATCTGTGAGTGGAGACTTTGGTGTAACTTGGAAACACTTCATGATGTACTCGGCTTGCTACTTCTGCGAGCATTATAGATCGATCTCTATTTGGTTAACACTTTATTCTCTTTTCGTTCTTATCGCTTGCTCGGCCCATTTGTAGTATTCATTGGTTTTTTGCCCGGTTAACTTGTTGATCAATGCTTTGGTTAGTGTGTGTGTACAGCAAGAGAATGTTGAGAGATCCATCCCGGGATGGATGAGTGAACCTTGGAAGCTGGAGCCTTGGACCTCGCGAATATAAGCGTGGATTTCACTTCGAGCCTCAAGCAACGGTTCCATAACTCAGTTGGTTAGAGTGTGATGCTAATAACGTCAAAGTCGAGGGTTCGACCCCCTCTGGAACCACGACTTCTTTTTTTGTTTTTGTAGATGCTGCACCAGACTGCCCTTCACAAGGGCCTAGTTTCGAATCCTACTGCTGGCTCAACTTCTACCACGAGGCCTTCGGGCCCACGACATCCCCACTGGGGCCTTTCCTCTGACACCAAAGACTCCCTGGGCTACCACGCTCCACCCTATGCATGCCCACCACAGGTCGAGAGGGGCCCATAGTGGACAGGAGGCCCCTTTGGCTCTGCAGATAGTGCTCTACAGTGTACTGCTTCTTAAGGTCGCTTATTTTTGTGTACTAAAAAAAGTTCATTGGATAGCTAGTACACAGCACATCCCCATACCTCCAGGAAAATTAGATGTTAAGAATTGACAGACAGGGTCCTAAGCCTCCATCATTGGAAAGATGACCAGTTTTGAGAGGCGCCGGCTAGCATGACGGAGGCGTTGAACACGGCGACAAACGGAATGCCAAAGATGTAGGAGATCACTGCGGGACCTGCTGGTAGGCGCTGAGCGCGGATCTCGCCGTTCTGGCCGAAGTCGCGAGGGTGACATGCTCGTTGGTTGACACTTGCCCGATGGTACATTTCAAAAACGAATGGATCAGACAAACGAGTGAAAAGAGGTGGTGCTTTGAAACCCGTGTCCTCTGATGTGTCGACTCAGAACCCATCCAAACGCCCACGCCGTCCATGTGGTTGTCGATGGTCTCATGGGTGACAGGTGTCATGAGGGGCGGGATGTAGAGACGGTGACATGGTTTTACGGCGTTGAGGTCAACGTAGGCGTTTGTGTGGTATGTGATGAGTGATTCCACGATGTCAGGAGGGTCAGAGACTTGACAGAGAGCTGATGAAGAAGCGAGGTCCAGTTTGGGGGTTTGTTTCTTTCTGTCTGAACGGAGGGCTCTGACTGTGGCTGTGTGGTTGGAAACGATCGGCCGGATCTGGGGAAAACTGATCTTGACCTTCCGTCGTATGTCATTCTCTCACTGCACATCGGACATTAATTAATTACTACTGTGTACTTGGGACTCAATGTCTATCTATATATAGGACTGCAGGAGAATGCGCGGTCACTTCTGCTCTCGTGCTCTCTCTTCTTTGACCTCCTTTCTCTTCTCTCTTCTCTCTCTCTCTTCTCTCTTCCTTCTCTCTCTCTTTTCTCTTTCTCTCTCCCCCTTCCTTTCTTATAGTATCATGGATCTTCGAAATATATTATTTCCTGTCCTTCTTGCCTCATCCAATCAATGTTCATGATCAAAACCACACACCACTAACATTGGATTGCTGATCCTATATCTTATTTTATTATAGCTAATACGAACCATAAGAGCTCTGAGCAAGACCAAAAATTGCTAAGTCTCACAAAGTCTCTTCGGCTGGATACTGCGAGCCGTATTCGTCTACGATCCACTTGCAGAAATCCTCCCAGTCCTGGTTCCAAGCCTGGATGTGCTTAGCCTTGGTACTAGTACCATCAGCGCCACGATCGATATCTTGAATCCAATCCTTGTCGGATTGATCTTCAAAGTTTGACCAGCGCAAACTGTTCTGTGCCAACGAGCCCTGTGTTTCAATGTAAGTAAGATGTCCGAATCTTGGGAGGAGATGTTACTTACCAGGCCAGCAAGCCCGAGATTATCGAAAGCTTGAATAGCTTCATAGAAGTCATAACTCAAACCCGCCACATCCTGTCCCAGCATGGCTGGATCATCGTTGCTGATGGCGGTTGGAATACCATGAGCAATCATTGCCGGCAAAGGATGGTGGAGAATATCCTCGTTCAAACGAAGCACTTCGTTTGAGATAGGGCACACTTCAATCAGCACATTTTGCTCGATCGCTTGATTAATCAAGTTCGGGTGTTTATAAATAGAGAATCCATGGCCGATTCGTCGTGTGTTAAACAAGAGTGCGTCAAACAGGTTGTCGTCTGTCGAGTTTCCATCTCCCAGAGTTTCTCCCGCATGGAAGAAGTACGGAATAGTGAGATTCAAAACTTCGGTTTGTTCGCGGAACCAAACAAGCTCTGGTGCCAGATCAGAAAGCGGGCGGCCGAGATCTTCCTGTGCCAGCAGATCGTAACCACTGAAGAGTTCTGGGAAGTTTTGCTTTCTCTGGAGCGCGATTTTCATACCTGTCCAAGTTAGCAAATGGCATTGTACTCGCATGGGCTGTTCTTCATACTCTTGGTGATCTTAGCGCGGCTCTTTCCGCGTGCATCAGACCAGATAATCCTGGCGCCCAGGAACTTCTTACCAGCCTCGGTGGCCTTGAAGTTCTCGATCTCCTCCACCAAGACATACCACCAAGCATCGAGATCGGGATCGATTTCTTCGTCGCCATCATGGACGAGCTTGCCACTAGAGCCACCACTTCGGATCTCCACCCAGTTGATACCATCGTTGGCGAGATCCTCGAAGAGTCTCTGATAGAACTTCCTCACGACAGGCTCGTACTGGATCATTGTATCAGTGGGGCCAAAGCATGCTTGGAAACGTCTCCAAATCTCATCGACACCGAGCTCATGACGGATAGACACCTCTGGTGGAATGGTTGTCTTGTTCTTGATGAATTCGATGAAGCCCGCTTCGCCACCATCAAAGCTGTCAACGGCAGTCTTTATCGGGATTTGCGTGTTCGGGGTGTAATCAGCGGAGTCAATCTTCTTCTCCTCGGTTGTGACCGTGCCGTTGTTATGTGAGAAATTGATGGTGGCATTCATCTTGGCTTCTTGGGTGTCAACAGGCTGGTCAACAGAAATTTCCATGCCTTCAGTCTGGATAATAATCTCCAGCAATTTCTCGTATGGCAGCATCGCCGACAGATGGGCGTGCAAGAGAGCTCCCTTTGGCATACGTTTCACAACGCTCCAGAGAGTTGTATTGCCGATCAATGGTCGGGCAAGGGGGAACGGTTCTCCTGCGAATCGCTCATCGACCTGACCATCGGGTGTGGCAGCCACCCGCCAGTAATTGTCGATTTCATACTGGCGAATTGCTTGAACGATCTCATCTGCGCGCTTTGCAGTTGGAGAAAGGCTCTGCCGGAAGATGTGATCTGTCGACCCAGTCAGTTCTACTCCTGAAAAGAATTACACCCAAAATTCCGAACGAACCCTGTCGATGCGTCTTTTCTAATGCAATCAGCTTCTCTCGGTTTTTGAGATGCTCTTGCACCAAAGTCGAGTTGACATCTGGCTCTCCTTCAACTGCTAACGCGGCCGATGCCCCAGATATGGAGACAGCGGCTACTCCGAGAATTGAGAGCAAACGCATAATGGCTGGCTCGAGTCGCTATCGATGGATTGGATTCTCGAAATTCTCTGCGCTCTCATGTGGGGTCACCCTTATATACAAATAGCTCGCCATAGGGTGGAGTTGGGCGAAGGGCTATTTCAAAGCCCCTTGGCGGGCCGGGTCGGATCGGTCGTGCATATTATGGTCTCCCAACAATGTAAGTGTAGTCGACATTCTCGTGCCTTGCAGATGGCTATCATTGCATTGTATGCAACAGTGATACTCCGTACTCTACGCCTCACGGCTGGGCCGCGTTTGTGAGCTAATGATGGCTGCTGTTGCATTACATCAAGCCTCACATTCAAGGCTCAATATTGTGCAGCCATGAGCCAAGATCACAGTGTTTGCTTTTTATGAGCTTGGACTAGTACTTTGTACGGAGTACAGCCAGGCGACTTGCAAATATCTCATGGCTGTTCTGGGGGTTTGGTTGCCAATGTCCAGTTGCAGAGCGACTCAATCGAGATGCATCAGATCTTCACCTGGCAGTTCTCGTTCGGGTGTGCGGGACAGGATCGATACTATATATGTATCCCTTGCAGGCTCTCTGATTCGGTTGCCATGATATGATCATCACACTTTCTGTGGCATGGGGATTATTCGCACAAGATTCTCGAAAGCGGGGTGTCTACGGCGTAAAGATGCATGCCGTACATGAATTTGATCTCATTTTCGCGCATCACAGTGTTGTGTATGGAGCAGCGTAGGGCGAATGACAATCCTCGCTGTTGATGACTTTCTACTTTCGGCCTAGCGCGTATTCCTGCAATGTCGGTGCAACACCTCGACAATTTATGCCGTCCGATGGAATTGTATCTGGAGAAAAAAGCTCAACTGAACATACTTTGTTAATCCCGCGTCCATATATTTGAGAATAAGGGAAGGAACATCTGGAGATCCTCTCCGGGCGTTTCTTTCTTCTAAGCCTAGGCAAAGTGAGTTTGAACCAAAATGCTGATGTTTATTGCGATCTCTCAAATGGCACTTTCTAGGAGTTTCGATTGCGCGAATGTTGCGGTGTGTCAAGAGTGGGAAACGAAGAAAAAAGAAAAGATCCATGGACATGACTCCATTATGTGGAATACTAGCTGTGAAATTCAGGGTTGGTCTCCGGCGGACCGCCGATCGCCCCCCTTGAGCTCAGCCGCTGCGCATAGCTCGTGCACCTTGATCCACTCTACTAGACCCCGTACATACACAATGTTACATGTTAGATAGCGTTCTGGGTGATGGTGTATCCCAAAATCTGCGCCAAGAAGTGCCAAGTCCTCCGTACTTCGAGATATCTGTTTATGGAAGAACAATTGTCGGAAAAGCCCGCCCATATAAAGAGAGATATCCGATGACACGAGTTCGGGAACTTCGCAGATAAGCCGCGTTGTCTTCGAAGTAGTGGGCAAGAAACCAAAAGATTGAAGAAAAAAAGAAAACAGAAAAAGAAATATCGCGTCGTCGACACGCGACCTCCCGGCGAGCTTCCAGTATCTACGCCGTGCTCTGTACTTGCTCGGTAGCTACCCAAGTATGATCGACCTCGGGACCTCGGGCATACTGTAGGTCCCATTAGCCTCCAGGGCTCGGGTGCTGTCCGGAATCCGTACAGCGAATCTCGCCATCTCATGGAGTTTGGGAGAGGGGAAAGCCTTTTCGATGAAAAGGGACTAGTGTTCGTGATTGATCGTCAACACTCCGTAGACATGTTCGAAAGGTCACAGTACATACGCATATGCAATGTGGCCCCGGAGTGATTGGGCAATATTATCATTGCACCGAGCTGCCCAGGTGATGTTGGGGCAAGTCTAGGTGGTCTCCATAGATCGCAGCTAGGGCGCACTAAAAGGCCATGGCTTCTTATCCATATTTCAAGGCTGCTGGGTGCCCAGGTGGGAGTTCCGGGATTTGTCCTTATCTCTCTGTCCACTTCTCCCATCGCACAATTCTGTCTCGTCTCCCGAGTCTCTAGAATTTCCACCTGGGTAGATTACTCGTGGACACTGACAAGTCATCTACACAATATATCTTCAAATACCCTCCACCCCATTTAAAACCACCTGAACACCTGGGCAGGCTTCTGAGCTATCTCTCTTCAAGGTCGAAGTCTTGGAATATGTCAGAAGTAAAATACTTGCACTACTGAATAGGAAATTCAAAAGGGTCACTACCTAGGTACCTATGTTTATCCCGAGGTCACAAGAACCTTGAAAAGTACGCACGGGATTCAATCACGGTTCCTGATGGTTGAATTTTTCTATATTGAACACGGTTGGAAGCCCATAAATACCCTGGATCCAGGCTCTTCAATATCCAGACAACTGGAAACCTCGAAGGATGTTTTGGAGCGTCGTTTTGATATCACGAAGCCAACCAAGTACTTTTGTCCCAAACGCGGCACTACTTCTGGCCCAAGGGTGCAGGTGAGACTGCCGTTGCCCTCTGCCTAGAAATGTGTTACTGACCTATCTTTAGCGATTACCGGAATTGGCTCGGGTAACATGACTGTCGTGGAGCTAGATCTCGACGGAAATGTTTCTCTCGAAGGGCCGGAGCGAGAGCTCAATCGATGTCTGGATGAGCGTCAAGCGGTATATGCCGTGGCAGCCATCATTAGATCCACGAAAGACAGCAAAGTAGACCCGTTACTTGACATTCTGGAGATGCGACGCCGGTTTAAAGACAAGGGGCTATCGTTTCTTGTGCACGCCGATGCAGCCTGAGGTGGATACTTTGCTAGTACGATCCCCCGATCTGTCATGCGACCCGGGAGTCCTCTGAAAGACGGAGATGAGAAACATGCCATCGAACTTGTACCATCTCTGATTTTGAACCCGCAAGCCCTGAGGCATATGATTGCTCTAAAGGAGGCGAACTCAATCACGGTTGATCCGCACAAAGCGGGTTAAGTTCCATACCCAGCTGGAAGTCTCTGCTATCGAGATGGTCGCATGCGGTTCTTGATCACCTGCACTAGTCCATACTTGACTCAAGGATCGACAGAGAACATAGCGTGTATGGTGTTGAAGGAAGAAAGCCCGGTACTGCCGCAATGGCTGCTTGGCTCTCGAATCAGATCATTGAGCTTGATCCGACGGGATATGAGGCTCTGTTGGGCGAAGCAGCCTTCACCAGTGCACGGGTTAGTCTCTTTTCTATCCCACGAAATTCATCTTCTGACATTGGTAGCTATCCGCCTATTATGCGGCCCTTCATTTGAAACAACGCCTAGATTCGAAGGGTCAGCGCCGCTACATCATCATTCCCTTCAATCGACTCAAGTAGGAGAAAGAGAGGTTAGACATCTTGTCTGCTGACGCAGACCGTGGGCGCGAGGTGATATGGGAGAGCATCATCAACAAAAGCAATGCAGAAGTCATTGAGAACCACGAAGCAATGGAATGGCTGCGGGAAATTGGATCAGGTCTCAATATCAACGCTTTTGCTTTGAACTGGTACCACGAAGACGGGACACTCAATACAGACCTCGAGGGAGCGAAATATCTGACACAGCAAGTGGTCAACAGACTGTCCATTGCCAGGAGCACCGAAGAGCCGAACAAGATCCCTCTGTTCTTGACATCCACACAGTTCGAAGCCGCATCATACGGCAAATGTGCGCAGAACTTCATGAAACGGCTGCACTCCTTGCGCGCAAGACATGTGGGTGCTACGTAATGTATTTATGAACCCGTTCACGACAGAGAAAGGCTTCATCAAAGAGCTGATGGCGACCTTGAAGGACACCATCATCGAGGAAGTTGACAAAATCTGTCGACCGCGCAACAGTCCCACGTCAAACAAAATCGAGTTCTTACTTCGGGGAACGGATGAGGTGTTCTTCGAGTCCCGGGCAAGATTTTATCGCGCAACTCAGCGCCAATAGATCATTTAGGCTGTGGAACTCGACAAGGATGTCAAATAAAGCTATATCAATTTGCGAGCAAAGAACCCCGAAGCAGATATCGAGTTTGTGTCCAAAGATCCGGTGCATCTTGAAAGACTGATTCAGGCGATCGAGAATAAGCCCTATCCTACCGTCGAGGGCGAGATTGTTGTGATCTCAAATGATGTGGTCCCAAACGAGTGCATGAGCCCCATCCAGTGCACCGTGACAATGAGTCGAGTAGTGACGAGCTCCGGATTGAACTCCATGTACCGAGACGATCATTATCCCCGCAACTTCATGTCATTTTGTCTCTTCGGCTCCAAGGACCAGCACCATATTGAGCACATGCTTCTCCAAGCACCCAATATCAGTCTTTCGTCCAGCATTCGTCTGGACCAAAAGCTTCACGATGAAGTCGGACTCCGACTAGCGAAGAAAGAGCGACTCATTCTCACGCTGACCGACTACCCGGAACAAACAATGCAGCCTTTTCCTCTGCTCAATAATATTGAGCCAATCAATAGCGAGAACTTCTTCTTCCGAGCGGGCCGGTCGTTCGCGGTGAAGGTGTATGCTGATCCAAACAAGGCTACTGCCAATGGGCCAGGACTGTTGGATGAATTATCTGCGCCTATCGGAAAAGGTCAGGGGACTCTCGGGCAGGATGTGCATCGGGATGTGGAGGTATTGAATAAGGATCCTTTCGCGGGAACGGGAGCGCCTGATGTTTCATGGGGAAAGGAGCTGGATCAGATCACCGACGTGCTCAATACTAAGTGGCATTAGTGGTACACTGAGAATCCGCTTTCTTGTCGTCACTTACAAGACGCTCGAGTGGAGATAATGTGTCTTCAAATAGAGATGGTGGGTGAAAAGAGAGAGAGAGAGAGAGAGAGAGAGAGAGAGATGAAGTACCATATGATATTTCTCATCTTCCGAACGAGTGGTTGAATGGAGGTCAAAGAGTTCCATAGATCATCAATCTCAAGCTATTGTGTAAATTCACGTGTGAGTGACAAAATTCATGCTAGTTCAGGCGATGAGAACCGAGGTTTTTTGTACATAACGTGTGTCCCATAATTTGAGCTTGATATCATTCACCAGGCATTCCCGTAACACATTACTTTCTGCTTTTCTCGTCGAAATCTGCCATTGCCAAATAAAACCTCCAAGATGAACACCCAGTCAGATGACCCTGGCTATCCAACCTTGGAAGGTTCCCTAGATCTCGCTCTCTTATCTTTTCGCCTTTCTCGGGGATGGACAATCTCCTCTCTGACTTCTGCCAGAGAGGAGATTGTCCGCTTGTCTCGAGCATTGCATGCCTAGACACGAACCTGTGGGACGGATACGTGATTGGCTAGAGAACCCGAGCTACGTTCATACAATATATCCTGATACCCCAACGATCCGAAGCCTCTCATTGGTACATCACGACGCAAAATATGATTGTTCACCCAAGAAGTAAGTTTGCTCCAATCATCTTTTCTTCAACAAAGTCTCAAGGTCGTTCCTCTATCACCCGAGTCGACTTGACAGCCTTAGACACCCGGAAGGCTCGGAGCTTACTTGCAACGGTCGAGCAGATCGGCAAAAGGCGAGACTGCAGGGGTCGAAAGTCTGTCTTAGCCGAAGAAGGCCGGATTGGAATTCGCCGTTCTGTGTTGATCCCCATTCAATGACCAGGGAGGCATTTGTCAACGACATTGTCCACGGGTCTTCCTTGAAGTCAAAGACCTCATACTGCTTTTGGCAGTTGGTGAGACCCAATTTCCCGATATGGATTGCTCCTCACGGATTATCACTGTCTATGACTGTGAAGTTAATTCTCAAAAGTTTGATCTCGTAGGGCGTTCTACTGGTATAGCCCATGGCCAAAGTTTGACAACCGATCTCCACTATGAGCAATGCTTCGGTCTCCACATACCCAGGTGTCATGCCATCTGGAGTCTGACGAAGGTAGATCGCCGATTTGTACCCGCGTTTTTGGCCCTTTTACGCCCCCACCCGGCCAAACCGAGCCCAGATCGGGACGATAAGGCGCGGAAGTTAACGGTCAAAAAGGCTAAATGCCTGCGGCATTTCACGATGATTAAGATCGGCGCTCTTGATTGCCGCGGGTCACATGTATAGTGAAGAGGATCATGACCTGGATTGGCAGCAGGGGAAACGTTAGAGCGTTAACTGAATTGGTCGCAGCACAATGAGCTTATCTCTTTTGGGCGTCGCACGCTTCGGGACTAGGGCGCAGCAATGTCTCACAGTTTACACATTTACACGCCTGTGACGGTAATATATGCGAATATGATATCACAATCAGCTAATGAGGAGCCGGGCAATTCGACTAGTCAACCACATGGGCACTCCGCATTCTCCCAGGGGTCGCGTCCAAATGGATTATACGTGAACGAACGGCATCTCATCAGATCTTGGGCAAATGAGAGCTAGAAAAATCTGGAAGGAGGCCCGGGGACACGAGACTCATCTCCGGCATCCGGAGCCCAGCACGCCGGGGTCTCACTGCTCGCCGTTCACGGTTAGCGAAAACGCCTTGATCGATAAGGCACACATAGTTCGCACACGGGACGCTTCGGCCGACTAGCCGCTATAACCCTTGGCAGAGCGGGACCTGAGGGCATCAAGGGAAGATCCAAGGTCTACAATACGGACAGTGGGATCAAAAAGAATGCGGTCACTCTAGCTGGAAGAGGACTACGGCAGACCTTATTGATCCAAATATTCAGTCTTCACACTCAACTTTGCCGAGGCACGCCAACGGTGCTCGACGGGTGGTTCCATATGATTGGGGCTTGAAATCCACGATAATGCCCAGAAGCCCCTAAAGTAACGCCCTCGCGCAATGTCATCGTGGGGCTTGTGCTCCCGAGGTCTGAGACAACTGCTCCATAGAGGGTTTATTATACTACAAACTACTGCACACTGAGTATTGAGACTCATACTTTAACTTTTTAATAATCATTTCCACTCTGTATGAAGTAGTCTGCTCAAAATCTATGTACCATTCTAACACTGTATCCGTGCTCATACGTTAGCTTACTGCTCAGCCCTTGGTCAACATTTGAATTACAGCCGTTCTTGAAGACTTCGCTCTGTGAATAATACATGTCTACTAGTATGGATGTGCCGTGGTATCAAATAGAACCCACTCAAGCCAGAAGGCTATTGAACTCTCGATATCCCGTTGAATTTGGCAGCTGCAGCAGCCTGGTCATCTCTCAGTGGGGGCTGGCGTGTTGGTCTGTTGGGCGCAAATTACAACCTAACTCGGCGCATGAAATGCAACCGAACTGTACTGCTGAGGTCGAAAGGGGAAATCAGTAGTAATTTCTCCGAGTGGTGGATCGAACTGTCTCGTACGGAGCCTAGGGAAATGTGGTTGATAGACGAAAGTTTTGCCGTGAATATTTACAAACTAAATCTTCCCGGATATTTTTCGGGTAAATCATCTTCGCAGCATATCTAATTGATCGCCGGATGATCCTTCAATCTTGTACGACTACATACGGAGGATGAGAGAACCGAGCCGGCGGATTACTTCTCGGGGCCGACTCAGGGGCCGTGATGTCCATCGCGGGTGATCCGCTGAATACGCATCGGACACTATGTACTGCTTTACCGAGTACGTGGGAAGCATAGCCACGGACATATAGTATCTCAGGTTTCAGCATGTCTTTCATTTGAGTTTAGGTCATGTTAATCTGGGTGGACTAGTCCCAAAGCGCCAGCCGATGATCCTTGACGTTCGTCTTGGTCAACCACGTTGCCGGAAAGCATAGATTGAGATGGGTGGAGTCGACTCGTTTCAAAGAAGTTCGATGGTTCGGCTCTGGTCAGCATCGCCGTTGGGACCCGGTCAAATCACATGCAATCAGGTGAGTTCATGGGCAGGGATATTCGTTTCAATTGCTTTTTTAGGATTGCTCGATATGTCGCCCACAGTTAAGCTGGAATCCCTGGGTAGGAGGGGGAAATAGGACAGATGGTTTATGTCCGTGATCATGCAAAACAAAACCGAATTTCGAAGACAGAAAACGCCAGATGATCCTCTCACAGTTATTGAGAAGCTTAGAAGCCACGGCCACGGCCGCGACCGCGAGGAGGACCCCCGCGACCTCCGCGGCCTCGTGGTCCACCGCGGCCTCCACGACCACGGTCTCCGGTCTCCTTGCGCGCCTTGTTCTTGGGCTTGGGAGCGTCGTCAACAAGCAGGGTATCGAGGGGCAGGCTGTCAGGGAGAATGTAATAGCGGATTGTTGAGCCACGGATGTTGATAGTATCGAGCGACACGGGGTCACGGCCCTTAGGGGTCATCTTCACAGTGCGGAGCGAGGTGTTCATTTGAGGAGAGACAGAAGTGATGGTTCCGTGGAGGATTGTGCCTATTCACACGATCAGAGTTAGATGATGCAGTGGCTGGTGTTTTTTGAGGTGGTGAATGTGGGATATGCGTGGTTGAGTTGCAGCGGGCAAAATGTCGAAGGAAGCTCACCATTCTTCAATTCAACGGTCACCGTCTCGTTGGCGCATTTCATCAAGAATCTAGCTGGTCAGCAAGCGCGCTTCCAGGGTGCTTCAGGTGTCGCGGGAGCTGGCTCTCGCCGCGCACGGGTATGGTCACTTACCGGACGAGCTTCATGTTGGGTGGACAAGCTGCACGCCAGTGATGGGTTCAATTTGATAGAAGTCGAACCACCGGCAGATAGCTGATAATGTGGGGGCCAGGAACGAGGAGCGCGGATTGGTTTTGATGATGCCGTCGGACTCGCAGAAGCTGAGAAGATCTCATCACGTGATACGCACGTGACCGATATATTTCCCAGACTTCCAAATGTTGTCGGCCCTCGTCCTTAGGCCATTGATCCCTTTCAGTGCCAAATAATGTCTTCTTGTGATAATGATTCAGTGATTTGATACTCTCATGGTCGCAAATTTGGGCGATGGTAATGTGAAGTGTTCGCTGGGCATGAACCTCTGACCTTCACCCAATGACCGCTGGCGTACAGATGGAGTATGCATCAGCATGAAATGATCTACAAACAATAAAAGTCAAATAAAACGATGTAATATATGAAATGGCTTTGATTCATTATATTGCGTTCCTGGTATGCCGCTGGGCGCCAAGCCTCAATCGCGCCATACATTGTCTAATTGTCGACCGGTAAGGATCCGCAAGCATCAAATGCTCGAGCCTTCGCTTTTTGGGTGATGCCTATCAAAGGATGATCAACATCAATAGTAGATCCAGAGATTCTTCACCAGGCCAATATGGACCTGATACCCTGTCATCTCGAATCCTGTCTTATGTCCGATAGCAAAAGAATCTTGCAAGATTCTGCAGTGTATAGTCGAGCTAAAGGCCGGTTTTTGTATGAATAATAGCTGCTACGGTGCCTACTTTGGTTTTTGGCAAATTGAATAAGGCTCATCGTAACCACAACGGTTTAGGCCCAATGCGGGTGGGGGTGCCTTGGCTCCTAAAGCGTGGACACAGCCTCATCCATACCTTTAAAAATGGTTGACCAATCTTCAATGCACGAGAGTATAATCCGCGCCAGTGCATCAGATGTCGATAACCCTGGAAAGTTGTTCGTTTGATGTTGCAGACCCTGTCACCCGGCTGGGCTTTTGTACTAGTACTTCATGGTTACGCGTACCACACAGCCCCCAATCCTTTCAAGATATTTGTAGGGCGCTAGTCAAGACCATCTTGCGTTCTGCCATTGGATGCACGAGACAGTTCAGACGATACACATCTTGGCGACGGTGACATGCATGGCACTATGCATACACGAGGTGCTAGAGTGATCTCCGATGCAGGTCGAGTCTTTGAGAGTGATGTGGATGCGGATGCAGATCCTTGAGAGTCCAGGGGCCGGATTGGTCTTGTTCTGTCCTTGGTCTGCCATTTTGTCATTTTTGGACAAGCACACCAGTGCGGTAGCTCGCGGGAGGCACTAAAATGCCACGGCGCTAAAAAGCACTTGGAAAGGGTAAATTATCATGAGACCCTGACAAATTGATGATTCCATGAATCCACATGATTTCCGCAGTACTACTATATTCTGTAAGATTCATCATTTTCTGACCAAATAGACATGCATACACTATACGGAGTAAGTTCTCCCTCTCTGCTAGATGTAAGATGTAGTCCGAGACCTAATAGAGCGGAGTATAGTACTGCCCAGGTGTAGTACGTAGTTCTGGAGTCCGTACCATACCGTATTCGAAGCTAAAACGAACCGCCCGAGAACCGGATCCGACTAGTCCCGAAGGGGACTGCGTCTCTGGGAAATCACTCGATTTGCGTGGATTTACGTACGTACAGGGAGGGTTTGAGAAACTACCGTTTACCCAGATAGGAGCTTGCGTACTTTTTGAGTTTTGTTTCAACCATTCTGTTACGACTGTTAGAACCTAAATTTCATCCCAGATTGGGTTTGGGCGAACAGTGAAATTTCCCTTCTTTTCTTTTTCCCTTGCCAACGGCGCATGTTCGTGGGGGCCAAGGTTGATAGGGGACCGTCAATAAGCACCGACGGCCCGTGGATGGCGGACACTGGACTAGTCTTCTGAAACCGCCCCTGTTTTCTACTTTGCAACAGGGTCTGTACTTCCGAGTATAAATCGGTGATTCGAGGCCACGTGGTAATAGTACTCTATAGGCGTCATGGCCCCCAATTCGCCCCCATTCTCTATGATGGGGCTAAATATGCCCAGCCCATGATTTCTCCCCTGCGTAGGAGGATCATTACTGTAATGTGGCCCCAGTTGCAATCTCCCCCGAGGGCTTTTCCCGCTTAGACTCTGTGGTACCCGTCGTTTGTGGGGGTCGAAAGTCAGACTCTGGCTCGGGATAGCAGTTCCCATCGGCCCACTCAATTTGAAGATCCAAAGGGGGTCTCTGTTTTTTTATTATTTTTTATTATTCAATTCCCAGGCTCCGGCGTATTAGATAGCAAATGATCTCACATTTCAGATCGACCGAGACGGTGAACGAACGGGTAGTGGACACAAGTGCGTTTCAGCAACCCCCGGCATTCAATGCAGAGAAAAATTCTAGAAGTTGGTGTTGGTCTTGTGAAGCTGTGGGCCAGCACAGCTACCCAACCGGGGACTCAGATCACAAAATTTTTGCGGGGGTCTTCGGTAGACGCCCATTGATGGGAGAGCTTTAAAACACTTCGTCGCGCCCGTTCCGTAGCTTGGTTGGAATCCCCAGCCAAAGCTCTTTGATTTGCTATATCGGCCGGATCCTTGGGGCCCTTGACTGTATGTGAACTTACTCAAGCACCGCTTTCCCCTTATATCGTTTTCCTTCCCTGTCACAGGACGTGCAATCTCACTGGTCCCAAGTCCATATAGTCCCTAATGTTTCCCGGGGGATCTGGCTCACAGGATTCTTTTTCTCCCAGGACGCTATCAACTACACCTGTCTCAAGCTGCCCATCAAACCTCGAGATTGTGTCCCCACAGCCTGATATAGCGGAAACCCTAAGCTTTTTGCCAGGTATTCCAAGCCCAAATCCTGAGTGGCCTGCTCATAGTGCTTTTGCTGTGCAAGATTCTGCCCTGCCAGCGCAGAGATTTGGTCTCTCACTTTCTCCACAGCACTCAGTGTCAGCGCTTAACCCTCCTAGGCAACTGGACACTGTGCTGAACTCAGAATATCCACTTGCCAATCCAATCGGTCACCCTTCTCTTGAAGACACAATTCATATCAAACAAGAACATACCTCTCAAAACCCACGGCAAGTCATACCGGAGAGCTGCGTTGCAAATGATTTGAGCCCGGGGCTGACTAGGGCTTCCCCCTCAACAGTGGCCTTGGCATCTCATCATACCCGATGTCCGTAGCATCGGATGTGTATTTGGCTGGCGCGATGCAGCAAAATTCTCCTCGTGAGGACTTCTCTCCACAAGTGAAATAGGTCATGACTGACATTCGCAGCATATGGGTGGGCAAATCGGCCTTACCACCCTCTGCAGCCACCATCTGAACACATGAGCCCGCCATTCCCGTCTTCAACCCAATCATATCCAGCGCCTGGATATGCAATGGGCTATTCAGATCAACCGCCCAGGCAGCTCCATGGGTATCATCACCAAGAGCCGCAGATCTCACCAACTTATATTGCCTCACCGAGGCATCTTGACCATCACAGCCAATCTCAAAAGTAGGTCGACACCTTCATCGGGTCACAACAGCGAGCTCACGAATCCAATGCAGTCCACATTTCATTCGTCCAATCCATCATCAGCCCATATCTGGTCCACCTCCACTTCCCGAACAACCTCTCATGACTTCGTATGTCGAAGACCGCATCCACATTGGTCGCATAATCCAATGACGGCGAAGCTCACATTTTGTATAGCCCTTCTACCTACATGATGAACCAACCTGGGTATTATTTCCACCAGGGTCCAGCCGTCCAGTGAGTGCCTTCTTCATGGCATGCGCCGTCATCCTAATCAGAGAAGCACTAGACCACACCCCGCAAGCGTTAACCCTCGACCGCCATCGATGGCCGCCCCCGAGCCAATATACTCTTCACCAGAATCTGCAAGCGCTCACATCACAGAAACAGATCAGCCGGCCAGACATGCAAATTCACGTCCACGGCCACAATGCTGGGATCACGGCTGCAACGGTCGCGAGTTCTCGACCTTCAGCAATCTGCTTCGGCACCAGCGCGAAAGATCCGGCGTAGTAGCCAAAGCAGAATGTCCAGTCTGCGGAGCAGTTTTCACACGCACGACAGCGCGCAACATACATGTCGCTCAAGGGAAGTGCAGAACTGAAGGCAGGGAATCCTCTACTGAGTAGAGGCATCACCATACGGACATACGTCATTCGTTAGGAGTTTGGGCACCGGTGTTATATTATAAAGGAATTGGAATCTGGTTCAGCAATTTGAGAAGCATTTCGTCAAACAAGAAGAATAGCCAACCTTTCAAGGTTGAAACAGCAAATCAGGCCGAGTTTGGACGCGGAGCTTAGGCGGTGACACGTGATCTGGGGGATGACCCCAATTGTTGTGACTCAGTTGAACTGTGCTGCTTCACAGTTCCAAGTTCATCACTACAATGCCTTTTGTCGGTTTGGTCATAGGAAAGCTCTACCTATCACTGTACCCTTGCTTATTGCCCATATCTTTGACTCCGGTCTAAATTGTAACGAAGATATGGCATCCATCTTCACCTACGACCCTGACCCACCTCGGGTCTCGTCCCCGTGGTCAACTTCGGGGTCGTCAACTCCCCAGGTGGTCGCATCTGCTGGCCGTGAGCAACCTGCCCACTCACGCTCCGGAAACACTGCATCGGAGGCCAGCGCAGACTTATTGTCCGACTATGGGATTTCCAAACTCGAGCCCGAGCCCCAGGAGGGTCCTACCGAGTACAAATTACACCTTCTGCTCCGGCCTAGGCGGTCTTATCTCTCCATGTCTACAGGAATCCTAGTTGCCGGGTCTTTCCACCATCGGGCGTCGGCACCCGCGTCGACGTCTCCGAGCTCGGAGTCGACTTTAAGGCCAATGGCCGCCAGGTCAAGCCAAAGCCGCCAGCAACGACTCCAAGGGCTGACCACCCAGCTGTTGTGGCGCTTGCAGCAATCTTCACCCTTCCATTCATCCACCACTTCCAATCTCGTTGTTCCTGTTCTTCCCGATGTAACAGCCAAAATGGACGCGCCTTTCAAACCCGCTCGTTTGCCTCCTGGCCTCGAGGAGAGCCAAGGTGCGCTTTACGAAATTGGTGTCGCAGACGATGGTACGTTCGTAGGCTTGAC
The DNA here is from genome assembly GCA_911174995.1 of Penicillium olsonii. Lineage (NCBI taxonomy): Eukaryota > Fungi > Ascomycota > Eurotiomycetes > Eurotiales > Aspergillaceae > Penicillium > Penicillium olsonii. Next base: position 470,357 of record CAJVNO010000005.1, on the reverse strand, counting down.
TCAAGATGAACTGGATGAAAGTTTCGCCAATCTGCGAACCATGGCTGCCAGCCTGGGATGTAAAGTTGAAATTCTTCGTCGAGTAGTGGTTGGGAAATGCGAATGGTCTGAGAACTCGTCTTCCGAGCTGGGCGGTCCAGCACAGAGCCATAATGAGAGGCTTTGGGTTGCTGAGGCCTTGGTCAGTCCTGACTTGGACTTTTACAACATTTCCCAGAAAAAGCCAAAACAGGGCCTGGAGGCTGCTGCGAACCCAGACTCAGAGGACACCCTAGCGTCAGATGAGGATTACTCCCACACGGAGCAGATTCGAATATCACTTACAGGCCCCAGCACCGCCGGCAAGTCGTCTTTGCTCGGGGCCCTGACCTCCTCTGCACTTGACAACGGCAGAGGTAAGAGCAGGCTGAGCTTGCTCAAACATCGCCACGAGATTTCATCTGGTGTCACCAGTTCAGTTGCTCAGGAACTCATTGGGTACACAAATGGCGCTTCGCCCAACGTTAACAATTATGCTTCGGGCAATGTCGCTGGCTGGGATGACATTCACGCTGCATCCCAAGGTGGTCGTCTGGCTTTCGTGTCTGACTTGCCTGGGTCTATCCGATACCTCAAATCCATGGTGCGAGGTCTAGTTAGCTGGGCCCCACACTATGTGATGCTGTGTGTTCCAGCCGATTGCTCTGATAAAACACCCGATGACGAGCATTCAGGAACTGAAAGATCCGAGATTGACACATGCTTAGCATATTTGGAGCTTTGTCTCAAGCTGGAGCTTTCTGTACTAATTGTCATAACAAAGATGGATCTTGCGTCTCGCAGTGGACTACGAGAAACTCTCGCGAGGGTTCTGTCCGCGCTGAAAACATCGGGACGACAGCCTACAATGCTCCCTGCATCGCCACCTGGAGAAAAACCAGTTGACCTTCAGCATATAAGCGAGGCTGACAACATGCAAGCACAGAAGACGATTGCTGCGGCTGATGGGAAATGGGCCCATACCGTACCTATCATGCTTACCAGTGCGGTTGATGGATCTGGCATTGGCAAGCTTCATGCTTTCCTTCGCTCCCTTCCAATCCCCGCACGGCCCTCGCATAGGACTTCCTCTATCTCCAATGACTCCTCGTCTTCTCAGAGCGCTTCGAATATCTTTGACATTGACGAAGTCTTTGCGATCCCACCTTCTAAAGTCTATTCCATCGACTCTGAAAAGGGAGGACAAGAAAATCGAGGCATGGTGCTCTGCGGTCTAGTCCGAAGCGGAAGTATTTCTATTGGTGATGAAATGGTCATTGGCCCCATCCTGGTGGACACTTCCACCGATCCAAGCCAAGAGGCCCAACCACCCGGAGGGTCGCTGTCCCGCAGTGGGCCCGGTTCGGGTGATCATCCGGCATCCCTCCCCCAGAATTTATTGTCCAGCAAAGACCCGCAAGCAAAATGGCAACGCGTGCGCGTTGTCAGTGTCCGAGACCTGCGACTTCCAGTTCGACGTCTGGTCGCCGACCAAGTTGGTACGATAGGCATCGAGCCAATTGGATATTTGGACGATGGCCGTTTACCGCGCTTCGGTCGAATTCGAAAAGGCATGGTCCTGTCGGATTTGCATAGCCAGGCTTCGAGTGAGGATGGCACGTCGCCTGTTCCTGCTTTACTGTCGTTGCCTTTTCATACTGGTTTCACTGCCACGTTCCGTTCGAGCGAGTTTACTGCTCTGAATTCGCCGCCGCTTTTGTTGGGTGGAAACGCTATAGCGTATATTGCCAATATTCGTACTACGGTGCGTGTGGTTTGCATGGCTTTAGCCGGGACTGGGGAGGATCTATCTTCGGAGCCCCATTCGCCCTCTGAGCCCGAGTTCTTCCGCTTCGATGGGGATTCCCACCTTCCTGGCGAGAAGTCTAACACCGCCGGCGCGAATCGAGCAATGGGATCCATTGATGTTGATGGGGCCGCTGATGTAGACCATCGCCGCCCTTCTGCAATGGATATCAGCAAAGTTATATCTGGTTCCGGATCTGCTTCGAGTGTTGGTGGTTCCATTGCGCAATCTTTGGAAGAAGATGTAAAGATCACATTTGCATTGGTTTCGTCTGTAGAGTGGCTTGAGCTCGGGAGCCCGATTCTCGTCATGCCTGGAACCTCGGTGGTTCCTGGGTCGTCTCAGGCTGGAGCCACCATGGCATCCAACCCTGGCTCTGGGTCTGGGTCTACGCCGACCACCATGTCCGGGTTGGAAGGCTTTGTTGGTACGGTCTCGGACATAGTTCTTGGACGGGTTCCTCCGCTGTGAACTTGATTATGTTTGTCAATGTTTGTTTTACTTTTTGTTGGCATATTATGCGTTCATCTCACTGGCGTCTGCATTTTCCATCTTCGTTGCATTTATGCCCAATCAAAAGATAGGGAATACCACATGGTACCCTACTAAGGGTCATTGGCATATGCACATGGACAGTGGTATTCACATATGTAACCTTGGAAGCGTGTTTGTACTTCAGGGCTCCGAAATCCCACTCTCATTCCAAGTTTCATCCAATTCATCATGCGTACGACCAAGCTTAGGTTACATGTAGGAAGCCGGTGCGAATTCATTGATTTTCAGTTTTGAACATTGCATCATCATCATGCTGAAGAAATGGTATTGTAGCAAGGGACTAGTTAGAGGAATACTATTTTCAACCGAAAATAGCCCCAGAACACGATGTGAGTGGATTCATTGGACAACGATATCGCCGGTCTAACTTCGAAGACGGATGGAGTCCATTCGAGTCCGGGAATTTTTCCCTCTGCCAGGCAGTATAGATGACTGCGCAACGATACTCTATGGTCCGTTTCTGAATCCAACTCAATCTCATTGTAACATCGCTCTTTCGCTAGGGGTATTTCCATAAATCTTAACCAAGCGCCACACAACGCTCGTCTCAACGTCGAATCAAACCACAATGAGTGAGTTTGCGGTAAAGTGCGGTGAGATGATGAGATGTTTATCCGCCTTTGCGCTGATCCCCAGAGTGGTTCGATTGACGAGAGAACGTGCTAGTAGAGCCGATGCTAGCACTGGCGTTGCGGAGCTCAATCTTCTTGCGCTCCATCTCGAGCTAGAGGTAAAGCCGTCAATTTGCTGTGAATGTCTCGGGTCAAGCGCGGCGTCAACTTACCACTTTGCGCACTCTAGCAAGAGCAGCCGTGTCGCCCTCTACAATTGGGCGACAATCGTCAACTTGGTAGGGCGCAGCAATGGTCACAGCATCAGCTACAATGATGTTATTACCGTTCCAGCGCGCTGGCATGGTGCGGCTGAAAGCATCGAACAGCTCTTGGGCTTCACGTGTCACACCCTTGCCACGGCGCGCTTCGCGGTCGAAGGCCTCGCCGATTGCCTTTGCCTCACGGGCCTTAAGCGCACGGGTATCCAGCGCCTGAATGGTGGGCTGCGCGTCTGTGAATGAGGACGAATTGGAGTTGGAAGGTGGGGCGAGGGCGATAAGCTGGAATTGTTGAATGCGCGAGATAGGAATCACATGGTAGTTTCCGGTTTGCGCTTGCTTCGCATCACTTGGGTTGCTTGCGGGGACGGTGTTGATCGCCACTAGGTTGGTGATTGGACACGCTGTGAAAAGAGTACCTTCGAGGATCGACTGGGTCGGCTGAGCAGTCGTGATGCGAACGCTGCAGGCAAGAGAGGATACGTATTAGCCCTGCACCTATGCGTGGGCTGAGACATCCATGGATGGTTGTTGACAGATAAGACTCACCGAGCACCGATGGCCCCGCTCAATGCTGCCTCCAAGGGCACTGTTGCTGCCGCCATTCCTGGTCCAGCAGCGTTACCGGCTTGCTTTTGTGCCGGCGCCTTCACTGAGTTCTGACGCTTGCTCTCCGCCATAGACATATATCCTCCTAGCTTTGGGGGATTGGGTCCTCCGCTTCCACGACAGGCCTGTTGTTCCTCCGAAACGAAGGCGGAATCCCGTAAACTGTTTAGAGCGCAATTACCAAGTCCAACACGATAGCGTCAGGACATCGGATATTGAATAGTGGAGCTCAAAGTCGGCTGTCGAGGCGCTGTCGATTGCCCAGGTGCACACCACGTAAGTCCGGAGTGGGCTGGTTGGCGCTCTCAACTGAATCCTCCGTGGAGAAACGAGCGTGGCTCAAGGGGAGTACAGTGGCACGACCCCAAAAGAAGATAACCGAAAACAAGCTCCTCACCCAGACCAGGTATTTATGGGAGAGCAGTGGACTCGAGGGTTCGCGATAAGATGGCAGGGTCGACGTTGCACGAATGCCCCTTTGGGTTTAGTGTTAACACCCGATTACTTCATCGTTGCCTGAGGCCTGGATTCGATCTGAATCGGGGCGACAATGCGATTGATCAATTGTAATAATTGGCCATTGAGAGCATACCTATGGGACTCTCCGACGAAAGGGGTGGAGAGTTTACTTATTGTGCTGAAGCTATTTTAGGAGATTCAATATGCACTTTGTATGGGCTTGGAGAAAACATCTTGGGGTTTGATGGTCAGATGGCATCGTACTCTGAATTTAGATAATATAGCCAATGAATCAATATGAAGGTATCGCTTTTTGTGACATGAAGATACAGAGAGGTAAATAAAGATATGTACGACCTTTCCAAGGTTGGCTTGTCGGCTGTTGGCCCAACCTTGGCCAAATGACATGGAGTTTGGAGAGACACCAATTGGGCCGTCAACGACCTAAGTAGCGGTCATGAGCAAGGGGAGTGAAGGGTTCTGAGGATCACTTGCTTCTATGCAAAAGCATGATAACGCCTGAAAAGACCCTCATTTCCGAATGTATTAGGCTAGAGAGTAGGGTTGTCCATCAAGCTCAAACTCTCTGCGTCTTGTCCCAGGAATGGATGGATTGATGTCTTCATCCATAAGAAAATCGGGCGAGCCATCCCTTTATCCGACAAGGAAATGGGCAGAAGAAATCAGGCATAGGAGGCCATATAGGATTAGATGTGTTACATCTTCCGGAAAGCGTTGCCAGAAGCACTGCGGCGTTCCTTTGACTTGAACGAAGTATCTGGCTTGTCGTATTTGACCTCTGGCGCGGTACGCTTGGGCTTTCCGGCCGGGTTGAAGCTGATTTCCTTCTCGCCAACGGCACCAAGCCGTCTTGCGGGCTTTTGTCTCGACTTCATATTTTGAGCCCGAGAACCGAATGAGCGGTCTCGGGTAGAGTTGGCCTGGCTCGAGGATGAAACTTGCATGCGAGGCGGAGGGCGTTTCGTCCGCTTGTAGTCTGCTGAAGAAATCTTCTTGGAAGCTGCTGGCTTGCGGGCCTTCTCTTGCTCGCTGTCGGAATCGGAATCGTCGGAACTGGAACCAGGAACATCGTCGATAGCCTCTTGTTCGGCTGCGGTAAGACCACGCTCCTTTCTGACAGGCGCAGATGCAACTTCGGGATCTGTACTGGGATTGAGCAACTGGAATTCGCGTGAAGTCTCGTCGACGGCAAAGTCCTCGTCCTCGAACAGCTGAGCAAAACGGCTGTCTCCCACGGCACCCTTTTCCTTGCCTTCCGACGTGGCTGCAGGCGCGTCGACCATTTCTGAGTCGCCTCCGCCCTCCACCAGACGCTTGGCGTGCTTGCGCTCCCTCTTTTCTTCCGCGAGCTTCATCCTTTCGGCCAATCTCCTGTTCACCTTGACATCCACCTTCTTCTTGCCACGGATGCGACTCTCGCGCTGCTTTTCTATTGCTTGTTCGACCTTGTTCTGTCTCGAGCTTTCGCCTTGGCCGAACTGGCTCTGGTGGTACTCGTACAGGTAGGTCTTCATCTGCCAGGATCCTTCGTTCTCCAGAATCATCTTTCCATCCTTCATGTATGAGTCCACATCGATTGGTGGAATGTGACTATCAATCATCTTCGTCTTCCAGCCCTCAATGGTGTCCTTGTTGACCATAGTGTAGCCGGGGTAGGCAGCAGACTGAGTAGCCTTGAATGCGTTGGGATCGTTGGGGTCCTCGGCCATCTCCTCAACCAGGTTATCCAAGAATGAGCACCACTTTGGCGCAGGGCCGAGTTGCGGCACAAAGAAGGAGTGTTGCTGTCGGCCTTCGTTGGCTGTAAGAAGCATTCCGCTGCCCTTGCACCAGGCAACTGATTTAATGTCCACGGCCGGCTCAACTGATGTCCAGGGCATATTGTCCTCAATGTCCCAGAGCTTGATGATTCGCTTATCGGCCGACAGGAGCTTGGGCTCCATGGTGGCAGCCCGGGTTGCGGTTGATTGTTCGAGGAACTGCAAAGTGTGAACAGCGAATCCGTATCCTTGGTCCTTCACTTGGTAAGGAACGGGCGAACGAAGATCGTAGAGGTGAATGAGACCATTGGATGAACCAGTTCCGAGACTCATACCGGAGCGGTTGAAGTCCAATGCTGTAATCTCGTATCGCGCATCATCAAATCCGACATGGGCCGGCTGCGCTGGTGGCAGGATCACACCCGCACGCCCCTTTGCCCTGGGGTCCCAAAGCTCCACGGTTCCTAGTGATGTGCCGAATGCCAATAGATTGTGACTCTCCTCTGCGATCGCAGCGGTGTTGACAGAGCCTGTGTTGATTCCACCCTGCAGAGTTCCAGCGCCAGCAGAAGTGAAGTCATCGCCGCCAACATCCACTTCGAAGCTCCGCATGTATCGGCCCGATTCCAGGTTAAGTCGATAGACCTCTCCCATACCATCCTGGTTGACACCCACGGCGGGAACAAGCGCCTCAGTTGACTGACGGTCGTAAACGATATCACGTCCATAACGGGGAAGTCTGGTGGTATAGTGACATCCTCCTGGGGTGTGGAATTCTAGTGATCGGTCGGATTGTAGGTGGAGGGATTTTGTGTAGTCGGAAGAGAGCAAAATGAACGTGTTGTTAAGAGAGCTAGTGTGACGTGCCCATGAAAGCGACAACTGTGGAAGGTAGTGGGTATGAATCTGAGGCTTGTATGTTCCTGCGCCGTGTTAATAGTTGATATAGAAAAGTCAGACATTGTCGAGTCAGTTGGACAAACCTGTGCTCATAACCCACTCGCCATCCTCACTGACACGAATACAGTGACTTGCTTCCTCGAACTCAAAGTCTTGCAGCAGTTCAACGCGATTAGCGTACTCTGGATCATTCTTCAAGCTGCGCTTGCGGCGGCGTGCAAGCCATTCAGGAAGTGGTCGGGCACTATTGGAGCCTGAGATCGTATAGACAGGGACCTGGGATGGGTTGGTCAACTGCATAATGGCGTCAAGCAGAGTACACTGCTAATGTCCAAGCTGAAGTGCAACTGTCGGCGAGAACAAAGTCGAAGATAAAAAAAAAACTGCGATAGCGATAGCGACCACGTGACCATGCGATTGGTGATTGGCCCGAGTGTCCCTGGCGAACGTCCCCCGGAATTACGCATTTCAACCTTCTGTTGACTTCACGCGATGAGCATTCGGGTTGACTCTTTGCTCATCATTCCGGTGCTTTGAGCTCAGCCATATGCAAGTGTTGCGTCGAAACCCTCTAATACTTGTCAATATTGAGACGCGCAACATGGCATCAAACAGCTAATACATCTGTTGCTCCGTTATATCTACGCCACACGCTCTGGGTTCTTGTTCCAGACGATGCAATCTGTGGTCGGAAATGACTCCCAGAGTCATATTGAAATTTCCATTTATCTCTAAAGGCTCCCGGGGCTGTCCGCGATCGTCGAATTATGGACTTCCCGAGGGGCGCAAACACCAACATACATCTCATTGTGAGCATCGCAATAGCCCATATGATGCGCGGCAAAATACTGACCTGTCCATCAGGAAGGATTCTCTAATATTTACTGGAGAATATATACAGAAGAGGTTGGCGCCACAAATAACCCACAGGAAGGCCCCGCCAATGGCTACACTATTCTCAAACACCTAAGTCGTCTCAAAGACCTCGAGGCTCGACTGAGGAATTTAAATTGCCTGGCATCATGTCCAAGACGACTGGGGCTTTGGGTTTTCTCCCCCACTCCCGACTTTGAAAGTCTGCAACCCCTGTATGTGAGGGGAAACGAGGCAGAATCTGTTAGAATCGTTATCGGGACCACAACTTTGAAAGGTATGTCATTGGTCAGCTTGTCAACGTATTCGGGCTATTTTTTCTAACCTCGCTATAGTCTCTGCTTCAGGGAGTGTTTCTTCATTGGACTTGGTAAAAGGCCTGTCGTCTGACAACCACAACCAGCCTGCCACCCAACCCAATGGACAGTCCCGCCCGGCCCAGGGTCAGCCATCATCTCGCCGTCAAGATAGCTTTAGTAGCTCGGCAGCCATTTACGCCTCATTCATTTCCGCAGTGACTGGCGCGATTAGCTTACAGTTGGCCCGACAGTATGGTGCTCTGCCGCTTGGATCACGCACTCTTTTCACCGCAGTGGAGAAGTTGGGCTATGAGGCTCCACACATCAACAATGATAGTATCCTCTCCACTTCATGCCTAACGACGCTTAATGTTCAACTCACGATGGCCGGAACAATCACTGTTTCTGCTCAAACACTTTCTCAAGCGGCTATTATGCGGCTGTGTGATCCGCGAGATGGCATTACCCATCCGATTGTCGCAAAGCCTGGTATCGATGTATGGCTATGCCCAAATGGGACGATCGCCAGACTTGTCACGACCAGCGTCGATCCTTCAGTTGCTCCCACCTCGAATCACACCACACCCGGGGATAATTCTGCAAAACATACGCAATGGAAGTTAGATGTTCTGCAGTGGCTTCGGAATTTTGGCATACATGTTGAGGCAATAAACGAAGAACCTTGGGTGGAGGTGGAAGTGTGGGAACCATTTTTTGCGAGGCTTGCTGGGGAAGCATGGCGACAGAGTGATGATAGTCCATCTTCGCTGCCCTTGAAACGCATGCTGTGGCCGGCGAGATTCTGCTTCAGAAGAGCTACTTCATCAAAATCCTCCTCGGGGGCTCAGACTTCTCTTCTTGGCGAACCCTTAGATTTTGCAGAGCAATGGTCCGCCGTGACTAGCTCTCTCAACCTAGACCTTGCTGTCAATCTCCAAGACACTCCTCTCGCTCAAGAAGTCTCGACTGGGGACCATGAAATGGTACAATCTCCCAAAGTCCAGATCAATGACAACATAGAGAGTTTATCTCGACTTGCACAGTACCCTGACCTCCAATCTGCAAACCTTGTGTATCCCACTCCGCCAGAGGGGGCTGCTGCCATTGGACCAAGCGCTCTAAACCCAGCTGAGGCCTTCGTGGACGGCTCTGATTTTGGGATTTCTCGTGCCCAACAACAGAGTCCCAAAGGAAATGCTCCATATTCTGGCACATCTCCAAACCCGAACAATGGTATTGGAGTTGGCACTGGTCGATATGATGAGAGTGACGAGGAAGATCTTTTTGGTGAATTAGATGGCAAAGACTTCGGGTCGAAGGGTATCACAGACGCGGACTTCAACTTCTTTGACGACCCAGACTTCGACGGTATAGGCGGGGATAACTCGCCGGAAGAAACCGAACAGGCACTCCAATTATCCCCTGACCAAAACTACCTGGACCACGATGCCATGGTTGATAATACCTCATCTCTCAATCAAATGCCGGAAACTGAACAACAAGTCCTCGCACGGGATGACCACCCTTCCCAAATACACGAGCAAGTGCCAGACTCACCTGGTCAAGCCAGCCTCGCCGATGAGCAAGCTCAATCACCCACAGACCGAGCACCTCAACCAATCAGCCCACCCCTGAGCCCAGTAGAGGTCAGAAAGATACTGTTCCCCGGGCTTCAGTCAGATTCCAATCAGTCTACCAGTAATCGGAGGCAAGGCCATTACCTTCCAGTCGCATTTCAGAACAGGCTTGGCAATTGGGACCAGAAGTATGGATCGACTGGCAAATTTTGGTTCTCTGCCGATACTTCATCCGAGACCTCAAATCAGACATCTGCGATACCAATTATCGGTCGACCTCACCGCGCTCCGGGCAGTGTGAACGGACCTGGTTTTGCGAGGGAGAGCAAATCTTCGAACTCTGTACCTACTGCAGAGCAAGCTCCTCGTTCAGCTTCCGTCAGCAGTGATGATAGCGATGACAGTGTCGAGATGGTTTGGGAATCCGCGCCAACGCCGACCGTTGTATCAACCTTGGCTTCTCTCAAACGCAAGCGAGCTCCATCTGATACTGATTTGTTGTCAGTTGCATCACCAGAGAAACCTTTGCCTGCAAACGATACAGCTACTGCAACTACAACTGCAACTGAAAACTCTACTTTCTTGGGCAACTTCCTGGCCAACTTCTCCGACTGGTCTTTGGCCGGGTATTTTTCGGCATTCACACCACATCAACAACCCGTACTTCTCCGCCGAGAACATCAGCTTCAAGTTGCGCAACTTTTAGTCGACCAGATCACACAGTCATCCCTGAAACATTCACTCGACGGTCACATCTCCCTTTCTGATCTGGAAACTCAATGTCCCTCACTGCAAGCCCTCGACGATATAAGTCTATTAGGCGATGCCTCCAAGCTGGACCTGAAGAGATACACGTCATTGCAAGATGAACTGTTTGCCAGCCAATCGCAACAACAGCCACCACCACATCCACCGGCGGTGAAAGAAAGTCCAAGAGGTTGCACTGTGAAGTTGCCGGCGCCCCATATACGTATTCGTCGCGGTAAAGAATTTTTAGAAGCACTTCCTCCGGCTATTTCTTTCTGGGAGACTTTTGGGTTGGAACCAGCCCATGGACCAAAAGAGATCTCTGCTTACTGCATTCATCCAACAATTGCGTCCAAGGCAGCAGATGTGTTTTTGAATCGGTTTGGTCTCCTCTATCAGAGTTGCAATCTCGGAAATCATTCTAGAGGGGAATGTTCACTGTCATTCGAAGATGGTTTGAGGCCATGGCAATCCGAATCGTCTCGCTATGAATCTATGATGCAGGTACTTAGGGGCATTTGCGAAGAACTTGGTACGTGAACTCGCCTCATTGGTCATCAACTACTAACCATCCTTCAGGTTCGGAGCTCTCACAGTCCGCGCCAAGCGCTGAAAATTGTGTTGTCTATATAATAAACCCTTTCAAGAATGCTGCTGCGCTCGCGGATATTTGCTCCGCCTTCTGGCATCTCTTTCAACGACTACTCGCTGATTCCGAACGCCGGCAAGCCCGGCCTGTGAATGAGCTTGTCTTGCAAATCATTCCACTGGACTTCGTCATGTCAAGTGAAACGATGGTTGTGCCTCCGCAGTCTGACTATTTGAACTTAGCACTTGAAGTCTACGGCCGATGCCGTCCAACAGACGCTGATGCGAGCTCCTTGCTCTGCACGCCACCCATCTTGTTGGCTGATCCTCTACCATCGAGCATTAGCTTCCGGCTTGCATCCGAGCGGGCATCGCCACTCAAAGATGGACGAAGCCTTCACATTGCTTATTCCCGAAGTCTGGATCAGCGTTGGATATCGGTGGCATGGTCTGATGTCTCGGGTACCATCCAAAGAACCATGTCTTACTGCACGAGATACCGCCAATCAGGTAGCAGTAGGCCAATTGCCGAAGTGCGGCAGGAGATATGGACGACGACAAGGCACATCATGGATAAACTCCAAGCGCGATGGAGAGTCCAATTAGTGACCACCGAACCTATGGAGCCTGATGAGGTCGAAGGTAACAGTCCCATACCCAGATTTTGAGATTGACTTCTGACATTTCGCAGGTTGGGCAACCCTTGCAGAACAGTACAACAAGCTACGACCAGGCTCTTTGGAATTTACTATCCTCGCCGTCAACGTTATTCCCGACTTAATACTTGAGCCCCCATACCCATCCGCCTCGATTTCAATGCTCAATTCACTCTCCTCATCAACACCCGTTTCTACCCCTAATCCAAGCACCAGCATTGCATCTCCTGAACAATCCGGAAATGCAGCGACTCCCACCAGCACCGGACCTGCTGCCTACAGTGCTCCTACCCCAACAGAAATGTCACTTGACACCGACCCCGAAGCTGTCCTCGTTGACATTTGTGACGAGTCGTGGTCAGCCGTCTTGTCCCACCGCCTCAACAGCTCTCCACACCTCACCGAATTCCGACCAGCTTTGTCTAGCGGGTATCTCCTTCGCCGCAAAGGTGCTACGGACAGCGACGGCGTTTACGCCATGGCTGTCAACCTCATCCATTCCTCTCACCCTGTCGCCACTCACGATTGTGTCTTGAGAAAAGTCCTGAGAATGTACCGGGACATGAGTTGCCTAGCCCGGGCTAAGGGCACATGCAGCGTGCAAAACAACACACTGCCCTGGCATATTGTGACAGCTCTCCGTGCACAAGAGCTGCTGAGTTATGTTTTTTGAGCGAGTTCTATTTTTTCATCGGGCGCACTGGTTGGTTTTGTTTTTGTTTTTTTGTCACCAAGGGTTCCTGTTTCTTGTATGTTAAGGCTTTTGGTGGTTTGGTTGTTTTATTAAAGAGTTTGGGGAGATATGTATACCCCTGGAGGCAGTGCGTTTGGAATTCTGCTCCATGCTGTGCATTACCGTTGTATCATGAGAGGCCGCATAAAACCTGGACAGTACTAGGTCTTCCCGAGGTCAAGCCCCGGTGCCCATTTATTAATATCGCATCGAAATTATTTTGTATCTATCTAACCTTGAATTTCTTTCTGTCGCCTCCTTTCAACCTTGAAACCTTCCAAGTTGAAAGGTTCCATGTCTATTTTGGGACAGTCCTGAGGTCGATATATATTTGGAGATGTTCAAAGTTGAATCCGTCCCGGGTACGTGTGGACCTGAGCAGCAGCACCCGTGACGAACTTGGAACTTCAGAGTACATCCCTACCTAGATCCCTACCTATTTCGGTAGTTCCAAATTGTTTTCAATCTTTAAACTCTTACAGGCGAGACCCTGGATGGCAATAGAATAGAAATTCCTCACAATTCTCTACCTAGGTAATGTGGATGCAATTCAATATGTATCAATTATGGATCATGTAGCCGTCCAGTTGAACTGGAAATCAAGTAATGTGCACCGATCGAATCCCTCAGATACAATTCGACCAAAGGAAACAAATAAAAAGACAGAAGAAACAGATCCTCAAACGCCACTCCAGGGAAAATCATAGAAAAGAGGAAAATACATCGGATGCAATGTATGTACCGATCGATTTCAAGTCGTCATGAAAAGTACAGGCGTTTCAGCGTGAATAAAATGTTCATGTCACAGCTCGTAGCAGCGTATGACTGCATCAGGGTATCGTGTCGCGGAAAATATCGTAGTCGTTTTGAAGAGGCCGAACTCAGGTGAGATCGACTGGAAGTGCGCAGCATGGATCAGACTGCTATCCTGCGTGATCACCCTCCTTCTGCAGCCTCGGGATCTGCCTCCTTTGATTTTCCGAAGAATGAGACTTGGTTCTTCATGGCGTAGATACCGAATCCGGCGGCTGCGAGGAGGAGAAAGAGGATGATGATGATGATCGCGATGACGATGTTGCGTTGCACCATTTTGGAGAATGTCTAATGAGACAATGGGAGAGTGTGCTGGATGTCAACCTCAAGGTGAGACCAGAGGTGAAGTGATATGCGGCAGCAATGCGTCGGGCTTGTATAGTCCGCAGCCAGGGCCCTGGACACAACGCTCCGTTGGAAATCGAATCTTAGATTAGATCGGAAGAATGTGAAGTTAAGGAGAAAGAATGAAATAGAAAATTAATGGGGGTTATAAACTGATGGGCCTTTTTTTCCCATTCCCAGCCCTTGTGTTTTTCACGGGGGGGCTGGGGAAGTGGGTACCTGAGCTTAAAGTGTGCACCACATACATTTTTCAGGTACCAACCTCTGATCTATTCGGTCAGTTTCAGGTTTTGCAATCATCTCTTGGCTTTCAGGAGGTACGAGTACTTTGGGCAATTGTACGTGGCTTGTTTAAACTGGCATTGGGTCTTCATTTTGGTATTTTAGGATCTGAAGGATCTCCAGCCACTTGTTCATGGTGGAGACTAGATTCAACCCAAGATCTTCAAGCCGCCCTTAGTCTTTCCAGGCTTCTTGACACCGTCCTTCTTCACCTTGCTTCCGCTTCCCGTGTTGCCCGTATTTTTACCGCCACCATTCTTCTTCCCTTTCTTGCCGGGGACCTCGGGGCGGACCTCAGTGTTGGAGCGTCGGAGGAGGATTGGGTGCGAGCCAATGTATTTGCCTTGCATCTCTCGCCCAGCAGCAAAGTAGTCGTCGCCATTGCTAAAGCTAATGAAACCAAAGCCTTTACTCTTTTGGGTGCGCTTTTCTCGAATCACACGCGCTTTTTGGACTGATGTGTAGCGTGAAAAGGCCTTGAGCAGGGATTCGTCGGTTACCTCGCCTGCGAGATTGCCCACAAATAGGCGGAAATGAGCGGGATCCCACTCGAGAAGGGTGCTGTCATTCCATGTTTGACCACCACCGGAGCGAACCACCGTCTGCTGGGACTCGGGTTGGGGTGTGGCACCCACGGTTGGGGTTCCAGCGGCGCTTGACCCCGTGCCAGCATGGCGCTTGTGGATATCTTCAGCCGGTGTTGCGTAGGCACTCTGCCATTGGGCGATTTGAGCCTCGGTTTCTGCGTCGAGGCCAGAGCCATTGCCGTGAGACTGTGGGGTGGAACCGAACGGATTCTGGATGTGTGGGATAGTTGGACCGTAGGTGTTTTCCGTGTATTGGGGCTGATTGTAGTACGAGGGCCCAGCCGAATAAGCTTGAGGTGCTTGCTGGTAGTGGCCGTAGCTAGTAGCAGGCGCCGCATATGTAGTAGCAGGTGCTGCGTAAGTAGTCGCAGGAACTGGGGGAGCCGAGATCACGGGCTTAGCGCGGGGCTGATGGGAGGCCACGGCACGCGGCTGGAAGGCTGTGAATGCATTGTAGCCTGGTCTTCCGCCAGCGGCAGGTGGCTGTCCTGCATTGGACGAGGGAGGTGGGCGAGGAGGCAGCGACGATGGTGTCTGCTTGAGACCTGGAGGAGGCGGATAGGCCATGATGAATGATTGGTCGATCAAGATAGGTGGAGAGAGCGAAAGAGACTTGAGTTTGCTATTTGCAAAGTAGCAACTGCTACGTACCTTCAGGGCCTGACTGGTGTGCACAGTCAGTCGCCAGACCACAGAAAACAGGTCTTGAACCCTAAAGCGCAGAACAAGGCAGCGATAGACAGATAATAGATGCTGCTGGATGGAATGCGAAAGGGAAGGTCACTCAGGCGCGTGTTGCGATAAGAAGCCATCAAAAGTTCAGAAGGTTCGGTGCATTTCCGCACACCGCCTCGACCGGTTCCGTCCCTGCCAGCCATTCTGATATAGGTAGGCGGTGAGGTCGAAATAGCCTTTAAGGTCTCACGTGACACCAAGCTTTGGATGACCTAAGCACTGCTGATCTCAGCCACCCCCACCCTAGTCCCAAAGCGGCCTAGCCCCTGCGAAGCCGGTTATGAAGGCGCATCGGCAAGTGAAGAGTTTCTCCGTCTCCCCCTCGACCAGAACAGTTCACCGATGCGTGGACAAACGTGGGAGGGGTTTCTTACCTCCGGGCTCAGTCCATTCTATGTCTCTCTAAGCCTTGACCCACAGAGTACGGAGTACGAGTACCGCCTTCATAGACCCTTCTCTACCCCTCCATGCCCCGCTATCGTATAGAAGTAGAGAGCTGCATGCAAGGACAATCACATACGACATACAGATTCAAAGTATACAGAAGTAGATCAACAGGAATTGAGGCCGGATCGGATATTGACTTCCCTAATCCGAACAGAACCCGAGTGGGTTGATACCGGACGACTCTGCTCCTGTACCGAGTACTTGGCGCTACACCGGAGAGAGTAAGGACCTCAGAGGTACACGGTACCCCCGCCGGCATGTCCCACCAGATGACGGAAGAGTTGCTCCGTCAGCAATTTGGGCTGTGACATCCTCTTATTCTCCTCTTCTCCTCCTCTTCTCTTTCTTCTCTAGATTCTTCCCAATTCAATACCCTCCTCTTTTACCTCACACATAATCGTCATGGCTGACCAAGCTGTGTAAGTTCAATGCCCCTCTCCTACCTCTACCCCTCCATCAGCTCCGGCATCTCGGTGGTTACACCTGCATCTTGCAGTACTAGCAGAGCGCATCCCTCCCAATGCTACTCGGACATCTTGTGGCTCTGGCGAGAGTTCTCGGGCTCTTTCCAGTCGCCAATGCAAGATGATACCACGGAGATTTGGCGGTTCTGATCTTTTTCTCGGAACCGTGCGGATTTTCCCCTCGAATGCCGTCCCCTCGTGATATTTACCCAGCTATTGACGAGACATTGGTCGCTGACGATAGCGCCCGTCTCGCCGGCATCAATGTCGGCGCTCCGGCGCACCCTGTTCCTAGTGCTGATTTCGGCCTCATCGGTCTGGCCGTCATGGGCCAGAACCTGATTCTGAACGTTGCCGACCACGGTTTCACCGTCTGCGCTTACAACCGTACCACCGCCAAGGTTGACCGTTTCTTGGAGAACGAGGCTAAGGGTGAGCCTTCACGGAGACTCTAACATTCCGAAGGGGAAAATACTAACTTTCGGTGACTAGGCAAGTCCATCGTTGGTGCCCACTCCATCCAGGAGTTCTGCGCCAAGCTCAAGCGCCCCCGTCGCATCATGCTCCTCGTCATGGCCGGCAAGCCCGTCGATGACTTCATTGAGTCCCTCCTGCCTTTCCTTGAGAAGGGTGATATCATCATTGACGGTGGTAACTCCCACTACCCCGACAGCAACCGCCGCACTCGCTACCTTACCGAGAAGGGCATCAGCTTCGTCGGCAGTGGTGTCTCCGGTGGTGAGGAGGGTGCCCGCTACGGTCCCTCTCTCATGCCCGGTGGTAACGAGGCCGCCTGGCCCCACATCAAGGACATCTTCCAGAGCATCGCCGCCAAGAGCAACGGCGAGGCTTGCTGCGACTGGGTCGGTGACGAGGGTGCCGGTCACTACGTCAAGATGGTCCACAACGGTATTGAGTACGGTGACATGCAGTTGATCTGCGAGGTAAGTCCTTGGACATTTTTGAAAATACACACAGAGCCTTGTCTGACACATTCTAGGCCTACGATCTCCTCAAGCGCGGTCTTGGTCTCTCCTCCAAGGAGATTGGTGATGTCTTCGCCAAGTGGAACACTGGTGTTCTCGACTCCTTCCTCATTGAGATCACCCGTGATGTTCTCTACTACAACGACAACGATGGCACTCCCCTTGTTGACAAGATCCTTGACAAGGCTGGCCAGAAGGGTACCGGCAAGTGGACCGCCATCAACGCTCTTGACCTCGGCATGCCCGTCACTCTGATTGGCGAGTCTGTCTTCTCCCGCTGCCTCAGTGCCCTCAAGGACGAGCGTGGCCGTGCCAGCACCATCCTCACCGGACCTACCCCCAAGTTCGAGGGTGACAAGCAGGCCTTCATCGACGACCTCGAGCAGGCCCTGTACGCCTCTAAGATCATCTCTTACGCCCAGGGCTTCATGCTCATCCAGAACGTACGTTTGAATCGCTGGTTATTCCCTGTCATTGAATGAGTGCTAACATATATTCTTTTCTAGGCCGCTAAGGAGTACAACTGGAAGCTCAACAAGCCCTCCATCGCCCTCATGTGGCGTGGTGGTTGCATTATCCGCTCCGTCTTCCTCAAGGACATCACCGAGGCCTACCGCAACAACCCCGACCTCGAGAACCTTCTCTTCGACGACTTCTTCAAGAAGGCCATCGACAACGCCCAGAGCGGCTGGCGTAACGTCATCAGCAAGACTGCCCTCTGGGGTATTCCTGCTCCCGCCTTCTCCACCGCTCTCAGCTTCTACGACGGCTACCGCTCCAAGAACCTGCCCGCCAACCTCCTCCAGGCCCAGCGTGACTACTTCGGTGCCCACACCTTCCGCATCAAGCCCGAGTACGCCAGCGAGACCTTCCCCGAGGGCCAGGACATCCACGTCAACTGGACCGGCCGTGGTGGTGATGTCTCCGCCTCTACCTACATCGCATAAGCGTGTAGTGTTGAGTTGTTAGCAGGGTAAAAAATTCGGATGTTCAATGTATTTAGATGCCTCCATGGAAAATGCCCATGATCCGTAACGAAGTCACTTGTTCTTTTTCTTCATATCTGCTCCATTCTTATCTAATTGACTTGTTACCGGCCCTGGGGGTTGGCTTATGCGAAATGATCATAATTCTCAATTAAGTGTGTACAACATAAAATGCCGAAGGTAACTGACACGATAACTTGGAAGACTTGGGGATAAATCCATCCACCCATGATTAAACACTCCTGAGTACTTGGACAAGCAGACCAACCTCCCTTTCCAATCCACACCGCAATGCTACAGACCACTCCACGGGCTTTCCCCGGAATCATTCGTCGCTTCAATCAAAGCCCCATACATGACCAACAGACGTATAGCATCAAGCTTGTCTCCTATCTCCGGAAACGAAGACATCACATCCGCTTCCTGATGCCGTTGCTCTTGTGTGCTATGGCAGCTCCACTGCGCAAGCCTCGAAACCTCCTCATAAACTCGTTGATCAAACATTTTATCCCAGAGAAGACATCTCATAGGTACCAGATCCTTGAGATAAAAGCCCATTGCTGCATGCAGTGGTGTATTCCCGTCATTGTCCCTTTCATTGGGATCAAGACCAAGCCACAATAGACGCTTCAGACTTCCCTGACTTGATACGCAAGCCGCCGAATGTAAAGCGGTTCGACCTTTCTTGTCCTTCATGTGGATATTCGGATCACCCGAAAGCGCCTGATCAATGTCCGACTCTGGCATTCGCATCTCACTGAAATTGAACCCGTATATCCTGGCGCGCCATTCAACGAGAATGCGCAAGATTCCAGAATCACCACGCACTAGCGCGTGGTAGAGGGCTGTTTTCCCTTCTTCGTCTAAGTCGTTGATGTTGGCTCCGTGATCGGCTAACACTTGGAGTGTTTGTTCGTCCCCATATGCTGCTGCATGACACACTGCTGATTGGCCATTCGGCCTCAAATTGGCACTCGCCCACAAGAGGGTCTTCACGACCTCTGCGTGACAGCCTTCGATGGCTCTAATGAGGAGACATATATGTCTTGGCTTGGTGTTCATCAAGCTCTCGTCGTCATCTTCGCTTTCATCGTCGCCGGTGCACGCCAAGTCTATCAACTCCCGGTTGACTTCATCATGGATGTCAACATCGGCAACATGCGGGAGCAGTAATCGAGTCACATTCGGGGATCCAATGATTATAGAAAACCAAACAGCTCTTCCATACTGTGCAGTTGCGTCGGTAGTATTGACAATGAACTGGACAGCATCTGCATGCCCACCCAGTGCTGCGTATTGCAACGGAGTCACCCCGAAAGCATCGACACTATCAAGCACCTGAACCCCAGATTGCTCAATAAGAAGGTTGATCCAGGGAACATTGCCAATGAGGGCAGCAACATGGATAGCCAAGAGCTGATCCTGGTCCCACAGGAAATTGGCCTGGCTGAGATCCAGACCTGTCACTGGCTCTGGAGGACTGGCGCCGAATCCCAGGTAAGTCCAGTATAACCTGGTATCGGAATTGAGGGAGAAGAATGGACGATCGGTGCTGAAAATCACATTCGCATAATTTCCGCATTGGCGAGCGTGATACTGCCAGAACTCAAGTGCGTAGTAAATCAGATCAGTCTGATTGGGATGCAAGGGAATCGTATCTTCGGTATTGGCCTTGGGTTTGCCGGCATTAATCCAGCATGTCTCAAGTGTGGCAAGTAACCTCTCAGCAAGTACGTAGTGTATGTAACTCTCGACAGTATCGCTAGTAAAATCGAAAGCGGCGTTGACGAGGTGATCCTTGGCTGATGGATGCACCAAGCCAACTAGGATGTCAGAAGCTTCGGGGCTTTGTGTCTGTGTCTGAATGAATCCTGATGCGAGGAAACCCTGAATCCAATCCTGTTCAAAGATTCGATCATGATAATTGATTTCCGGCACTGCTAGTGCTAGTAGCGTTCTCAGACAGAGTGGTCGCTGAACTAATGCGATGCAGTGCAGCAGAGATGAAACTTCAGGCGACCACTGCGGATGCTTCTGTATGACCTGGGCATGAATCGCTAATCATCTGTGAGTACTATGATGCGGTTGACTCAGTGCATCATTCTCACCTTCATGTGGTCTATCATAGAGCAAGTTCATTGCGTGAGCATGGCCCGCTACATTCCCACCAGATAGTAGAAGAGTAGTCGCCATGATTTCCCCCAATATACGGAGACAAAATCCGGCAGAAGCGAAACGAGTTTATATAAGTCTGTACCTAGGTGAGGGTTGCGGTGTGCGCTCTGGCCGGGGAACCGGGACCAGACGGCCTGCAGCACTAGCTCTTAACCATGGCGGCGCTTGGAAGATGCAACAGCACCCGGAGACGGGCTGAGATGTTAATCACAATCCACGTAGCATACCGGTAGCGAGGGAGCAGGGAGGGCTCAAGCATAGTGTTGGATCATGAGAGCAGTCGTCATAGCATGCGCATTGAATGGCTGTGATCGCTTGGGTGATGCGAAGGCGTTGGGGCTAGAATTGACGGCGGCTCTGGGCCATGATGGGCGACAACTAGTCCAAGAGCAGAATGAGTAGGGTGCGGATCAACTGCCTTCCGTTACAAACAGGGCTGGTCATGCAGGTGAACGTCGTGGTCGGTCTGACCCTGAGAGTATGGGGATTTTTGTTGTTCGCCGCCTCTGGCGCCTGAATACCCCCATCCTGACCTATATGTGAGGCGTGATATAGGACAGGCTGGGTAGAACCTATAAGAACATCTTATAGCAAGAGGTATTAAGTCAGGTTTCCCCGCTTCTGGTGCTTTTGATATAGTGTCTTTTTGCTTTGCCACTTGAGCTAAAGATCCAGAACGCCCGATCTGTTGGAGAATTTCAATTTTTTTTAAGATAAATCACTGTAGACTGCTAATTTAAACTGCTTCAAACTAAGAATCATATAATCGTTAAAGGTGAAATGGCTTCAAGAAGCCATCCAAGTCATACCATGCAGGGAAAAGTGCCAGAGCAAAAGAACAATCGCAGAACTGCGAAGGGAAAAGGGCAACACCAACAAGAAACCAATCTATGCACGCAAGAAGCAATCTGTGATTGGCGTGTTCAGTCTATGAAATCAGCCAACCAGAAACGTTTTAAAAAAGCAGAAACCAAATCATCTGCATACTTGACCAGAGCAAGGCGTGAAAGGCCGAGGCGAAAGAGGTGTAAAGAAGAAAAAATCGCAGATTCGAATGAGCACGTAGATGTGCAAGAACTCGGTCATTCACGACCAAGGATGGAACCCGGGAAGCCCAGCTCCCCGTCGGCCACTGCCACGCCTGGATCCACTTGTAGAATCTGTACCGCCGTGATTATGTCTGCCTTCCTCGAGACTGCGACGGGAAGCGCCGAAATCACTCATGGCGAAGAGAAGCGGCTCGTCGTCTTCAGGGGCTTGGGCCGAGAGCGTCCGACCCGAGCTTGGCCGCTGACCACTGCCGCGACGGATTTCCAGCGTCGAATTTCCGCTGTTGCTTCCGCTGGCGTTCCCGTCGCGGTCATCGCGCTCTGCAAGGTGTGGTGGCAGGTTGGCATTTCGGGCTAGACTACTGGATGCGGAGCTGACGGAATGGCCGCCCGAGTAGCCGCGGCCGCGCGAGCTGGCGAATCGGGGCTGGTACACGTGGGGGTTAGAGGATGCGGATGCACCCGCTGCTCCGGGCGTTTGGATGCGAAGTGATCCGCCTTCGCGGTATGCGCTTGTTGTAGAAACAGAGGGACAAGTTGGGTCTTCTGCAGGCGACTGCGGTTCCTTTCGCGCGGCTTGCTGCTGTGCGACGCCGAGGGTGGTAGTTGAGGGTTCATCGGCACCGAGACTCAGGCTGCGCATGCCGAAGGGGAAGATTTCGTCGTCATCGCCGCTTGGGACGGTGGGTCGGCGCTGTGCTGCTGAGCTTGAGCGTCGGTATGCGGGATCGAATATTCGTGGGGACGTGGGAATGTCAATGGCGCCCGCAGTGGAGGAAGCCCCGCGTGAGATTTCCGACCCGGGGATTTCTTCTAAAGGCGAGTCGTGTTCGATACGCGGAATTCTCGAACGATGGTCTGTTTCGATGTCGTCCGCAACACTGTTGGAGCTGAGGCGGGAGCGTATAGCTGGCGTGTGGGGGGTGTGAGGTGATATAGGCTTTCCGGGAGAAGAGGCCGTTGAGATCGACGTGCCTGCAACCATTGGTGGGACTCCAGAGAGCTGCTTACTCGATGACATCGATGATCGGTTCACATGCATAGATTGTGTCATCGAGTCGGATAGAGCAGCATTGGAGTCTCGCATCCCTCGGAAACGGGCAAGGGCTGCCGCCGTGGATGTAGGTTGACGCACACTCGTCTGAATAGATGCAGATGTAGATGAATTCATAAGATCTTTCTGAGTGTCCAACATCTTGAGAAAATCGGAAATGTTCTCATCATCCGCATGGATAGATTCTGCACTAGTCCCAGTGACCTCTGTAAGCAGGCCAGATCCGGGCTGTGCGGTGGATGATGCAGTGCTCACTCGACCACTAGATACGTTGTCATCTTCCAGTCGATTCGCTCCAGCAGATAGCCGACCTCTTCGGTGGCTGAAGGAGCTACTGTATCGAGAAAGAGGAGCTGGTTTAGGTGATGCTGAATTAGAAGATGATATCGCCTGCTCAGATGCCATAGCGGTAGGCCTGCGCGCAGAGGCCGCAGAGGATGGAGGCGGCATGAAGCGCGCATCGGCGGATGTGCCCGTGGGAATGCGCGCGGAAGCATTGCGAGGAGAGGCCGATAGGGGGGAGTCACCCACGGCCGGAGAAGCAGAGAGAGGGGGAGCTTTAAAGGGTTGGAATGATACGGATGGACGGCGTTGGACGCCTAAACTTCCAGATTCGCCAGCAATCTGGGCAGCACGTCCTGAAGGAACAACCTTCGCAGGGGGCAAGAGTTTCTTGTCGTTGTCTTTTGGAGATGGGGAGCCTGCGCCTGAATCTCTGAGAGCACGGAGTGCTGAGATTGGGCTCGCCCCTGTCGCTGCACCGACTTGGTGGAACGTTGAGAGACTTCCGTACGCACGCGTTAGATCTGGATTCTCAACAGCCCTTCGTTCAACGGGCACAGATCCAATCTCTGGATTCAAACGACTGATATCCTCTGAAGGCAAGGAGGGCCGGAAGATCTCGTCGTCAGCGCCCATGAAGCGAGAGCTCAACAAGGCCTCCGAGTCATCCACACGGAAGTCACAATTTGTTCTATACGTAACTTGGACTGTGAATGGACCCGCAGGTGACTCGGTGACCCCAAAGCTGTATGTATCCACCACCTTCTCGCTCCCCTCGCTGAGGGGTGCGGTCAAATGATCCAAGGAGGCATTCTGACGGGAGAGGCTCTCATCCACCACCCGATATTTGATCTCCAGAGCTGGACTCCGCCTCAGCTTCTTGTTACGCTTGGAGAATCTCCACGCAGGCAAGAACTTGGAATATGTGAACAAGGACCGGAAGAGCACAATGCTCTTCTTATACACTGTGGGCAGGATCGATCCCAGGTCAGACGGAAGTTTACCTGGCGACTCTCCCAGCTCGATCCGCCAGCGTTCCAAGATTATACCATCGTTATCTGATTGATATGGCTTTGCACGAGCGCCCTGTAGCACCGCCAGCGACTCCCGGACATCCCATCGTTTGCCGTTTTCGTCCAAGATAACCAAGCTCTGGTTGTTTGTGAGTCCTTTCGTGTCGAGGTATGTTTCAATAACGAGGGGCGGTGGTCGATTATCGGTGGCATCGCAGGTTCGCCATGGTCGCAGGGGTTCTCGGAGGATATCTGTGTCATCTAGCTCGACGTTAAACTAAACAGGAAACGCGTGCGGTCAGCCTTCGGTGTCTTTATTTGCCTAGTCGCCCCGACCAGGCTCTCCACGCACGGTTCACATACCCAGCGGTTGACTCTCGGAGAGTCGGAGCCCTTATTATAGGAAGGAGGCAGTGTAACACGAGAGTGCAGAATGATCAAAGCGGCTTTTGTGTGGTAATTCTATTGCCAAGATGAACGGTCAATAGACTGCGATAAGCAAGAGGGGGGGATGTCATTTCTCGTACCGATATGATTTGGTTTAGCCGGGTCAGGGCTTCCTTTCCCAGTGCCGCATTCCTTGCCTGTTCAGCAGGCTGTGGCCCAGCCTCGATCCCTAACCCTCTTGCGGAATGGGAACCTGGGTCGACGGTTGGGGAGCTTGGGGCGGTGTCGTCCCCGTCTCGAGCTGCGGGTCTAGGAATGTTCGGCACCAAAGACGGTGCTGGTGAACGTGGATGTTGATGCATGATGGCCTACCGATGCATTAGCCGGCACCCCGACCTGGCAGGAGAGAGGAGAAAGAGGAGTAGCGTACCGTGAAGCGGAGATGTTATCGGGGGCCGTTATCAACGCAATCGGGCAGCGATGGGTCCAGTGCTGTAGGCCATGCTCACAGAAGGGACCTGTGTTTGCGTGATGGAAATACCTGGATGACTGGACAATGCTATGCTCCAGGGCTCTGCGATGCGGCGGTTAAGGACCTTCGCGGTAGAGCCAAGGTTTAATTCGACAACAGAGCAGCAAGGGAGCCACAGAGCTAGGCACAGGGAGGTAGATAGACGAAGCTAAAAGAAAGCAATAAGAAAAGAATAAGAAGTCCAATAAGCCAAAGAGGGAAAAAAAAGGAAAGTCTAGAATGTCGAATGTCGAGAGATGCGGAGAGAAGGGGTGGAGATTGTGACGCACACCCGGTGACTCGGTCTCGCGTTGCAGATGTCAAGCGCCACGGGCTGGTGCTGCCTACAATACGATCTTTTCGATTCAAAAGCACGCGGGATCACGACAGTGAAGTGTAGATCATTCCGATAGCGTCATCGCACTCGGGTAACCTTAGGTCCTGACTTCGGGAGCTACGTATAGATGTCAAGTGAGGTCCACTATGCTTCCACGAGTGACTAGCTCTCCGATATACTACGATACTGGTCATTTTGGAGCTCATTTTAATCCTTGGGTACCTACATAGGTAAAACACTAGTTTCGTGTCGTGCAGGGGTACTTGCGAGGAGCTTAGCTGCCTAGTACCACTTAGGGTCGTACTCTACATATGTACGCTTCAGGATGCGATAGGTGATCATTATGGTTACAGTTTCCAAGGTCTTAACCAAAAATACTCGGTAGCTCAGATTATATGAGAGGAATAAATATCCCTCGCCAGATACAGTGAAGTGGCTAAATAACAAGTATATACATGGAAGAATACCTAGGTAGGTATGTCACAGTCAATAGATGACCTCTCTGATCCTCAAAGCTTGAAGCTTGATCAGTGCATATATGCAAGAGCACCAACCACTTAGACTGGAATCTTGATGCCCAGAATGTTGATATCAGACTTGAGCTTGGAGTCCTTATCACCCAGGTGGGCCAGCCCATCCACAAGGTGGGTGAGAATTGGCTCCAGGGACGCCCCCAAAGCCACCGGGTTAAGGATATTGGAGAGCTCAGTGTTTGTGGTGCAACCACCTGCAGTCTTCCCATCAAAGGCGGCTTCCGTAAACTTGATAGCCTCCGGCAGCGCGATGATCTCAGTGGTCGCGTGACCACCATTGGCATAGGTCGTGAACTTGACATTCGCACCATTATCGCACCAAGAGTCCACCATGGTGGAGGTATTGGCGTAGGGAATGACTTCGTCATGAGTAGCGTGGTAAACAAAAGTGGGCGCGGTCGGGGTCTCGTCCTTGTGCACGCCCATGTTGTTCTTCAACAAGACAGACTGAACGGCAGGGTCGTAAAGAAGGCGATCACCCAGTGTTTGGACCTTGGTATCAAGGAGCGACTGCTCAAAGAAGCTTGCTAGGTTCTGGACAGCACATTGGTTGGCAGCGGCATCGATGGCCTTGCGGCCTGCTGGGGTCAGGACTTCATCAACGACAGGATCAAGTTCAGCACCGTAGGCACTTGGTGCTGTGAGACCGACAACAGCAGCAGGGAGGAAGCCACTGAAGACCGTGTTGTCAATAGTGAGCAATGTGCCCGTGAGATTGGCAGGGGTTCCACCTTGGACCCATCCTTTGATGTTCAGCTCAGGGGCGTAGTTTGGCTGCAATGATCCGGCCCACCCGGTGGCGATGGCGCCACCAGAGTAACCCATACCAACAACCATAGGGTTCTTACTGAGACCTAACGTG
The DNA here is from genome assembly GCA_911174995.1 of Penicillium olsonii. Classification (NCBI taxonomy): domain Eukaryota; kingdom Fungi; phylum Ascomycota; class Eurotiomycetes; order Eurotiales; family Aspergillaceae; genus Penicillium; species Penicillium olsonii. The sequence continues at coordinate 444,075 of CAJVNO010000005.1, read as the reverse complement.
TCGAAGTTGTTCACTGCTCGGATACCATCCAGCACGCCCATGCCGGCCAGACGGCCGGGACCGAAGGCCGCATCAGGGCCCTCGTAGTCGGGCGAAGCGACGGTGTATCCCATAAGCAGATAAGCTTCGACGATCAACAGTTCGACCGAGGCGATCAGACTGTCTTGGGCAGCGCCAAGTTGGTAGGCGTAGCTCGGTTGGCATTTCACGGCCGAGCTATCGTATGCCGTGGCGAACGAGATGAATCGGTCCGACTTGGCGCCCTTGGGCTTGAAAATCGTAGTCACGGTTGCGATAGCAGAGCCATTGATCGCAGTGGTCCGGTACAGCAACTGATGGGCTTCAACGGGGTTCGGGATGAGACCAAAGAACGCAGCGCTGACATTGCGCTGGGCCAGGATCATTCCCGGTTCCTTGGACTCAAATCCAGCAGGAGGCTGGTAGAAGGGATCAGTGGTGGGATCCTCCAATGCACGCGAGAGCTTGGATGCAGGCAGGGCTGATGCGATTGAGACGAAGGCCAGTAGACCGACCAGAGCAAGTCGCACCATGGCGAGAGACGAGCCCATTTCCTCCTTTGGATGGGTGCAAAGCTACTGAGACATCCATGGTGCCGGGCTATCTCTTTTATATGCACAAAGTTGTGAATGTGATTGAGAACCCTGCGTCTGCGAGCACTCCGTACCGAGGCCGGTAAAATGGGGCGTCGATCGTTTGCGAGACCCCTGATAATCGGTGCAAAAATGCAAATGCAGGTCAACCGTAGAACCCTTGCATAGCCTGCCGCTGCCTCATTTCTTGCACTATACGCAGAAAAGGGTCAAGCAATTAAACAGTGGATCTTGAGACCGAGTCGAGCTTCAGAAACGCGCATGGAAATTGAGGACGGGGAATGGTTCGCGAGATCGGCGCGCCAACCCCGCCCATTTCTCCGCTGGGATCTGCTGTTAGGGCTCTCTTGCGAAAAAGGGTAGAGCGCCGCCCTTGTGCTATACGTCGTGGATACGCTCCGGCTCCGGTTGTGAGTGCAGAACTGACAGAGGGGTGCTATGACCTCCGTCCAAGGCGTTGCTTTACCCCTCTTGAATCGAAGTCTGCTCCTGTACAAGCCCTGTTGGCTTCCTTAAGCATCCGGAGTTCACATGTAGAGGCTTCGCTTGGGTTGCATCTCTCGGTCTTGGATTACTCGGCGGTGCTGGCTGGCCGAATTAGGAGTCTTCTGAACGGATGAGGCATTATGTCCGACCGAGAATTTGAGATAGCTTGGGCCGAGTCTTGAGGAGTCTTTAGTGAGTCAGACGCTGTCAGAGACCTGATTTCGAGTGGTCGTGACTCGGCTGCTCACGAGTAATGAACCCCATAACCCTTGGGAACTCGGTCCAGTCTCTGCACCCCCCAACATTCACCACGGGCAGTTTCAAGTGACTTGGACCGAGTTTGCGCCGAAAATGTTAACCACAAAAATGACCCATACTCCGATTCCTTAGTTCATGGTTGTTGGCTTGAACACCAAACAACCCTTGGGACACTGCATGTTTCTGTACTACGTGCAAGTCTTAGCCTTGGAAGTTTCTACAACCTTATAATTTTCACTATTCCCTAGAGAATCATTAAATTCTCTGTTTATTTTGGATGAACTCGGTGGACATCGGGACAGGCTCTCCCTGCATGCGAAGAACGTGTGTACCTGTGTAGACATCCCTGGCTTCACGCGAGTTCAAGGGAGACATACGGAGTACCCTGAGTACACAGAGCAAACTACCTAGGTAATGTGTTATGACACTATCCAACGAGGTACGGCATATATGGGTAAACGGAAACAGTAATGAATTATTCGCGACATGTCAATTTTCTCGCGTAATTCTCGCGACATACGGAGTAGTACATGTCACATTGAAGTCGGAGTCTCTTCACCTGGACATAGATGCAGTTTTCCAAACTTGGAACTATTCAGACATAGCGCATCTATATATTGTATGGGACTACTCCGTACTCCGTACGCAGTGCAGAGTTCAGGAGACATATGCAATATTCCCAGGGTTTCAAGGGTTTCAAGGTCCCAAGGTTGGCGAAAAAGGAGTTGGCAACATGGGGTAGTCGACTGAGCTAACATAGACACCCCCTATATCCTGGTACTCGACTTTTTAAAGGGGCGAAGCTTAGTCCTATTCCAAGGTTTGTTCAACCTTGAAGGCTTCATCGCCCAAGCTGGCCTGAGATGAGCAGCCTCACCTGGCATCGCATCCTTAAACGAGGCAAATGTCGAGGGTCCCCCAGCGTATCTTAATCCCAGAGCTAGATACCTAGTACGGAGTACAATCAGATGCTACTCCGCAGATATATCAGCGTTGAGCGAGTCTTGAAATATTCTGCGGCTTTGTTCTAACCGGAATTCTGAACATCTGAGGTTTGGAGACTCAACAGCACGATCAATAGTCATGCATGAAGAATCGACGGAACCTCTTACCTAAGGATCCCGGGATGCCCAGGTGGGCATCGCCAGTCAAAATCTACATCACGTTTGCAATTCTTTCTAGGGGACAGAAATGCTCATACATCCATGATCTATAAATAGAAGCTCTGGAGATCATGGATGTGATTGCTTGTAAGGGCCTATGATGCGTCTGTATCTTCGTATATTCCAACGCTGAAGTTCTCTTAGCCCAACTTGCAAAATGTCAGCTCGGTTTCGGCTTGTATGGGCTGGATCCACCAGGCTGTGTGTTCGGTATCGGGTTCGCATCGGAACCTCAAAACTTGACAGCCACATGTCGATCGCATAAGCCTCAAGATTATCTAGATCAGTTCTGAGTCCTAACTGGCTAGAAGGGAAACTAATCAGCCACAAATTTTCTCAATTGGCCTTTCAAATCCAAAACTTGCCATGGAGTGGAGTGGGTAAGCCAATGCAATCAAGCCTTTCAGTCTGGTGCGAAGAGGCTTATTCTCACCGTGGGGGCCTGGAGGTGGTTGAACCATGGTCTGGCTTGATCAAGGCTAGTTTTAGTAGAAGTAAAAACACTCTGATCATGGCTGAGCCACTTTGCAAGAAACCTTGGAAGGTATATCTTGCAAGCTTAGCCCGAGATCTGGTATAGAATCATCAACAATCGCCTGGCTTTCTTACCAAGTCTCGTCATAAAAGGACATCGAAACATCATACTCTCAACAAGTGAAAGTTCCCTGAAACAAAGTAATACGAACGAGAATGACGAACAACCTTTGCGCCGCCGAGTTGGCCATTTACATTGCCCTCGCAATCCCGACCCTTTATCTTCTTGTCAAACACGGTCGTCCCGGCTTTCTGGGATGGCTTTTCTTGTTTGTCTTCTGCTCTCTCCGGATAATTGGCAGTGCCTTGGGTCTCAAGAGCTCCAGTCCCACTGCGAGTATAATCTCAAGTGTCGGATTGTCCCCTCTGCTGCTTGCAACAAGCGGGATTCTGCATGAAGCGTGAGTACCATCTCCTCATTCATAGTTCCCCGAACTTTGAATCTGATACATAAAAACAGACGCATATACCGAGTTGCTGGATTGAACCAAAAGCTCGAATGGGCTTTCGCATTGTTCTATCATATTTTCGTCGTTGGCGGCGTCGCTCTCACTGCTGCGGGATCAGCGAAGCTCCAATCTCACGAGGAGCCCGTCGAGAAAGCCGAAAAGATCGTCAAGGCCGGTATTGCTATTCTGACAGTGTGCTGGGTAGCTTTGGTTGCCGCCACAGTGATCACACTTATTGGACCTACGAAGAAAAGTGCCACGAGGCGTGCTGGGACTATTGTATGATCTTCGAGTCATCCATTTACCGAGAATCAACTTTTGCTGACTTTAACTTGTGTAGCTGCTATGGACCATTGCATTTGCACTGGTATTTGTTGGAATCCGTGTTTTCCACAGCCTCGTCTATCTGTGCACCCAGCAAGCATCTTTAAACCCCACCACTGGCTCTCTTGCAGTCAGAGTGATATTGGGCTTTCTGTCAGAGCTTATTGCTGTCCTTGCCTTTATTGGCGCTGGTATTATGACACGGAGCGCATCGAAGCAGACCAGAGAGCAGATCGATATGCTACCGGTTTCTCATAGTCCCTACTAGCTATCCCTGGGAAGATATAGTCCCGGAGGATAGTAAGAGAGGTGCTGTCCTAGAACGAAAGACATGGTTTAGTTGATGCCCGAGTCGAGTACCTACATGAGAGTATTTGTTGTCACGAATTTCATTTATTTTCTATAGTTCAAGTCCAAATTGCTAGACCTTTACAGTTCGATTTTGGGACACTGTGTATATCCTTCTAAGGTTGAGATGAGAGCCAGTTGTACGGATCAGCCAGGGACGTCGGCACGAAGACCCGGTAGTAAAGTCCGTTCCTGCGCGAGTAGTTCCGAGAGGTCAAGGATCCAAAGACCCGACAGGTTGAGGGCGTATCAGTTCGCCACGGGATTTATGCCCTGACTGATCGCCTCTCATCCGGGGGCATGGAGGGTCCTGCATCTCGTTATTGGTCAATCGCCTGCGATGGTCCGCGATAGCGGCCGAAGAGTCAAAACCAGGACCCCGCCTCATCAAGAGTTGGCAAGTAGTATACAGTAGGATCTTACTCGTACAGCATTCCGAGGAAGAAACATGATCCTTAGAAGCGATACAGAACATGTGTTCTATTTTTTCAACATTTCAGATGAATAGTACGAGTCAGACAGTGTCCAACTCAGGCAGAAAACACACACAAGATTTGATGAGAAGATGGAGTTTTGACCACCGGGACGCTGCGGGCCACCCTAGGAGGGGCGATCCACGGATAACGTTGACGGGCAAACCGGGTCTGACTCGGAGGTTCTTACGACTTGGGATTCTCTCACTTCCTTCATCTTAGCATCTTAGCATCTTTGCGTCTTCGCACATCAGATCCTGATACTCCCTGATACTCCCCGAGGAGTTCGCCACACGCGCACAGCACATCGATTCCAAGCCAAAACCCACATCTGTGCTACTAAGATCGCTTCGCACACACGGTCGAACCGTCCTTCCCTTCTCTCTCCGAACGAGAATCCTCTTATCACCCAGCTCCAGTCGCGGTCCTCCTGGTGACAGCGACGTTTCAGCTTGGGCCTGGTAAGAGATTCGGCGCGTCGATCCCTCCGAGCACATGAGTAGCAAGCTTTGGGAGTATTTTATATACGATGATGTCGACGGGTTCCAGCGATTCCTGGCGAACGCGACGTTCGCGGGGTCACGAGCTGCAGGAGCCGGAGCTGCGTCCGGAGCTGCGGCAAATGTGTCCCTGAAGACGAGCAGCCCCGGACCCACGATCGTCTCGTCGCCAAACCCCCCAAGGAACAAGAAGTCTCTGGCTTCATCGCCTGGAACGCCTCTGCCCGACCGCTCAGTCTCTCAGCGTGGTAATGTGACTTTGCTGCGCGCCGACATCAATGCCCGCGATCATTATGGCCGAACACTCCTCCACCACATCGCCTCCTCTCGCAAGCCTACCGCGGCCGATTTCGCACGCACCTTGTTGGAGGTTCCCTTCGTGGATATATATATCCAAGACGAGGAGAGTGGGTGGACGGCACTACATCGGGCACTTTATGCCGGAAATGCGACAATCGCACGAGCGCTTATGGCGCGCGACGTGCAGGATATGACAGATATCAGTCGGGTTGGGAATGCCAGTCATCCCAGCGGTGGATTGATCAAAATCAAAGATCGGGAGGGTTACAGTCCGTTTGACGTGTTCGGGGCAACCATCACCACCCGTGACATCAAACAGCCATCGGATAACTGGCCTAATCAGATTGGAGATGCCGCAGGAAGCGATATTGCCTCCAATGCGGGCTCCAACGAGGGCAACGACGAACAAGATGAAGCATACACTTTTCGCAGTGTGCTTAAGGGGGCGGTTGACATATCTGCTGACGAGGTCTTCGCTCTCGGTAGCAACAAGAATTTGAACCTCGGATTGGGAGACCAGGACGATCGTCAGTTTCCTGAGCGGGTTGTGTTGAAACGACCTGAGCACTTGCTACATCGGTTCTACCACGAACACCAAGCGAATCTCGAGCGTTTGGGCCTCGAGGAAACTGTCCCCAAAAGTGACACAGCGGAGCTGCCTACGTTGATCAGAAACAAGCCAATGAATTACAAAGACATTGTCATGTCAAAACTCCACACCGCGATCATCACTGATGACCCTGAAGCCAACCTCTTCATGTGTGGGTTTGGACCTGGAGGACGTCTGGGAACGGGCGATGAGTCTACGCGGTTTACTTTTGTCTGCATTGAAGCCGGTGGCTTGGAGGGTAAGAAGGTGGTCTCCGCTGCGCTAGGTCAAGATCACAGCTTGGCGATCACTGAACGCGGTGAGATTTTCAGCTGGGGAAGTAACAAGTACGGCCAACTCGGTTATGGTCTTCCCAGGACCAGCAACAAAAATGATGTCCCAATTCAGACCAGCCCTCGTCAAATCTTCAACCCGTTCAAGAAGGAGACGATTTTGGGCGCAGCAGCATCTTCGATTCATTCTGTGGTCTTCAGCACGTCCGGTCTCTATACATTTGGCAAGAATGAAGGCCAGCTTGGCCTGGTTGATTCGGATGCTCGCTCCCTTGAAACGCAAACCACGCCACGTCGCGTCGGAGCCTCCCTCTTCACCTGTCCAATTCTGATGGCCTCCGCCACTGATCGCGCTACCTCTGTACTCTTGCAAAATCACGAGGTCTGGGTCTTTTCATCCTATGGCTACTCGAAGCTCTCTTTCCCGCTTGAGGTGAGCTCAAGTTTCATCAGGAATAGCTTCATGGTCACCAGATATGACAAGACTGCCAACCGCGTTGTCAAGCTTGCATCCGGGGGCAACACCATCTGTGCACTGGCCAGCTCCGGCGAAGTGTTCACTGTTGAGGTCAATCAACCTGATGCCCCCTCGACTCTGACATCCACTACAAACCCAGCAAAGATCCGCGGCTCTTTGGCTCCGCCAGTCCGAGCTTGGTCGGTCAAGAAATCACACATGGCTGCCAGTGATGTCGATGTCGGACAAGACGGCTCCATCATTATTTGCACGACCTCAGGGTCTGCCTGGAAAAAAGAGCGACGCACAAAGAAGAAGGAGGGCGCTTCGAAGGACTATAAGTTTGCTCGTATCCCTGGCCTTTCACGCGCAGTAGCTGTGCGAAGTAATGCCTTCGGTGCCTATGCCGTTGCTCAGCGGGACAGTGAAGTCACAAAGGAGCAAATTCATGTCGAGGCCAGCAGCCTTGCGGACGACCTTTTGCCTCTGTCTCCATTTTCCATGCCTGGCTTCGCAGAACTGGATGCCATTCTGGACGACGATCTGGAGGCCATGCCTGTTGTCCTCCCCCCTGCGGCCAGTATCAAGAAAGCCATGCTTTCATCCTCGGAGATAGAAAGCCAATTTCTCCCTCTTCGGTCTGAAGGAATGGTCTGGGTGACCACTTCTTCATCTGACTCACGTATACCGGTCCACGAGTTTCTACTGGCTGGTCGCAGTCCCGTTCTTCGAAAGGCACTCGAGGAATTCCGGGTGTCTTACTATTCTTCCGTTCCAGATGTCTGTGACATTGAATATGGCACCGATGGACACCCACAGATCCGTCTGCAAGGGGTGGACTTTTTGACTGCCATGAATGTGGTGTTCTTCCTCTATACTGATAATGTACTGGATGTTTGGCACATGGCGAAGAGCTCTCCTGCAAACTCGGCACGCTTCCGGCAAGTCCGGACCGAAGTAATGCGGGTTTCCATGCAGCTAGAGCTGGCTACACTAGAACGCGCGGCAAGACTGATGGTTGAGCCTCAAGCGAGCTTGAAGTTTGACATGGCCCATGCTATCACTCAGCCTTCTTTCTTCGACAACGCGGATGTCGTTGTTCAGCTGAAAGGTGCAACCACCAAGGTCCACAGTCATGTTGTGTGCCAGAGATGTCCGTTCTTCGATACCCTTTTCCATGGCTACGCCGGTGGAAAATGGCTGGACTCGCGGAAGTCAAGCCCATCTCACCCAGTGCATGTCGATCTGAAGCATATTGATCCCTCTATATTTGAATTTGTCTTGCGTTATCTATATGCGGACACCGAGGAGAGTCTGTTTGACGAAGTGCGGACCAATGATCTTGATGGATTCATTGATCTGATCCTCGATGTTATGTTCGTCGCAGATGAACTGATGATTGACCGGCTATCTCAAGTCTGCCAAAAGATGCTTGGTCGATTCGTCACTGCTCGCAATGTTTGTTACCTACTCAACTCTGTGGCTCCCTGTTGCGTCACGCAATTCAAACATGCTGCTTTGGAATACATCTGCCTCAATCTCGAGGGCATGCTTGCAAACAGATACCTTGAAGATCTGGATGGCATTCTCCTGAATGAGCTCGATCTGACCTGCCATGAGAATCAGTTAGCCTATTGGCCAGTCTCCCGGACAGGGAATGTCGAAGAGTCATTCTTGTGGAAATACCCCGAGGCCGCGAGGTCTTTGGAGGTGGACAAGCGAAGAAGAATCGATGCCATGGCCTTGCAGTCTCGTCTTGGCCGCCTTGAATCTGATGAAGTGCGTTCTCGGCCAACGCCAAATGACAAGATGGCATCGTCTCCATCTGTCCGGAAATCAAAAGCAAGCTCAGCCAAAGAGTCGCCAACTGTGGGCAACAGTCCATGGCTGAAGCCAAGGCAGTCGGTCGGGGACCTCATGTTCCAAATGGACGATGAAGGTCCGATGTCGCCGAGTGACTCGAAAGGCAAGGGCGTCAGACGTGGGCTCAAGTTCACAGAAGGGATTCCCGAGAATCAATCTTATCCCGATTCCCCAGCATTGGGGGCAAGTGTCCCGGAGGCTGAATCGCTCGGCGGTGGGAGCTTCTTGGATGATCAGATGTCTGCCCAAGACAACTTACTTGCATCCCCGTCTGAGTCGAGGGCGATCTCCCTGAACCAGAGGCACAATTTAGGGTTACCCGCCGACAAAGGCCCAGCGCCATGGAGCTCGCCAACGATGGCAGGCTCCAAGAAGGATCTCAAAGAAATCATGGGTGAGGCCTCTCAATCTCGCGTATCCAATCTGACCCTGGGAATGGTCGATCGCCGCGAGAGCAATGCCAAATCAACATCAAAGATGTCACAGAAAGAGAGAAAGAAGATCCAGCAACAACAGCTACAAGAGCAGCTGGCCGCTCAGCAAAAGATGAAAGACGCACCACAGAATCCATGGCAGAAACCAGCAAAATCATCGCCAGCCGGACCGTCCACGCTTGAGCCATTACCGGGCCAAAGTGCACCCGCACTTGAACCCAAACCAGCTCAAAGATCTATGACCATGCGACAAACCGTAGCCGGCACACCACCCCCAAAGTCAAAATCAAAACCAGTGGAAGTGCCAGTGCAAGCATCACGCCGCAGCGTATCAGGAAACCCGCAACCATCTCCACACGCCAAATCCTCCACCTCGGGCCCTTCAACGGCAAACCAAAGCAACCAACCAACCTCACCCGCCCCAGCCATCCAATCAATCCGACATATCCCCCGACCCGATCCAATCGGGATGTCCCCATCCTCAGGCTCCTATTCCCTCTCAACCATCCTGCTCCAGCAACAAAGTGAGAAAGAAGCGATCCGCGAGGCCGCCACAGCAAAGCACAACATGCAAGAAATCCAAGCAGAGCAAGAATTCCAGCAATGGTGGGATCAAGAAAGCAGACGCGTTCAAGGCTTATTGGACCCAGAGCCAAGCGAGAACGAACCTCGATCCGGCAAAGGACGAAACAAGGCCCCTGGAACTGGCACTGGCGGCCAGCGTCGACGACGCGGAAACAAGAATACCGCCGAAGGACCTGCTCAAGATCGAGGGGTCTCTGCCCCAAGTTCTGGCCATACAACTCCAAAGACGGCGGGTAGACAGGCTCCTGCTCAATCTCAGAAACCTGGAAATCGTGCTGGGGGCGCGTCTGGAAATGGGAGGAATCAGCGGGAACAAAATAGTTCGCGTGGAAGAGGGAAGGATCGTAAGTAATCGAGTCTTATATTTTATAGATTTCATATTTTGATAGAAGCTTTTGTTTCGGGGTGAGGCTGTCTACATTATTGTGTATCATTTAGGTATCATCACATCTTCTTTGATAGGGTAAAAGCTCAGCATCAAATACTAGGTCCTACAGCATATTAGCCCATGCTCTTTACTTAGGGATCTAACTGCCTCAGTGCCCATGTGTGCCTACCTAGGTACTGTCTGGTACTGTAATCTGCGCTTCGATCCCGGGTCTAGACTTCCACATTGGGCTGGGCTGGGCTGGGCTGGGCCTGAGGTCCCAGCCTGGGGCCTAACCCAGTCCGGGTTCTGGGCTCAGAGCCTAGGGCCCAACCCAGCCCAGAGCCCAGTACCGGGGGCCCAATGGGCCCCCGGGAAAGCCCATTTCTATGCATACATATCTGCGCTCCTGAATTGTATTGATCAATTCTCCGGGTTCATTCAAACCATGCGAAAAACACCTTAACGCGAAAAAATGAGTCAAATTACCACTCACTGACGTTACCCATCCAGTGGCGGCAGTTGAAGCCGCACTCTTGTGTGCGGGCCGCTCCCGTCGCCGCATATTAGTCCCGCAGTCAGAGAGACTCCGCATGGTCCGCATAGACGATGTTAGATACAAAATTCTTCTGTGTGCTCAAAAACCTCAATCAGAATCCTTCTCAAATAACTGCTCTACCAATACTTCCAGGTAACATGTCTCTTATGAGCTCTAAGCCCCGAGTCATCCTGGGCCTGATGACATTCGGCCCTGACCCCAATGTCGGTGCACGAGTGACTTCACTGAACGAATTCGGACAATGTCTGGATCATCTCAAGTCCTACGGATACCATGAGGTCGATACAGCACGCATGTATCTTGCAGAGAAGCAGGAGGAGTTCACTGCAGCAGTTGGATGGAAAGAGCGCGGTCTAAGTCTTGCGACTAAGGTCTATCCTACAAGTCCTGGTGTTCACAAGCCTGAGAACCTGCGGGAAAAGTTGAATGAGTCGCTGACGGCTTTGCAGACTGATCAAGTGGATATTTTCTACCTGCATGCTGCTGATCGGTCTGTGCCTTTTGCTGAGACTCTGGAGGAGGTGAACAAACTGTTTCAGGAGGGGAAGTTTAAGCGCTTGGGACTGAGCAACTATACTTCGTTTGAAGTTGCAGAGATTGTCATCATGTGCACAGAGAGAGGCTGGGTACGCCCTTCAATCTACCAGGCTATGTATAACGCGATCAGTGAGTGAGCCTTCCAGAGTATTTGGCACAGAGACTAACGAGATCTAGCACGAAACATCGAGCAGGAACTGATCCCTGCCTGCCACCGCTATGGACTTGAGATCGTCGTCTACAACCCCCTTGCCGGTGGGATTCTCTCCGGGAAATATAAACCAAGTACAGAAAAGGAAATTCCACAGGAGGGAAGATTCAGCGACAAGAACACAACGGGGGAGTTGTATCGCCAGCGCTACATGAATCTGCCCGTTTTGGATGCAATCCATACCATTGTCAAACCAGTTGCTGATAAACACAATCTGAGCTTGCCCGAAGTCGCTTTCAGATGGCTCAATCATCATTCAAAGCTTCGGATGGGACGGGATGGGATCTTGATTGGTGTCAGTAGCGTTGGGCAGCTTCATGCAAATATCGAGGCGATTCAAGAGGGACCACTACCGGAAGAGGTTGTCAGTGCTTTGGATGCAGCGTGGATGGCTGTCAAAGCGGGATCGCCACCGTATTGGCACCTTGATCTGAACTACACTTACGACACCGAGGCTTCTCTATTCAAAGAATAGGGAGTTGGCTTTGTTGCCGATTCGAAAGTTCCAATGCTATCATTTTTCGATACTGTATAATATTAGAGACCGCATATGTTGGTAGACAAAATCTGATCCAAGTCCCAAAGCACCCCGGGGTTGAGCAAGTCTTCATGAAATTCTTGAGATAGATTCAAGTCTACCCCGGGAGGTTCGCCTGCTATCAAGTCACCCTCAATCCGTGTCAGCATTTCCAAGTCTTCCCTTTTCCTCTGACTTTGTAATGCGAGCAAAGTGCATGCACTATCCCACGTCCTGTCGATAGCCTCGGTCCCATATTCGCGAGCAATCAATTGCAGCGTCTGGAAAGAGTTTCCAACACGCTGTAAAGATTCCTTGGTATCAATTGCGAGTAAAACGCAAATAGTTTGAAATGGAACATTCAAAATATGCCACCAAGGCAATTTTCTCTTCGCCATCTCCGTCGCATGATGTATTCCGTCGTCCACTATCCGCAGTATTTGATCAATGGCTTCTTTTGATATCGTGCGTCCCGTCACTCGAAGTCTGCGATATATGCACAGGGCGATGTTACAACGTTTGAGCTGTACTGCTGGATGAAGAGGCTGGATCTCAACGACTTGACGAAGCATATCCTCCAACTCCACGGACTCGACGTGTAGATTGGGATCGAGGGCATCGGAAAGACGCCAAATGACTTGATCCACTACTGTCCATCCTTCCAATGGAGTATCATGCGAAGTATCCAGAGGCATGACACGAGGCTTCCCATACTCGTATGAGATCCAGGTATGAAATATTCTAGCGGTGCAATAAATCTGCCGCTTTAATCGCGGGGTGTACCAACCATCCGAAGATGCGTTCAAAAGTCCTGAGTGCGGGTCCGAATGTAGATTGACCGTCTCAATCATGTGCATAAGGGTGCAACTTGCGATCCATGCTGCATTCGGAGAACTGGTAAAACGGAGAAAGATAACGCGAAGCAGCCATGCAACGACGTCGTTCACGGTTGGTGATTCCAGGGTTGTCGAGTATTCAAGACGAGCCCGAGCATTCTGTATTATCTCTTCCTCTATATTGGTTTCCTGTTCACTGAAAAGGCATGCCAGTGCTGCGACTCCTAATAGAACAGATTCCGTGGAGCGATCGGATACCTCATCTGATTCTAAGTTGGTTACTGCGCTGTCGACCATGTCTCGGTCGAGAAACTTGTAAACCGGTTGAATCTCGAAGAAATAAATGTCTGTGAGCTGTCGCATATATTCACAACTCAATATTCTGTTGAGTGATCGAGTTTCTCGCATGGAATAAAGCTCTTTGCGAAAACGGAAATTCCACGAGCACCAACGCGCTCCGGCGAGTGATGGGTCGGTCCTGAGCCCGAGTCGCTTGGCCATTATGTCTCCAGAGTTCAGTTCGGTGCTTTTCTCTGTATTGGGCTGCATCGGTGTCTCTTGGACTGAGCTTCTTTCGACTTCGAGATGCTTGCTTGATTGTCCCCGTTTGGGCGGTTCGTCGTAGATGCATTCCTGCACTGCGTTGGAGCAGTTGCGGCAAGGCTGGTAACCATTACACCGGCGTTTTTTCTTCCTACACCTCTGACATGCTAGGTGAGTTCTTTCTGGGGGCATGTTGTCGTTTGCGTGAAAGATGTGTGAAATGTCAAAAGTTCGGCTTCTCCGACTTCCGCTCCGCATTAATTATGCGGGCTGTTCCGCATATCGTGGAATGCCGAACCTAAGCCTTAGGGCTCCAACGTTTCTACAGAACGAGCATAAGTATCCATCACTGAATGGATTATTCTAAGGGTATTGCCTTTTTATTTTCGTATTAAGATGAGCCGTGTATTAATGGCCATTAGCCCCTTCTCAGATGTCGAGGGCTCTGTGATCGAACTATGAAATGCAAAACATGTACCACCCTCCTTTATGAGCGAGCTTCCCATCTTACAGTAGCCGGTTGAACAGGCCGAGAGAACAGAGACTGGGTCAAAGGTTAGCAATAGGCATCACAGAGTCGACTTCAAAGTCACTGAACATACCGCGTAATCTGTATCTGGAACACCCTCTTTCCCTTCAACGTTGAAGAACTTGAACTCGCGCACAAGAGTGGCAACAATAACTTCCAGGTTGAGATAAGCAAATTTTTCTCCAATGCAGCGATGTCTGCCTGCCCCAAATGGCAAGTATGGGCTCCGTGTGCCTTTTGAGACAGCCCCATACCCATAGTCAATTGTATCGGTATCATCCTCGACTTCAACTCGGGTTTCCCACCGATGGGGATCCCACTTCAAAGGATCTTTGAAGTACCGCTGGTCTCTCGCCGTGACACCGGGTGAAGAGAGGAGGGTGTGCGAAGTAGGGACGACGAAATCGGTGCCAGGCACCGGGAGTGGGTTCTTCACTTTCCTCATCAGGGTATGGATAGAGGAGTGAATGCGCAATGTCTCCTTAATCACATTATGGTGTAGAGGCAACTTGTCAAGATCTTTGTATTGTAGTGGGGGAAGGTCGGCACCTAGGTTTTGGATTTGCTCGTTGTAAAGCTTCTCCGTCATCTCAGGCTCAGAAGCCAGACGGAGAAGAATCCAACAGCTGATTGCAGAAGAAGAGTGTTGCCCTGCCATCAGTAGAGTAATCATCATATGCGCAATCTCCTTGTCCGGAACAGGTGTACCGTCGCGATACGTGCTATTCATGAAGTTCAGAATCATGTCTGTGCCTTCAGTTTCTTTCTCTTTCAGTGTGACGTCTCCTTGAGCCATGGCCTCCCGTCTGGCCTGGATGATCTTGAAATAGATTTCCCGCATTCGTGAATGTGCCAGATCACGCTTCCGGTTGGCTGGCAAAGGGGCCCAGGGAAGCATGAAGTTAATTGGCGAGAAGCCGAGATCGAGGTCGTGGAGAAGCTCTGCAAACTCGGAGGTCAGCTTTGAGCGGACCTCTTCACCCTGTAGGGTGCGAGCTGCTGTGAAAAGTGTGATTTCGCTCATTGCGGCCGTGAGATCGATGGTACCGGATTGGCCTTTGAAATTGGGGGACGTCTTGACGTAGGAGCTCGTTTCGTCGGCAATGAGAGGGACATATGATTCCAGGGCAGCGGTACTCAGACCGTGCTTGATGAACTAGAAGAAGACCGGGTTAGCATGACAGTATAAGCCACAAGGGGAAACGAAGGGACTCTTGAAGAAAAGTTATACCTTCTTCTGCTCCATCAGCTTTGAGTTGGGGCAGTCGTAAACCACATCCGATCCAAAGACAGGCGTGGTGAGCTTGCCATATACTTCCTCGGCATTGACATCCTTGAGCTTTCCATTGAGAATAAACTCATTGCCTTCGATGCCCAGGTAGACAGTTGTCTTCTTACCCAGGAGGATGAAGGTGAAGATGTCTCCGTACTAGAACTGATTGTAAGCATGTCGACAGGCACTCATGGAAACACACCCACCTTCGCACGAGAAGCGAAGAAGAACTGATACGGATCCATTCCATAGGCAATTGTACTCCCGATGAAAGGTACCCAGTGGAACACCACCGGGGGCTCCTTTCGGTTGTAGAAGAACAGTTGATTTATGACATTGATGACGATGGAAAGCACGAAGAGACCGGTGGTGTAGTAGCCAACCCGCAGGATTTGACCTGCCACCAACGGAGCGAGATCCATCATGAAGCGATGGCTACTGAGTACTCTGTATGAAGGACGAGTATAGGTCTTATAGTTAAGGTTAAGAAGGGCAAATCAGGCCGGAGGGATTGGCCATTAATCAGTCAGGCCATACCCGCATTCTCGGATCTCACAGCAACCGAACCGCATCGGACCACTAGGCACCCAATTTACGTCTGGGCCTGTCGTATGCAGGCGTTTAGTAAGGTGGAGTACTTTATAGTAATGTGGACTACCTGGGTATGAATGTGCGGAATAAAGTGGCATTGGCTGGCTAAGATATATGAATAAAAGGTAGAGATCCTATGTTCAATCTTGCAATAAGATAAAGAAGAAAGAGAAAGAGTAGAATGCCATCAACGCCGGACTGTAGTGTTGAAACACCGTCATGAACATAAAGGGGTAACAAGGGTGAAAAGATCATAAACTAGCCATGGATGGCGACCTCTCGGCTCTCCCAAATCCGGCGGATTAACATGGCGCTGTCGTTAGCGGGGAATTCCTCCTCATTCTCACCACCCAGATCACGCGATGCTTCTGCCGAGGTGGAGAGTATGCGGTGGGACGGGTCATTGGACTTGGGGTTCGCGGCACTTGGGGTGGTGGGATCGCTGTTCGTGGGATCATCGGTGGGAACGTGACCGCGCAACTGGGACTTCGATGCAGGGCTTGAGCTCAGCGGGTTGGGACGTTTTCCCTGCTGGAGAAGAGGTAGAGAGGGGGCGGATTTCACTGGCTTGCCGAGGTTTGGGCCTTGCGCTGCCTTGCGGGCCTGGGCGATATGGCGCAGGCGCGAGAAGCTCTGCGCAGTGGGCGACTGGAAGCGCCGCACGACCATTAATTCGAGGGAAGTCTTCTCATAGGCCTTGCGAATGTGACGAGTTTCGCTATCATGTCCTGCGCCGCCAACTCGACCATCGCCATTCAGACCTCTCCCAGCGTCGAAGGCGCCGGCGCTGGGACGTTGGGTGGCGGTAATAAATGAGGGGTCAATCGCAGACGGTGATGCGGTGGCTGCGACTCCATGGGAATCTGGGGGAGAATTGTTGAGAGTGGCTGTTCGCTGCAGCCAGAGCTTCTGCTGGGTGCGAGAAGGCAGGTCGGCGCCTCGAGGGCGCGCCGACGAAGCCGTCGATTTTGCAGCGCCACTCTTGGGCGAAGGCGGCGTTTGGGGGTGATAATGTGGGAGGAAGGAGGAAGGCGTGTTGGGGTCTGAGTCGGTCCGAGATGATGCTTGCATGCTGTTCTTGTTGTTTAATATGAACCTCGAGACGCCGCCTTCCATAGATGATGAGGTTGCTTGCGGATGGGAGCCAGGCATGCTCGCCATACTTGCGGTAGAGAACGTGCGACGAGCATTATCCTGGCCAGCCGCGAGGTTAAGAGATGCACTGCTGCGTGATGCGGGGTTGGTGATCTTGGTCTCAGGCTTCACCATGGCTGAGATGGATGACATTGCAGGAGGTGCTTTGGCCGAATGTGAGGGGCTGAGCAGGCGACTTGCGATATCACCCTGCTCAGTGTGTTGGCTGGAATTCTCTGCCTCATCCTCTGTCTCTTGATCCTGCTCTTCCTCGTGGTCATCTTCGGCCTGCTCGGCGCGTTCTCGGGCGAATTTGTGGGTAACCGACTCCGGGAGACTAGTTGCGCGAGGCATTTGTGGGTAGGGCCGTTTCACGAAGGTGAGATGATCGACGAGGACAGTGCTGTTCTCGGCGCTGGGATTAGATGGTGCGACAGAGTTGCGCCTCGTACTTTCGGGCGACTGTGTAGTATCCTCCCATTCCGCCTCGTCAGTCTCGTCATCCCCCAATTCAAAGCCGACCGTCTTCTTTACTCCGCTGGAGGTAGGTCGCTCTGTCACCAAGGCCTTCTTGCCGACAGCCGACGGGTTCCGGCGTAATACGGGAGTCGAGTAGTTCCTCTTCATGGAAGGGTTGGTTTGATTATCGCCTACGGCGTTATCCCAGCGGATGTGCCCGCCTTCTTTCGGACTTGCGATGGGGGTTGCGGGTGCTGACTTTTTGCGCTGGTGGTGTCGCCCAGTGGTCTCGGGGCCGAGTTGGAACCGTTGGAGTTTATTGAAGTTCTTGTTGGTGGAGGGGTTTCGATGGTGATTGCGGTGAACGACATGGGCGCGGTGAGGCTTGTGATGCGCGGCTGCCTTCTGCGTCTCCGACAGGTCACTGCTATTGGCACGCGTGACAACTGCGTGGGAGGACACTGCGCGGCGACCGAGACCGGGGCGCTTGACTGGGGAGGAAGTATTGGAGGTATTGGAGGTAGGCATAGCGGTAAGCGGACAGCTCCTGGGGGGAGCCACAGCCGGGTGATCAGGTATACCCAAGCATAGAATGTGGGGATTGGCCGAGGCAGGCTGGTCAAGAGGTCTCACGGCAGATCGGAGATGCAGGCAAAAAGCAATGAGGAATCAATAGTGGGAAGCCAGCCGCTTTGCACCGGCTCTGACAAAACGAACGAAATGAGCACGAAAACCAAGCTTAGAATACGGGAATAAAGATGCCACGAAATTTGGGTGAATTGCAAAAGTGATGAGAGGTCGATCTCGCTGTCTTCGGCGATTAAGGAGCTGTGGGGTCGACACCTGACAGATATGGCATCCAGTCGCCTCAGGCAAGATTCCTAGTTTAGATATGACTTCATTTCCCGAGCCTAGCCTACTGAGCAGGGCAGTAAACTACTCCGTAACCTGTGGACATCTTATTTACATATGTACTATCCGCTGTATTGAACTTATCTTCATTGACCCGCTTCGAGCTACACATTCTGCTGAGAGATTTCGGGTATCATCTGGTAAAAATTGGAGGACAATGAGAAGACTGCAAAAACGCCTGAATTGATCAATGCTACAGCTCAATCAAACTCTCCTCTGCAACTGGTCGAGGGGGTTGCTGATAAGGCGGTTGGCCGGATGTTTCGGATGCATACGTCCCCGGTTGTCCGTCATGCGTCGCGGGGTAACCAGATGGCACAGTATGGGGAGGTTGCTGAGGCGCAGGCGGATAATAGTAAGACTGAACAGACGGGCCGGTAGCTTGCTGATGAAGTACCGGCGCGGCCGGAGGAGTGGAGAACCCGTGTTGCTGCCCATATACCGCAGTTGAGTGTTGCTCGGAAGGGGACGTCGGGCCGGCTGGCGGTGCACTGGGCTCATACTGGGAGTCCCGTCCCATTATCGGGGATGGCTGATAAGGGGCTTCTGGGCCTGGTGACTTTGCCGAGGCTGGAGCTGAGGGTCCAGCGTAAGGTTGTCCTGGAGCACCGTGTGTCGGCGCAGTGGTATAGTGACTGGGAGCGACGTTACTGGGCGAAGGCGAACCAAGAGTTGGATATGGGTTTGCGGTCCAAGGTTGGGGTTGAGCCTCATTTGGTAGCGCTCCGTGCTGAGCCTGCGGTGGATAGCCAGAACTTTGGGCAGCACTGGGTGGTCCTTGATAACCCTCATTATTTAGTTGCGGCGCATACATGCCGTTTGGCGGTCGAGAAATGTCCATCTGATTTCCATAATAGAAATTCTCGGCCCCTGATTTGACGTCAGGGGCTTGGGGTGGGTATCCTGGTTGGATGTTCGGGTATTGGGCGGCTCCAGGAATGGCTCCGTAGCCAATATTATGGTTGGAATAGGCATTAGTGAGACGTTCTTCCAGCATTCGATCGTAGTAGCGAACAACGGTGGACAGCTTCGCATGCAGATCCAACAATGTATCTGATTCTATTAGCCTGTCGTCATCTTTAGACCAGTGGGGGGCATAACTCACCGTGCTTGCTCATAGTCTCCCCATAACTGCGAGCCAACTTTGGCCGAAGTGTACCGATGCTCTCGTATAACTCCTGAATTTGTGGCTCCCTCAGAATTGTGCCTGGGGGTTGATGCTGAAGCCTATCAACCAGCGTAGAGAAGAGATGGATGTTCTCAATTTCAACGGGTGTGAGCTCATAAGGATTCTTTGGCATGGGAATGGGTGTGCCAGAATCACGCGGGCCAGCGCTTGGTGCGTTGACGTTTTTCAATGCAGTAGCATGTTGTTGCTTATGTTGCTCCATATCGCGCAGGGACGCCTCAATTGCAGCCTGAAGGTCTGCATCTTCCTCCTCGCCCTTGTGCGTGGCTTCAGGAGCCTTGGCAGGTTCAGGGACATTGGCCGTCGGGGGTACATACCCAGTGGACCCTCTACCTTCGGCTTCGTCGAGACTCATCTGTAAAGCTCTGCGTAGATCGTCATCGAACCCCGTGTCCGGTTTAGCAGCTCGAGGCTCCATGCTGTTGGATTTGCTGATCGAATTATTCTTGAAAGCCGACCGGTCCATGAGCCCCGGAGGAGCAAATGTTTTGGACGTCAATTTGGCGTGGCAGCCATCATCCACTCTGACTGGCTGTAGGATTCCAAGGTGTGGCAGGGGGATCGTTTTACTCGAGCATTGAGCGTCGAATACATTGCCGCAGTTCCGACAGTGATGCTTTCGATTCATAAAGCCGAAGGCTGTCCGGCATCGCATGCAGACATCGGAGTCGATCCACTCTGGAGGCTACGGCGATTCAAATGTCAGCATATGTCCAGACATGAGATTCCAGGCTACTCACAGCGCTGCTCTCGAGCATACTCCCACTCATTTCTGTCTTTGGTGGGAAACGATAACCCTCGCTCTGTAGTTTACGATATGTCTCGCCCAGATACATCAAGTCCATCCGACCCTGCGCGGCCATAGCCCAATTCTGAATAAGCTCCAAGACCTTTGCCTGGACATCAGCGTTGAGCGGGGCTCCTTCTGACTTGAGCAAGGAAACGAGATTGTCCATAAACTCGCGCGAAGCGATCTCGGCTAGGAAATGTGTGCCTCCGTTTTTGACACATGTATCCGTCAACTGTAGGCAGACACGTCACATCAGTGTCTGTTTCAAGCCACATATCGACGGGAGACTGCGACTTACCTTCAGAGTAGCTAGCTGGATGTTAGGATTCCTGTTCTCGAGTCGACGTTTCAAGGATTTCATTCCGTCCTTGGGCTGAACGCTCTTCGATCGTAGCATATCCGAGATTTCTAGATTGAGGGCTATGTCTTCCCTATCACCCAATCAGTCAGTCATTGTGCATTTGCGGCGACCCACGCCTATAGCATAGCGGTTATCGTGACCGGACAGCGACCTAGACTCACAGCGATGAAGCTGTCGCCCGCTCGATTTGCTCATCGAGCGGCGACGTTGACGAGAACCAGCCAGCCATGGTGGGGGTTTTCAAACCCAAGACAAAGTCGATATTCAGTGGAGGGCGCCGGTGGAAGACACAAGGCAGCCAAGACACTTCTAATGCAACAGGAATGAAGATCAGGCTGATAAGTTGAAGGAGGAGCTTCTAGGCACATCGAGGGATTGACTAAGCCCCTGGCGTCATAGGCCGCGGGCGGTGAAGTACTGTCATCTGATACCCCAGAGGCATCCCGCATTGCGTTCCTGGATTCTGTCCTCTTTGTTTTTGTCTATCTTGTTCGTTAAATTTGCTTGTTTGGACTTGGCTTTTCCCTACGCAGACTGCCTGCGCAAACTGCTCGAGGATCCTGCGTCTCTTCGGATTCAAATAGCCATGCGCTAAGTCCGGATCATCGCTGCCTGGATCTACCATGTCCTCCGATGCGGCGACATTACCATCTCCACCCAGTATGCCACCGTGGAAGGACACGCAACGTCCTTACTCGGTGGGGGAGAGTATGTATTCTAATGGCCTCGGCGGAAGGCCGGATTTCTATTCAAAGGACAATTCCCCGCCCACCCCGCGACGACCTCGATTCCCCAACATCAAAGACCTGCAGGACCAGGCTGCTGCATTAAATGTGAACGACACGACACCGGTATGAACTCATCACCGAATTTTGGTTGCCAATACAAATTCACTAACGGCCAGAACAGCTCGCTATTCTCTCGAGAACTGCCGCCGAGGCAATTGACAAGGCCAGGAACCTTGTGGATGAATACCCCGACAAGGCTTACGTTCATTACCTCCGAGCGTCCGAGATCACTATCAACCTCATTCCGCACCATCCAAACTATCGAACTACGGCCGTTGAACGTCCCGACTGGTTTAGGGAGTTCGCCGATTTAATGAAGGCAGTACGCGCTAAACAAGGCACCATGGATGCGATAAAGCAGGCAATCATCGAAGACAACCTGGTCAGCAACATGCAACCTACAGGCGCATTTCAGACCTCGCCAGAACTACAATATGTCACCCCAAGGGGTCGCGAGAACCGAGACTCTGTAACAAGTTTGGCCAGAATGCCAAGTCCGACGCAGTATCAGAGGACGCCCGACACTCAAGTACATTCACCACCGGCCTCTATCACTCCAGATGACATGCTTGCGCAACGTTTCGCCAAACTCAAGGCGTCTCCACCTTCCAATCAATTCGATGTGGGATCGAATAGCGGTGGGCCGAGGAGCCCAACTCTGGGATCTGCAGCGCAGACCCCACTTCATCCGTCTAACGTGCCCTCGAATGCTCACACCTCTCCACCGCCAAGGCGACCCATGGGACCTCGTGGAATGGGGTCTTCGTCTAATGTACCCACACTACCACCCAAAGTTCCTCTCAACACAGCACTTCCACGAGCGCCAGATCCGGCCTACAGTCCAATCTTTACCGCGCCTCCGAAGCCGACATCGAATCCTCCGAGATCGTCGACCGATAGTACACGCTCGGGAAATCTAAGATACTCGCAGTTCAGTAGTTCACCTCGCGTCAGTCCAAACCGTGGTGAGCACGATGAAAACCCGTACAGATCCATGACCCCCAATGGGTCGGGCTCGGCACGAGAGACTCGGAGCAATTCGCCAGAATTGCCATACAGTACAACAATATCTGCACAAAGCCTCCTAGAAAACCTGCGCAAGTACAACGTATTGCTTATCGACGTTCGACCCCGAGATCAATATGACAACGGACATGTGTATGCGAAATCCATCATCTGCATCGAGCCGGTGGTTTTGAAGGAGAATGTCTCTGCAGAAGAACTTGAGGAGCGATTGGTCGTTTCACCAGAGCACGAGCAGGTTTTGTTCGAGAAACGGAATGAGTATGACCTTGTGGTTTACTACGACCAAAGCACCAAATCCGTCAGTTATCTCGCCGGATCGCCGGTTGGGACATCTGCTCCGCACCTAAGGGCGCTTTACGATACCCTCTACGAGTTCAATGCATACAAACCGCTGAAGGCCGGTCGGCCTCCAGCTCTGCTGCTTGGTGGATTGGACGCCTGGATTGATCTTCTCGGGCAACAATCGCTTGCGACGTCCTCTACCGCTGCCGTTATGAGCTCTCTGCAGGCCAGAAAGCCAGTACCAAAGCCAGGTCGACCTCTGGGCCGAGTACCTACCATGGCGAGTGCGAATTCCAGCCTGGAAATTCGAAAGCGGCGACTGCGCGAGTTCACTCCTCTGAACTCGAAGGAGTTGTCTGAGTGGATGGAAAAGTCGAAGACTGAGGAGATTGACACAAGTAATTACGGCGAAGAAGACTCACTCACGGAGGAGCCTGAGGTTGTCTCACAAGAGCCCTCGACTCCATACGTTCATACATACGAGGCCTTCTTCCGGCGATTCCCTGAAGCTCATGATGTACAGCAGTCCATGACTCACCCAGACACACGTCCAGTGCCGCCCCCTGCGCATAGCCACACCCACGCTCACCCCCATTCCCACTCTCATTCACAATCCCAATCCTCCACCCCGGACTATGCTGTGCAGATGCCGATCGTCCCTTCTCGGCCGCGTCCAGCGGTCCCTCGTCCAAGTTATAGCGGGGTCTCGGATGGTCGGCACATTCAACCACATTTGGAGCGCCAGAATTCAGCGAACCGAACAGCACTGTACGCTCCAGCATCTCGCATTGATCGTCTCAAGCTTCCACGGACCGGCTTGACGAATTTTGGCGTCACATGTTACATGAACTCGACCATCCAATGCTTGAGCGCAACGATCTCGATGAGTCGGTTTTTCATCGATAATCGGTTCCGTTACTATGTACAGAAGAACTGGAAGGGCTCTCAAGGCGTGATGCCGGGGCTTTATGCAAACCTCACGCGATCGTTGTGGAAGAACGACGTTGAGGTCATCATGCCGACCTCTTTCCGCAATTTCTGCGGACGGCTGAATCGAGAATGGGCGATTGACCGACAGCAAGATGCGAAGGAATTTTTCGATTTCCTGGTGGATTGCCTTCATGAAGACCTCAACGTCAACTGGCAGCGTACGCCCTTACGACCCCTGACCTTCTCGGAGGAAATGCAACGCGAACGGATGCCGATGACCCGGGTCTCTCGCATCGAATGGGACCGATACTGCCACCGGGAAGAATCCTTCATCTCCTCGCTCTTTGCTGGACAGCACGCCAGTCGCTTGCGCTGTACCACCTGTCGGCAAACCTCGACCACCTACGAGGCTTTCTACAGTATCAGCGTCGAGATCCCCGCGACCGGCACGGGGGACATCTACCAGTGTCTCCGCAGCTACTGCCAGGAAGAGATGCTGAGCGGCGACGAGGTCTGGAAGTGCCCGCACTGCAAGTGCAAGCGGATGGCGACCAAGCAAATCATCATCACGCGGGCCCCGCAGATCCTAGTCGTCCACTTTAAGCGCTTCTCCGCGTCCAAGACCCAAAGCGCGCGGAAGATCCACACCCCGATTGAATTCCCGCTCCACGGCCTCCGGATGGACGATTTCGTCATCTCGCACCCGAGTCCCGCGCCCCCGGAATCTGGGGCGCCTGTTACGGGCGCTACGATCCCGCCTTTCACGTATGATGCCTTTGCGGTCCTTCGGCATCTCGGCTCGTCGATGGGGAGCGGGCACTATATCTCTTTGGTCCGCGATGCGGAGCGGCAGTGTTGGCGGAAGTTCGACGATGAGCGGGCGACGGACTTTAACCCGCGCGATCTCCGTGAGCGGGAACGACTGCAGAATGAGCAGGCGTACATTGTGTTTTACGAGCGAGTCCCAGCGAAATGAGCGTTCCTTTTGCATTAGAGAATATATTAGCTTATAACATATCAGAATTGTCTACAATACAGGAGAAAACAATACAAGTAGAACAGCGGAAAGCGGATACCGACGGCGCTACCCGAAGATTGACCCCCGAGGTTAACGGGTATGTGGCAGAGGAGTGTGGCAGTTGGTCTTTTAGTAGTCCAGGATTATACTACTGTATAGGTTACTGGTATCTTATTCCAGTACTGGTTATACTCATACTCCGTAGGGTATTGTCCCAAGTTAGACTATCAACATCGAATAAGCACCCTCTGATTCGCCGAGAGCTGCAAATCTATGCACATTGAAGGTGCACAGTGTGATCATTACCTAGGTACTGTACCTATACTGCATACACTCCGTTCACCTCCAGTGCTGTATGTATAGTCGTACAGACCCAATTAACAGAATAACATAATTCTCACGGGTGGCATTCACGGCATCACAAGCCCATGGTACAAAGGCCCCACAGCCAAAAAGCGCTGACTCGCACCCTTACTCTCCGTACTCCGTACAGGTCAACTTCTTACACTTGACACTTCTCTACTCTCTTTCTCTCTCTCCTCCCTCCTCTCCCCTCTCGGTCCTTTTTAAACCCACACGTGTCCTTCAGTCCTTCAATACCGTAAGTGCCTGTCCCGTCGGGTCCCAACATTTCTCCGCTAGTTTCTCCTATCGCCAACTCCACTCAACATTCTCCCTAACTCAATTCCTCAGGTCCAATCCGCCATCATGTCCGAGACCAAGGAACTCACTTTCCAAGAGATCGCCGAGCACAACACCAAGAAGGACCTCTACCTGATCGTCCACGACAAGGTCTACGACTGCTCCAGCTTCGTCGATGAGCACCCGTACGTGACCCCGATCCCGATCTCTGTCGCTACACTGCTTCCCAGTGTCTGCCCATACCCAATACCCCCCTCACCCTATTCTCCATCCCACCGCGACAGCGAGGAAGCAGAAGCGGAAGGAAAGGGGGGAACCAAGACCCCCCAGCCGATCTTTGCACCTTACGATCGCATCAATCCCTCAATAACATAAACACAACCTTCCAAAACAAAACACTAACAATCCTCAATAGTGGCGGTGAAGAAGTCCTCCTCGACGTCGGCGGTCAAGACAGCACCGAAGCCTTCGAAGATGTCGGCCACAGTGACGAAGCCCGCGAAATCCTAGACGCCATGCTCGTCGGCACCGTGAAGCGCATGGTGAGTTTTCTTTCTACCCCATTTCCCAAAATCCCTCCACCTCCAACCTTAACCTTGAACCGGGTTTCAACAATCCCCGCACATCCTCGGCGAATGCGCCAAATCACATGCACCCCATTATGGACTCATACTAACACCCTCCAGCCCGGTGACCCCGAGCCCAAGGCCGCCCACGCCGCACCCTCCTCTTCCTCCTCCTCCTCTTCTACCGCCGGCTTCGGCGTCGGTCTCTACGCCGTTGTCCTGATCGGTGGTGCCATTGCCTACGGTGCATACAACTACCTGCAGGCCCAACAGGCTCAGCAGCAGTAAATCTTTATTTTTATTTTGAATTGGATTTGCGGGGAATGGGAAATATTCGCATGTTAATAGATGTTTGATATGGGGTCAGACAAATGCAGTCGGTTTCAACACATTGCGCCTTGGCGTGGGAAAATATGGCTAAAAGAGCAAAGAGCGAGTTTTCTCCAAGATTTTGATGGTGTTTTTTTTTTTTGCTTCTGAATGGACTTTCCCTACCTGGTATCTTTTTTAACGGTTCTATTTATCTACAATTCTTCGATGTCTGTACTAGTATTTTTCGGTATGGTTCTTGGTATACTGTATACTGTACCGTACTCATTAAATCTCGGGAACTAATACGCTCCCTCCGTAGAATGGGCAATTCACCCCGTCCAGGCGGAAGTCTTTACTCCTTCGGGCGTGACGATCCCGCACAATTTCCCCTCACTTCGTCTCCAATTTCCTGCGGAGGGACTTTCTAGGGTCTTCGGTGTTATTCCAGTTCTAGACTCGATTGTTTATCTTCAGATCGGCAGTACTATCAATGTAATAAGTCCATTCAGTAGCTACAAGAATGCAGGGGGGATTTTGTGGGAAGAAAACCAATATTCATGAAGTGATAGATATCAAAAACACAGTGAAATAAAAGAAGCAAAATTCAGATCCCGCTCGCTGAAACCTGAGGCAAACATATATGTATCGGTCGGGATTCTATGTAACTTTCTCAACGAGAGCCATTGAGACCATTCTGCACGGCTTCCAGGATCATCTCCTTCGCCTGCTCCAGGCCGGCGGAGCTGCCGCGGATCTGGATGGCCTCGCCGGGTGCCTGCTGCTTGGGCACGTTGATGTGGCAGCCGGTCTGCTTGCGGATCGTGTTGATTTGGCTGCCGCCCTGGCCGACAACGAAGCGGTAGGTCTTGGGGTCGGGCAGGATCAGGAATCCGGTGGCTGACTGCTGCGAGGCGGAGGCGATGGCCTTCTCGATGACAGCGCGGGCCTTGGCGACGTTCTCGGGGGAGCCGGTCAGAACCCAGGGATAGGGGGAGGAGGGGGTGGAGGGCGCGGTGTTGTCGACGATGGTCCAGGAGTGGGCATCGGCGGCGGCAGTGGGGTCGTCGGTGATCAGGGGCATGGCGGCGCCGTTGGCTCGGGTTTCCTCGGTGGCGTTCACGGGAGGCACGGGCTGGCCGGCGTGGTCGACGGTGACCTGGTGGTCGTTGCGCAGGCGACGGAAGATGGTGCCGTTGTCGGCCACGGCGTGGTGCAAGTGGCTGGGGACTTCCAGGGTCTCGGCGTGCTGCTCCTTCAGCATGGACTTGACGTGCTCCTTGGCGCTTTCCACGGCGATGCTGGGACCCTTGAGCTTGACGTCGGTGCGGCCGGAGCCAAGCTTGGGAATGTCCAGGGTCACGTTGAACTTGGACTCAATGCCACGGCGGGTGTCACCTCCGCGGCCGATGAGCAGACGGTGTTGAGCAGTGGGGACGTCGAGGATCTCGGTGACTTGGTCCTGGCGTTCCTTGACAAATTCTTCAATGGCCGTGATGATGCTGTCGACAATCTTGCCGTTACCCTCGAGACGAATAGTCGACTCGGTGCTGTCGGGCTTGGGGAAGCGCACCATTCTGGCGGCACTGCCGTCAGAGGGTCCGCCAGCCTCAGTCACAATCTTGCGGATGTTGGCACCTGTGATGAATTAGCAATTGTAGTATATAGAGCTTGCCACGATAAAACTTACCGCCTCCACCGATGAGAGCCTTGTGGTACTTCTTGTCAACCTCAATAGACTTGGTAACAGTAGCGTCGAACTCGCTAGCGCGCTGCAGCAGAATCTTCTTGGCCTCAGCAACCTGCTGCTTGGTACCCTTGACGCGGATCTCAACACGGCCCGATGCATCCGGCGCATCGTTAGCGTTGGGCACGTCAATCTGTGCACCAGTATCAGCACGAAGCTTCTCCATCTCACGGCCGCGCTGGCCGATCAGAGAGGCGACCTGGCTCTGAGCCACGGAGACTGCGGCCGAGTGGCCGTTCTCGATGATCCACTGGAGCAAGCTGAGAATCTCGTCACGGGCAGAGTCAGCACCCTTGCTGGGACCCTTCACGAGAACCTCATCGGGAGCCTGCTGAGCGCGGCTGGGGCGGGCACCACCAGCATCACTGCCGGCGTCGGCAACATCGTCGCTGGCGGTGGCACGGGGGAACTGAACGCGAACTGAGTATCGGTCCTGAAGCTTGTTGACCTGAATTCCACGCTGGCCGATCAGCTCACGGTGGTACTGTGCGGGGACCTTGAGGATGTGAGTAGTCTCGTCCTCAAGCTTGCGGCCCATGTTGATGATGCGCATGCGGGTGGCGTCAGCCTTGGCCTTGGGGCCCTTGACCTCGACCTTGCCATTCTCGACCTTGATATCGACATCGAATTCCTCACGGAGCTTGTTGATGTTCTCACCACGCTTGCCAATCAAGAAGTTGGCGTACTTCTGGGGGAAGTCAAAGCTGGTGATGTAACCACGCTCCTTGTCATCCTGCTCTTGCTCAACGACGAATGCCTCAAGCTTGGTGACGAGGTCAGCCACGGTGGCCGAGGGACCGCGGAGGGAAACCTGGCATTGAGAGCCCTTGGCTTCACCAACGATGGCGCGAACCGGAATACTCTCCTCGCCCTTGGCCTCCTGCTCACGGTTGATAAACTTGCGAGCCTTCTCCTGGTACTTAGAGGGGATAGCGACGGACTTGGAGACAATATCGTTCTGGTCTCCAAGAGCACTGAGTAAGAACTGTTGGGCCTCCTGCAGACTCTTCTCGAAGGTAGCAACGTCTGCGGGGGAGGGACGCTGTCTGGGGACCTCGAAGCGCGAGGCAGTTGCGGAGGGACCTTCGTAGACAAGGACAACCTCGGTGCTGTCAATGTCATCCGGAACCATCAGGTGAACACCGTAGTCACCTTGGAGGGTGCTTGCGCTGCGGTTGCGAAGATACTGGTGGAAGTAAGGATCGACAGGAACATGGCGGAGTCTGGAAGGAGGAAGAGCCTGGATCAGGTTCATGATGTCGGAACGGGCACGGATGGTGTTCTTGCCGTCACGGGAGTACACCTCCCAGGTGACGGGCCCACCGACGCTGGGCGGGAGCGCGATGTGGGCATCGTAAGTAGACTCAAGTTCCTTGATGACTTGGCGACGGCGGAGGTACTGAGACAAAGCACTGGCATGGGCGTGGGGGCCGGCGGGAGCTGTGGGGTGCTGGCGGGACAGGTCAATGCTGGCCATCTGCATGCTGGTAGCAAGATCCATAGCGTGTTCGATACCAGCCTCAATCTGGTCAAGGGGACCGGTGATGGTGAGGAATTCGCTGTCGTCAGAAGGAGGGGGCAGTACCACGGCACATCCAGTCTGTGCAATGAATTTGTGTAGAGCATCAGCCTCATTGCCCAGAATGAACTGGTGCTGGCCACGGTTGATCGCCAGCTGGCGAAGAGTCAGTCGCTGGCGCAGTTGTGCAGCCAAGCGCTCAATCTCAGCGCGAGCCTCCTGGGCAGCAGCGCGTTCTCCGGAGATGGAAATGTGTTTGTCAGGGCAAGCAACAAACTGAACCTGGCCGGGATTGGCCTCCTGGGGAGGAGGCTGGCTCGACCAAGTATCGTAGCGGGGAACGTTGATCTGCGCCTTCGTGCGCTCCTCAATTGCGCGGAGGTTGGCATCATGTGCGCCCGCAATGAAGGGGAAGAACTCGGGGGGAACAGTCTTCAGCTTGAAGCTCATGCTCGAGCCGCGCTCCTTGACAATGGCCTCGATCTCGCGGCGGGCCATCTCAGCAGCCACGGCATCACCCTCAATCAGAATGTCAATGGTGTCATCGTCGTCGTCTTCGGCGGCGGCGTTGCCATCGGCGCGAGGAACCTGCACACGGGCACCGGTGCGGGTCTGGATGTCGGTGATCACGGAACCTTGACGGCCGATGATGTGAGCGCGAGCGGATGTGGGGATAGGAACACGGACGGATTGCTGTTTGTCGAGATCATTAGACATTGAGGGTTCTGTGCTGGGAAACTCTAAGACGTACCTTGGACCCGACCTGCTGGGCAACTTCCCGCAGAGCCTGGCGCACCGCATCCACAGAGCCCTTTCCTTCAAAGATGACGGAGCCGCTAGGGCCATCGCGCATATCCACATTGGCCTTGGAGCGACGGGAGATGTCGCGCAGAATATCACGGAGGGGCTTCTTCATTTGACCGCGGGGCTGCATCTGAGAGGGGGCAAGGCGAAGCTGCTCCATGTGCTTGCCAGGGAGGGCCATCACACGAGGGATTTCTGTAACAGCGCTGTTAGAAACTAGAGGCAGACTGGGAATCACCGGAGCTTTCCACATACCCATTGACTTAGGGGGCTGGCCGTTGGGGACAGCGGCTGCCGCTGAAGGCTTCTTCGCGCCCCATGTAGCGGCAGCGGGGGCAGCGGGCTTGGGGCCACTTCCCAAGGCCGGGAACAGTTCCTCCGATTGTACGTCAAAAGCAGGAGCCTTCTTGGGGGCAGGCTTGGTGGAGCCTGGGACCGGGTCGGCTACTGGGGGTTGCTCAGGAGCATCTGCGTCCACGAGAACAGGTTGCACGGGTTGAGCGGCGGTGGGAGGGGGGTGCTTGAGGTCTTCTTCGTCCACGGTTTCCTCCACGGTGGCCTTGTGCGCCTCATCGCGGGCGTGCTGCTGTTCCAGCATGGCGGCGAGGGATCCGCCATTGGTGCTTGAAGTTTCGGCGGCCATTTTGAATGGGTGGTTGTAGGAGAGTTCGGAGTTGGGGATGGATTTGACAATGGGCTATGCACCAGATCCTGCAATCAAGGCTAGTCTGGGTCAGTATGCAATGGGGGATAATCGGCGTACTTCCCGCCTTGGAACATTGTGGGAGACTCACAACTGAGAAGAGATTCAGGAAAGAGGTAACTTCCTGAGGGAAATAGGTATATTATAGAAATCCGAGAGATCTCAGGAGAAGATCAATGCAAAGAAAATGCAAGCGCAATGATCCGTGGCAATGCGCCTAAGGAAAAACGAGAGAAAAAGACAGGCGCCCCGAGAGAAAGCGACCTGAAGAGAAAGAGAAAAGGGGGGTGGAGAGAGAGAGAGAGAGATGTGAGGTGAAGTTCGAGAACCCCGGACGGTACACAAAGTCACCGAAAAGGCCAGCTCGAGGTTTCCGGGGAAGTTTTCTCCGAGGCCGAGCCTACATATATTTGAACATACTATAGTTATACTCAATTTCAGATTATATATTTCACTTTTTGATCTTCAATTGAAGCCGTGGAATGTTCGGACAAAGTCAATTGCAGATCCGGGACCCCAGATCGCATCTGCAGGCTCTGACTGCGGATATCCAACCTTGAACTCACCGAACCACTTGGAATTATCAACGCCCCCGGAGCTGCTCCGGGCTGCACATGAGGTCAAAATTTGCACATCCCAGAACCGATGGGGCTCGTGGCCAAGTGGCGGTGGCCAGGTTGGATGCAGGCCGTATGCACGGCTAGATGGTCACGCCTACATATCTGACATGTCGATCTCAGCCTATCATGAAAGTCTGTTTAGAGATCATTTGGCCTTCTCATCCATTCGGGGTGAGACAAACGACAAACTCGATGGCGAATTCGGTGAGGATTTTTCATTTCGAGGGTCCATCTTGTGGTGATATTCGAAAAAGCTTGTGAATGGAGCTTGTGAATGGCATGATTATTGCAGAGCGATATACAACTGCATACCGTGGTCGAGGTGAAAAGATCTGTGAACAGCATAAATGATCTTGCGAGCAGGATATCACAATCTGGGAAGCCTTGGACGACTTCAAGCAGGTCAACGCTGTGTTGTCCGTCAATGAGTGGCATCAACCTCTCCGTGCTGTTGTAGGGCGTTTATCGAATCCCTAAGAAATGGCACGTTTTCGGGGATTTTCCAGTTGCATATTGAATTGATCCGTAGATTCCAAATTCTCATCTCATGAAGTACAGTAGTGTAAATACATAGGTAGTTTAAAGTACTGTACGGATACTTCGTGAATATCTGATCTCATCCATATCTATGTTTTCATACCTGAATAGCTAGCCTACGAATCAATATGGCAACCTTGGAAGATAGCCAATGAGATGACCACTACACTTATCAGAAAACGGCGAAAAAAAAAAAGAAAAATGCCGAGGCGAAGCGAAGTGGCTCCACCGGGCAGGGTTTTGCCATTCCGCAAAGCTTAAGATCTATATACTTGGCATTGTCGATGCACCCAAGAACAGTATAACTACAGTTAACCATGAATTCAAGCATGTATACCCAGGTATCTTTACGTAGACAGTCCACAATAGAACAGAGAGAGACAAAGACACCGAAGGCGAAGAAACCTCGGAGATAAAAACCCACATTGGATAGATAGGGGCGACATCTGATACGCTAGTCGTTGCGGGGATTTCATGGTCGAGATTTCACAAGCACTTCTTCTTTCCTCTCCTCTCCTCTCCCTCTGTAGGGACAGGGACCAGGGTATATTTCAAACATGGAGGACATCGAGAAGAAGTTGCAGACCGAGCCGACTGTCTCAGCAGTGGCCCAGGAACCCGTCAAGCCACGGGGCGTCTTTGCCAAAATCCGCTACTATGAGGAGCTGCTGGACCGCAAGCTCGGCATCGAGTCTCACAGCTTGGACCGGGTGCATCCTGAGGATCGTCACCCGCCGAGTGATGTAGTGATGGCGTTCATGTGGGCGTCTGCTACTATGAACATCAGCTGTTTCAGTACAGGGTTCCTGGGCAAGCAATTTGGATTATCGTTGGGACAGACGATTCCAATTGTGATGTTTGCAACGCTGCTAGGCGCAATGGTGACTGTATGGTTTGGTGATGACTTTGGAAATAAAAGCTGACGGTGATTAGGGTTGGTGTGCAACTATGGGACCTGGGACGGGTCTGCGTCAAGTTGCCATTGCTCGATTCTCGTTCGGGTACTATCCCTCATCGATTATTGCATTGTTGAATGTCATCGAGCAGCTGGGTTGGGCATCCGTCAACTGCATCACTGGTGGGCTCGCACTCAGTGCTGTCTCGGACGGACGTGTCTCCATTGCTGTGGGCGTGGTGATCATCGCCTGCGTGAGTCTACTATTCAGCTTCGTTGGACTGCGTGGCGTCCTGCTGTATGAGAAGTACGCTTGGATGCTGTTCTTCGTGATCTTCATGATCATCTACGGCGAGGCTGCCCACCGCGCCAACATCTCTGCCCCACCTACGGTCTCAGGCCTCGAGCGCTCGGGTAATGTCCTGAGCTTGATCAGTGTCGTGTATGGATCCAGTGCCTCGTGGAGTTCTATCGTGTCGGACTTCTACGTTCACTATCCCGTCAACACGCCCAAGATCAAAGTCTTCTTGTATACCACGCTTGGTATCACGATCCCGACTTGTATCGGTATGCTACTGGGTGCCTGTATCAGCTCTGCGCTGGACACGAACCCCGAATGGCAAGCTGCTTACGATGTTGGAATTGGTGAAATCCTGAAGACAATCATCTACCCAACCGGATTTGCCAAATTCCTTCTCGTGCTCCTCGTCCTATCTGGAAGTAAGTATCCCCAACACCAAGACCATAACGCAAGCTAATCGTGAATTTCCAGTTGGCGTGAACGTGATTGCAATTTACTCCGGTGCGCTATCAGCTCAACTCTTCGCGCCCCCATGCGCCAAGGTCCCCAGAGCAATCTGGTCATTCCTGGTATTCGCCGGTGTCCTCGCACTGGGAATTGCTGGCAGGAATAAATTGTTGGATGTGTTGGAGAATTTCCTCTCACTGCTGGGGTACTGGAATACCTCCTTCTTTGCGATTCTGTTTATCGAGCATTATTATTTCCGAAAGGGAAATCTGGCCAACTACGATCTAGACGCTTGGAACGATTCTTCCCGCATGCCGGTCGGGTATGCGGGTCTAGGAGCATTCTTGTGTGGTGCCGCTGGCTGGATTGTGGGTATGGTGGAGACATACTATGTCGGTGCACTTGCCAATATGATCGGGAAGGACGGCGGTGACATTGCTAACGAGCTGGCGTTGGTTTTCAGCTCAGTATCTTATCTGCCCATTCGCAAACTCGAGTTGCGGTATGTGGGACGATGAATACGGCATGTGCCATCAAAATCTACAGATGGAATGCTAGGAAGCAGTTTTCAGATGGAGGATGATGGTTCTTATGGTGACTATCCCTACATGATTGTTCAAAGATACGAAGTTTAGTAGAGGACAGTTAAATATTATGTAATGAATAAATGTGCATTAACCTTGGATTTAACCAGGACATGATTAATATATTAATTCTGTCAGGCAAAGAGCAACGCGGTGACAAGAATCACCACGGCAAGGGTATCGAACAAAGGAGTGCAATGCTCTCAGGAAAAAGGTATAACGACCCAACCATTGACAGGAGAAGTGAAAGTGAAGAATGCTATGTATGGTTGCCAAGTGGCTTCCCAGAAGATATGTGCATTAGTTGGCCTTCACGTAAGGCCAGCCGTTCTCGAAACCGAGGACGTTCCAGGAGAACTTGTAGTTCACGTTGCCGTTGGCGGTCTCGGTCTGTTGCTTGGTAGCGAGAGGGTAGTAG
Source organism: Penicillium olsonii (assembly GCA_911174995.1). Lineage (NCBI taxonomy): Eukaryota > Fungi > Ascomycota > Eurotiomycetes > Eurotiales > Aspergillaceae > Penicillium > Penicillium olsonii. Next base: position 409,464 of record CAJVNO010000005.1, on the reverse strand, counting down.
TGGTAGTACATCACGACACCGAGGTCCTTGTCGGTGTACACACCAGGGCCACCGGGTCCGAAGACCTGGCCGTGGCTGGAGAGGAGCATGGTGCCGCCAGTCTGCTTGCAGTCCTTGCCATCGGCATCAACCTGGGTGCGTGTTAGTGGTTGTTGTGATCGTGAGGTATTCAATGAAACTTACAAAGTCACCGAGACCAGTGGAAGAGCGGCAGACGCGGATGTGGTACTCGGCACCGGCGGGAGGGTAGTTCTTGGTGTAGCCGCCTGCAATACCAGCAGAGTAGAGCAAGTAGTAGAAGTCGCCGTGCTTGAACTCATAGGCACCCTCCTCACGGTGGTTCAGGGTAGCGTTCCAGGAGACCTGGTAGGGAGCAGCACTGCCAACCTTGAGGGGGGTGTCCATGATGACCTGGTGGATATCACCCCAGAAAGAGCCGAAGACGAGGACGTTCTTGCCGCCGATTTGAATGAAGGCAGGGTCGATGCGGTTGTAAGCATCGTTGGCGGGAATTCCAATAGCACCGTGGTCGGTCCAGCTGCCGGGCTCCAGGGTCTTTGATGTTGCGACTCCAATCTGAGAGTTCTTGGTGCCGAGCTCTGACAGCACATAGTACATGTAGTACTGGTCGTTCTGGTAGTGAACATCGGGGGCCTGCACGTCGGTTAGCTTTCATTTCATTTCTGTGACTTTAGACTGAATTCTACATACCCAAAGGTTCTTGGGGTCGGTGTTGTCGAGTCTAAGGCTAGTTCCCTCTGGCAGAGCACCTCCAAGCTCTGTCCATGGACCTCTCACGGAGGGTGCGCTGTGAGTGGTGATGCCAGTGCCGGTTCCGAAACGGTAGAACTTTCCATCAGACACACGCTGAATCACGGCCGGGTCTTTGGTTTGGCAGGCGCCGGTGCAAGGGCCGCGGTTAGGGTATGCGCTGGCCAACGCAGTGAGGAGTAGAGGAACCAGAGACAGACCGAACATGATGGCGGTGTGAGGAGGTTGGAGGAAGATGTGCTGGAATGATAATAAAAACAATGTCCAGGCTGGGAATCTAGTCTAATTTATGTCAAAAAATCGGGAGTACTCGTTATTCGCAGCTTTCTTCATCCCCACGTAGGATGTCGGCCGCCGAGTATGACCATTTCGCATGGCAAGGAACAGCTGATCCAATCATCGGCTCTCGACCCCTGTCCATCGTCTCTGGGCAATGTAAGGCGCATGTCAGTATCGAGAGTCGGGTCTAGCTCTAGCCGAAAGGGATAGCGAGCTCATCCAACGATACGACAGTCGGCGTTGCTGCGTTCTCCTGTGGATCCGTGGACTTGTGGATCCTGAGCTGGCCCGGTTGATCAAAATCAAGGTAAACAAAGGGTTACCTGGGGCATCCTCTGGATTTGGTGTGATGTCTCGCATGGATTGTGCAAGGCGCAGTACGAAGTTTAGGTCGACCCATTGGATCTTTTGCATATCCCCCACATCAGTCCCACCGATGACCGCCTCACACGATCGAGAATCATTTCGGGGACGCTAGGAACTGGATAGAGATGTGTTGGTCCATGCATGTGTGTGTTGGTCCCACATTCTCATCAGCAAGGGGAGATAACCCTTTGCACACTAGTGAATTCTAAGACACTGCCAGGTCGTGACACTTCGAATCTCAATAATTCCGACAATCCTTCTCCTGAATTTGCCTGTGCAATGTACAATCTCATACATCATATTGCCGTGGCTTGATTCTTGTTTGTGGTCCGAGCAAATGATCTGCGTCCATGTGGACCGGGTTAGGGGGCTCCTCTGCCAATCACCGCTAGGGCCATCGTGAGATCCCATTTCGAGTCTTAGCACCTTGCTGCCCTTGGCCAGTTTATCAAGCTAGCAGAACTAGAGAACTTAAGAGTGTGTCACGCGAAGCCATCACCATGAGTGCAGATCTCGGGAGTCAACGAGAATCTTCAACGGATTTTCGCCATCGACGAAGACAATCACATCAGATGGTGGGTAGACGGCGACATCGTTAGGCGACTTAGTCTGCCTTGGCTTCTCCAGAAAATCATTTATTACCCGACGGCCGACGCAGAGCACAAGCAGCCTATGTCATCGGCACTTTAATCGTCGAATCACGTCTGCGATGATATAGAGCCTCTTTCCCCGCTTTTGAGGGCTGAGGTGAAGTTACATGAGTCGGGATCTGGACGATGTCTATCAAGTCACCTTCCCGGTCAGTCTGGGGTCCAATTTTGGCCCATGGCTATTGGGTCGTAATGACCCTGCCACACCGCCAGATCGAGGCCAGTGAGATCTAAATACGGGTTGACGATTGGCCCCGGGGGCCAAATGGAGTGGCTTTGTTCATGTTCGACAAATTGAATCGTCCAGGTCCGAGGTCTCTTCCGTTCCCCTCCCGTCTTTATGAATCGCTAAGAAGTTTAGCAGCCCTGGAGCTGCATGAAAGCGAGCCGTGGCTATGACGACATTCTATATATATTTGCAGTGCTTCGGCCGTCGCCCGATCCACGTCGTTTTGTAAGCACAACAGCCCGCCAGACATGCATCAGTGCCAAAGTTCAGAGCCAAAGTCTGGAATTTCTGTTACTCATGCCCAGCCCTGATGTTTACCTAGGTATCGATGCAGCCCACGGGTCACTGCAACTTAGGTTCATCTCAGCCGAGCCTTCGTACCTAATCCATCAGAGGCATGGAATAGGCCCCAATCTTGGAAGGCAGATACCGTGCGCTATTTACTCGCATGTGTCAATTCCGTATCTAAGTACCCACCTGGGCATATTCGCCAGCCTGGCTGCCCAGGTGCTCTCCACATGGCCGAGTGCCCAGATGGACGGCATCAAGAATCCACTAGTGAGATGACTGCATCCCTGTCAGATAAGGCTCGGCGAGAATATCCTACCTTGCTTCCAAATTCTCGTATGTATCTCTTCTCCTCACCGATAGGTAAAGTTTACTCCGTACTCTCAATGCCAAAGTCTAGGTAGGAGCCACACCGCTACGATTCCAAGGTTCATCCTTGGAACGCATCTGCCCAGCTCCAGAGCTGCTTCTGCGAATGCCCCCGGCTGAAACATATAAGGTATAAGGTATTCCTCTTAGATTCTGCGACCCAAATGTTTAGTGCGCGGTTACATTTTACATGTTAGCGTACGAGCTCGACATGACCCAGTTGATCCCTAAACAAGCCCCAACAATAGGGTAGCTTACATCCATGGATGTTGAAGGCCTTGAAACAGCCTCCCGAGGTCCTGATGTCGATGTGTCATATCCATGAAGTTGGCACAGAATAGGACTCTTCTGGAACGATATGGAAGCGCTCAATGGAAGTCCAAAGGTGCTGCGCTTGGATACACTCGCAAATGGTAACCTTTTGATCCTGCAACTATCGAATGCAGTCGAAGGTTTCGAACTGCGATAATTGGTATTCGCCAACCTTGAAGATTATTCATGAATACTTACTCTGTATCTTGATCGTCTTTGTGTAGGCCCGTTGGAGACTGACTCAATAATCCATTCAAATATATACCGTGGATCTCAGTATCAAATTTTCTACCCACTTCAGATAAAATCTTCCATCACAGGCCCCAACGCCCCATCAACCTCGGAAATTTACTTCCAACCTTGGAGATTGCTAGTGCAACCCTGGAAGCATAGCACTTGGAAACTACTTTCGGGACTTCACCAGGGTACCCTGAACCCGACGGTTCAGCTGGGCCGCGTAGAGCTTATTCTCGTTGAGAATGAACATCCGGCCATCAAGACCAAACGAGAAGTTAGAAGCCCCATCCTTAACAAGAACCTTTCCAAGGAGAACACCGCCAGGCGACCAGACATTCACACCATCACCACAGCCAGCATACACATTGCCATCGGTATCAACCTTGATTCCATCAGGGATGCCCTCACCAGGCATAGCGAAGAAGCGGCGGTTAGTCAAGAATGGCTGGCCATGCGCAATGGTCACATCAAAGGCATAACTAAGGAGAATTAGCAACTCAAATATCCACTGTGAAAGTTTACTCACATAGCAGCTGGCAAGGAGTTGTCCTTGGTACCATCACCCACTGTCTCTGCCGTGTCGGTGATATAGACCACCTTCTGGTCAGGCGAGAAGGCAATACCATTGGGACGTCCGAATCCATCAGCAACCACACGCACATCCTTCGTGGCAGGATCAAAACGGTAGACCTGGTTGGGCAGCTTAGGCTTCGGGCGGATACCCTGATGCCATCCGTACTCTGGGTCGGTGAACCAGATCGAGCCGTCATCACTGACAGCCACATCGTTCAGGGAGTTGAATTGGCGGCCGTGGAAGGTGCTCAGTAGGAGGGTTGAGTTGTACGGTGGTGCGGCAGACATCTGGAATAGACCGCCTTTATCGTTCATATCGCCTTGCGCAGTCCAGACAATTCCATTGTCGTGGTTGATGCCGCCGTTCGGCATGGGGATGGTCGTGTTGACGATCTCCGCTGTGAGCGGGTGCTTGCTCAGGCTGACCTTGGAGACTTTGATGGTGGTCTTGTTAGTCGTGGGATCGGTGAACATATTGCTTGACATGAAGAGCTCATCCGAGGTCGGGATGTAGACGCTTGCTTCGTGGGCGAATGGGTAGTCATTGTTCTCGACTAGGAGGTCCAGCTTTGGGGCGTGGCCGAGGATATCTAAGAAGCTGGAGTTGTATACTGCGAATGCGGAGGGAATGGAAGAGTTGGCGCGTGCCACGCTAGAATGAATAGAAGACATATTGGATGTTGAGCAATTTTCAGGGGGGATCAAGCTTAAAAGAAGGTTCTGTAGGTGATGTCAAGATATCCACTCGACGGAACGCGTGAAGAAATCAAACATCTCTAGTACCACTTAGGGCAAGATCCCCATATGGAGCAGGTTCGGGGAAATTCCCGTGTAGAATGTTCCTTCGTCCTTCGTGATCTTCAGATCAAGCGTATTGTTCTGATCTTAAATCTGATCTCGGTGGATCGTGATCCCCCGAACAATCTCCGATATTCGGCCGCCCCTTTAATTTGTTCCAGAAGCCACTTTGGAAGTGAGTGGGCTGTCAGCTCTGAAGATATTCCGTTTTCCGTCTCGAAGCGAGTCTTGAACCAAGATCAGACAGAGAATCTATTTTTTCTCCCGCTCGATAGTCGACCGTTTAGCCGAGCCGGAATGCGCCACACGATGTAAAAGGTGGAGCAGGGTCAAGGCGTCCCCGTGGGCATGAAACAATTCAGCTGTTTGACCGTGTCGAGGGCATCAGTAGAGTACAGTATGAGTATAGTACTCTGTTAAGGTCAGTCATGTTCGTTCATCGTTGGAGTGTGATAAACGTGTCCTTGGATCTTCACCGAGAACCCTGGCCATGGCCGGACTGCGTTTGACAGCGGACAACGACCGAAGAGGCGTAGCGGCGTTGGAGGCAATATCCCAGATCTCAAGTGCCCCGGTCTGGCAAATGAGATGGCGGAACCTGTTTCTCCATGACCAGAAGAGAGGACATCCATTGGGTCTTCATGCGCCGTTGGTCAAGCCCGAAGCATTGCGGTCAGAAATAAACGCAAAGTCATAGCTGAAGAGCTATCTGTAGTCCGTTGAAGGCATCCGAGTCAATCGAATCAGAGGCGCTTACTGTGACAAGGGGGGTCTACCAACGGGAACCCAACGGACATCCAACGAAGAGACCAGGGGATTCCAGATCCTATTACTCTGTCAAACCAACCAGAAGCAGAAGCAGAATCCGAATCAATCCACACAGTGTCTACCCAAGGTCGCGGCTGAGCGTTAGGCCAAAGAAAAAGAAAAGAGAGGGATCTGTGCGACTGTGCTCCAGAGGGTTGGCTTGCGTCTGTCACACTTGTCCCTGTTCGATTAACCTTTTTGAGACGTGTTCGGCTGCCAGGGGCAAGCGGCGCAGGTACTTTTTGCGTTTGCTCGGGATATATGAATCGAGGTCTGTACAGAGTATGGTAGCACTTGAGGTCAAATGTGAGAGGTGAAAAGCGAATGTGAAATGTCATGTCTCAGATCCACTATATAGGACTGGTTCTATTCTGGGAGACATTCTGATATTAATGCTGGAGCAATAGTATTGGGAGTACTATATACAAAAAGTACACAAGAACAGAAAGCAGAGTCTGTACAGTACTCATATATGTAGTTATTTATGCTCGAATACAGCTATGTAGTAGACAAAACACTATACTGAAATAGTGATCTTCAGTCCTAAATTGACCGTCACCCAGCCACCGACTCCTTTTCCCACTCCACGTGCGAACTTCATCTCATCTATCTCTTCTGCATCTTCGTATCCCCCATCCATCGTCAAAACCTTCGGGGACCCGGTTATTCTCCGCGGCAGCTCGCCCATCTGGTTGGTTAGAGCAAAAAATCCTGCATCTGACCCCTCCTCGGCCCAATTTCAATCTGTCTCGTGTAGAGACAGGCGAAATTTGCCCATCATGAATCAGGACAATTTCCCATTGAAATTCCGCCGAGCCTCCAGCAAACTGTCCAAGGAAGCCCCTAGCTTCAGTTCGCGCATTCTTCGGAGTCATCAGAGCGCTACCTCGTTGAAACGCACCCCCTCCGCCCCCGTCTACCCGCGCTCCTCTCCTAGCAGCAGCCGCGAGCACAACCGGTCGCGATCCAACGCACAGTTCCCGGGCTCCTCGTCCTCCTCCCTAGAGCAGAACAGTGGCGGTCCCTCGCCATTGAATGACGAATCCAGTGGCTTTTTCTCCGGCTTCACCTCACGCTCCCGCACCCGCAGCTCCAACCGTTTCTCTTACACCGAGCAGAGCTCGGATGAATTAAACGCCCCTTACGAAACGCGGGGCATGCTCAGTGCCCTGGACGAGAACATCGCCGAGCCAGACCCTCATTCCCAGCAGAAGCCTCCACTCCGCTCCCATCACACCAGCCCCGATAATCGCGGCCGCCACTCCCTCCGGCAGTCCGCCAGCTTCACCACCCTCACGAACCGCATGGATCCATTCGCCCACCGCGAAACCGAGCGGGTGACGAACGTTAATGGCAACAAACGGTATTCTGATGATGGTGCTAACACTCCGCCGGCGCCCCGAACAAGGCAGAGCAAGAAGGCGAGCTTCTCGAGATTCGTGGACAGTATGCTGGGAACTCCCGGTCGCAACATGAAGATTTCAGCTCCAGAGAACCCAGTCCACGTCACCCACGTCGGTTACGACAACCAGACCGGTCAGTTTACAGGACTGCCCAAAGAGTGGCAGCGCCTCCTCCAGGAGAACGGCATCTCGAAGAAGGAACAGGAAGAGCACCCGCAGACTATGGTGGATATCATGCGATTCTACGAAAAGAACACCCGCGGCGACAGTGACGACGAAGTCTGGCACAAATTCGACAACGCGCAAGCCACGAGCCCCAGCGGACGACAATCGCCCCCAGGAAGCCCGCGATTCCCACAAAACCACGAGCGTAGCTTTGAGAATCCGCGGTCGCCTCCACCGGTTCCTCGCGGTCCTCCGGTTGGCACACCATCGATGTCTCCCTCGTCTGCGGGCATGGTCCCTCATCGCGCTCCCCCGAAGCCACCGACCGGGATGACCCCCTCCCGCGCTCCTCCCCAACCACCCGTCTCGAACCTGTACGCAAGCCCGCAGCCCCAACGGTCCCAGGACAACTATGGACCTACGTTTGGTACCCCGACCATCCCGGAAACCGAACCGTTGCCCGTCTCTCCCCAGCGCAGTCCCTCCGGCTCCCGAAATGGCACCCCCGCCTCCAGCGCCCCCAACGTCATCGCATCCCCAACCCAATACCAGCGTCAGCAGGAGCAGGTCATGGCCGCAGCCCAACAGGCCTTGGATCGGAACCGCACGCAGCGACAGCAGGCCCAGCAACCTCCCCCAATTTCCACCTCTACGACTGCGCCCGCACCTGACCTCTCCTCTGGGGTGTCGCCCACTGTGCGCGCGCCGCCGGCTGCCCGCCCGCGCCAGCGCCAGCGCCAGAGTAATGCCATGGATATTCGGTCGCGTCTCATGTCTATTTGTCACCCTGGAGATCCCACGCAGATCTACTATAATCTCAACAAGATTGGCCAGGGTGCATCGGGTGGTGTGTTCACCGCGTATGAACACCCCCATAATAACTGTGTTGCCATCAAGCAGATGAACTTGGACCTGCAGCCCAAGAAGGAACTGATTATTAATGAGATTTTGGTCATGAAGGACAGTAAGCACAAGAACATTGTGAATTTCCTGGAAAGCTTCCTCCACGGGCTGGATCTGTGGGTGGTCATGGAGTATATGGAAGGTGGCAGTCTGACAGATGTGGTCACCTTCAACATTATGAGCGAAGGACAAATTGCAGCTGTCTGCCGTGAGGTAAGTACCGCCAAAAAGCCCGCCAAGAACAGTATGGATACTAATGGCTCCGTAGACCCTGAATGGCTTGCAGCATTTGCACTCCAAGGGCGTTATCCATCGTGATATCAAGTCCGACAATATTCTTTTAGCATTGGATGGCAACATCAAACTGAGTGAGTCTCTCTGCCTTTGGATCAGACAAGTATGCTAACAACATCCAGCCGATTTTGGTTTCTGTGCTCAAATCAACGATTCGCAAAACAAGCGCAACACCATGGTCGGAACTCCATACTGGATGGCTCCCGAGGTCGTCACTCGCAAAGAGTATGGTCGCAAGGTCGACATCTGGAGTTTGGGTATCATGGCCATTGAGATGATCGAGGGCGAGCCTCCCTACTTGACGGAATCCCCTCTCAGAGCCCTATACCTCATTGCCACCAATGGCACGCCCACCATCAAAGATGAACACAACCTATCCCCCATCTTCCGTGAATTCCTCCACTTTGCACTCAAGGTTGATCCCGAGAAGCGTGCATCTGCTCACGATTTACTGAAGGTATGTACTCCAATTAACCCTGAGACGAACTCCAGTCGTTAACATCTCCAGCACCCATTCATGTCCCTCTGCGCACCGCTTTCGCATCTCGCCCCCTTGGTCAAGGCTGCCCGGATCAGCCGTGCCCAAGAGAAGGCCCAAAAAGGAGGCGCTTGAACGACGATTAGTTCCTATGTTTCGGATTTCTTTTGTCATACCTTGATATCTCTTGCCGCCTCGCTCAGATACCCCGTCACTCCCGATGTTTCTTCTAGATCCCGACCTGCAGTGTTGTTCGTCGTTGGAAATTTATTCTCTGTACTCATTTTATTCCCACATCTATTTCCCCACATCGCCTGTCGATGAAAAGACTCCCGTTGAGCCCGATGTTCTGATATTGTTGCCTACCGCAATTGTTGTGTTTCCTACTCTGGTGTCGTAGTGTGCTGTAGGTCTGCTACTTGTTATGTTGCCATATTGTTCATAAAAGAATCAGCTGTCATTGGAATGTCATTCCTTCCTTGATAATCGGGCATGGGCGAGTTCCGAAGTTCCCTTCCACGTATTTCTCACTTCCAAGAGGCTGAGTATTGCAGAGAAAGACTTCAAATCGACCCATATAGAGTGGAGCCATGTTCAATAAATATGGGGAAACCAAACGCATCAGCCTAGAGATGAAGCTATAGTGACAGGAATACGAATACGAAGTAGAGCCGGCAGGCAGCCGGGATAGCGCCTGACTAATCATGCTTTCAGGGACAGTTAGGCTGCTAGGCCACCATCGTCATAGTGCTGAATCAGGTGACGACTTTCCCATATCCAGCCCTGGAGGTCACAATTCTTTCTCACAACTTACACGGCATAGACTGCGTTCTCAGTGCTTTTTCCTGCCAAGACACAAACTACTCGTACAGACACCCTCACCGCCCGCATCCATTCCAGCCGCACCGCCGACTCCCCGCATTCGCTGCTATCGCTGGCCACACAACACTTGGAACGAAAGCGCCGAGCTCCCGAGCAAGAACACGGATTGAAGTTCGGCTTTGACGCCTCTGCGAAGTTTCACACAGCGATTTACCCAGCCGAAGTGCTGCCCGACGCCTCATACCCACCTTCAACACCGACTCGTTAGGGGGATACGTGCGCTATGTTTCGCGCGCAGCAGAATGCCTTCGACGATGCCGTCGGTGCGTATTTATCGACTCCTTGCCTCTTGCTTGTGACTACGCCTTGGACTTCGAGGTGTCAGAAATAAGCGAGAGGCAATTAGCGGGGCCAGTTGGGATGTGATTGCTGACTTGGTGGTTGTTGATTAGCCAAGGCAACGGACGAGAACCTCACATCCGAGAACTGGGAATACATTCTTGTACGTTGAGTTGAACCCACAGCTATCTGTCGCATTCGAGAGAGGAGCTAATATGATGTCATGGTATAGGATGTCTGTGACAAAGTTGGCTCAGAAGAATCAGGGTAAGCGGAGCGAATCGAACGGACGCCTCACCGAAGTTGCTCATGCTGACTGTGATGCGCGACGATATAGTGCGAAGGAAGCAGTTGCTGCTATGATCAAGCGATTGGCCCACCGGAATGCCAACGTACAATTGTATACACTGGAGGTTCGTGATCGAGGTAATGGCTCAGTTTTTTGGGGTTTTGCTAACCATATTTAGCTTGGAAACTCGCTGTCCCAGAACTGTGGAGTCAAGATTCACCGCGAGTTGGCCTCCAGAAGCTTTACTGATGCGCTGTTGCGTCTGGCTGCTGATCGGGTAAGTGACGATAATGCAATCCGGAAATGTAGCAGCGTTTGACTGATCCTCATACAGAACACACACCAACAAGTGAAGTCGAAGATTCTGGAGCGCATGGAAGAGTGGACGGAGATGTTCTCTTCTAACCCGGACTTCGGTATTATGGAACAGGCTTACATGAAATTAAAAACTACCAGTGAGCACTATCTTTCTGGCACAATGTGCAAGATAAACTCGGCTAAAACTATCGCAGACCCCAATCTCCAACCCCCATCCAAACCCGGCAAGCGCGAGATCACCGATGTTGACCGCCAGATGGAAGAGGAGGAGCTACAGATGGCGCTTGCTCTCTCAATCAAGGACAAGACAGTTCCAGGACCCGCACCATCCCAGGCTGCGGGCGCAGCAGCTCCTCGGACCGAGTCCTCTTCTGCCGCTGCCGTGTCTGCACCTGCCCCTACGAACCAAGCGGAGCCTGCCGAGGCCCAGGCCGTCCTCTCTGGAACATCGGTTGCGACTGTATCCCGTGTGAGGGCATTGTTTGATTTCCAGCCATCTGAGTCCGGTGAGCTGCAGTTCCGCAAAGGAGATATCATTGCAGTCTTGGAGTCGGTGTACAAAGATTGGTGGAAGGGTTCCCTGAGAGGTCAGACCGGTATCTTCCCTCTCAACTATGTGGAGAAGCTTCCCGATCCAACCGTGGACGAACTTCAGCGAGAGGCTCAAATGGAAGCGGATGTATTCGGTCAAATTAAGAGCGTGGAAAAGCTTCTCACTTTGCTGAGCACCCGCAACTCCGATCTTAATGTTCAGGAAAACGAAGAAATCACGACACTTTACCAAGCTACGCTTGCGATTCGCCCTAAGTTGATCGAACTTATTGGGAAGTACTCGCAAAAGAAAGGTACGCCCGTGAAGAGTCGTTGTTATGATACAACTTACTTATTTTCTCGCAGACGAATTCACTCAGCTCAATGAGAAGTTTATCAAAGCTCGTCGTGATTATGAATCTCTTCTGGAAGCATCGATGGCCCACCCTCCCCAGTCTCAATACGGACGACCTGTCCAACCGCAATATGGCTATCCCGGTGCTGCGCCTGCTGGTTATCCACCTGCCCAGGCCGACCCACGATACTTTACCCCCCGGCCTCAGGGTAAGCCCCATGCAAACATACTCCATTGTTGCCCCCCTTTCCATACTGACCATCATAGAAACTACTCCCACGCCAGCGGCCGCACCATACGCGCCATACCCGGGCAGCGAACAGACAATTCCCTACAGACCTGCCTCTCACTCGCCTGATCCCCGAAACCACGCTCAAGCCGGGGTGCCACCTGTGCAGCAGCAAACTCCACAGCCCGATCCTTACCAGGGTGGAGTTGTTCACCACCGCCCCCAGTCTACATTCGACCACCCCCAAGAACTAGGAACATCTGTCTATGATTCACCCGTCGATCAGCCCGCTCCTGCTCAGCGTTTGCCTTACCCTCAAGCCGGCCAAGCTCCTCCTGCTAGCCACCAGCAATTCCAACCCCAACAGCAGGACTACTCTCCTTCAGCATACTCCCCTGAAGACCCGCCCCAAGCCCCACCAGCATCTATCATGCCTCAAATCCCACACCAATTCCAACAACAGCACCAAGCCCCTTACCCCAACTCCCCCGATGCCCAACAACCACCATCACACCAACCCCCTCCAGTTCCTAGCGCTGCTCAGCCCCAGTACACATCCTACACACCCCCTGCACCTGCTCCAGCGGGCGAGTATCAGGCCTACCAGCCCCAGGGTGGAGCAGTTGGCTCAAATCCGGCTTCCTTCTACCGGTAGATGATTGGGACGGTTTTGATCTAGTCAACTAGAAGCAGTATCTTTTGTTTTCTATGTTGGCTTCATATGGCATTTGATTGGTCTTCATTTTGTTACCCTTTTGTTGGTTTACTGTCTGTTAGTCTCTAGTCTACCGTTGAAGCGTCGTCTGGTACTCGGCGGTAAATATTCGTGAGAATTTATCTTAAGCTACGATATTTGAATGTAGCAGTTAGAATCAGCCACCGTTCACAAGGCTTTGTAAACTTCGCTTCCAATGTTGGGTTACTGGATGCTATTCGGGTACAGTTAAGTCTCACTAGGACAGCATGCTTGCCCTATACTTGTTTCATTTCTTCAGAGCTTGAAAGTGCATGCTTGTATCTGACACAACCTCCAAAACAAAAACGTCCTCACTCATATCGCCACGGGCCCTGGCAAAGGACAAAATAAGCTTAAATGTACCTCATGGACAAGGCTCGCCCCGGACGTGAAAGCCAATGAGATCACAGCCATTTGACGGGCAGGTGGATCCCCAACCCAGCCTCAGGCGGATCTTCATGTCTTTAACATCATGGCGATAGATGTTCTGTCACCAGAGATCCTGTTGACAATCCTGGAACTCCTCACTCCACTTGATATCCTGCGTGCAACTCATGCTTCCGCGCTTCTACACCGCACCTTTACGGCCTATAAACACCATCTCCTCCGACACACTCTCCGCGAATCCATCCATCCGTCATGCAGAGCAGACCTCTACACCGCGCTAGACGCCCAGAGAATCCCTCAACTACTCAAGGCCGGTGAGACGCTCACTAAAGTCAAGGTTGAGTGTTTTTCGCTTTTCTCCGCCGACCGCGCTCGCCGCCGCCAGAGTCATCATGAACTTGAAGTGAACGACGACAAACTGGATATGCTTTTCTACCTCCAAGCCGATATCGAATGTCTGATCGATGCATATTGTGACTGGTCCTTGAAAAACCTATCTTGTCACCGAGAAAAACCATCCCAATATAATTCAACCAACAGCCATCCAAGATCGAACCTGTCGCCCACCGAAGTGGGTCGTCTCCAACGAGCATTCTACAGATGCGAGGTATACACAAGATTTCAACGGGTATTGAATCTTCTTGGAAAGGCAGCCGCCTTGAACTTTTCGCAGATTGTTTTGAGCTTCGTCTCGCAATTCACACTGTATGAGTTTGAGGAATTTGTCTGCATTCAACAGTTCATCGCACAGTTCATCAGATCTATATGGGAAAGAGTCGAAGATGATTTCTTGTCTTGTTTCCAATCAAGCGCTGCCGGCTCCAGCAGTGATACAAAAGACATAGGCAAACTCCTCGACGGTTCTGGCCTTTCATTATTCACGAAGTCATACAGAGAAAATGACTATTCCAGCTTCGTGAAACATCTCATATCGTGTGGACTACCTTACATTCTACATCTGAGTCTTATGGAGGCTCAAAAGCTTAAGAATGTCATTCTCGAGTCATATCCTGATTGGCGGGGGTTCGCAGGGACCGAATTCTTCTCCCAGGGCGCTCTGGATCTGGATTCATGCAGTGAGAAGCAGAGAGAAGTTCGCCTCCGCGGAAATATTGTCGACATATCTGAAGATACGCTCGATGGCCCCAACTTGGGTTGGAAGTGGGGGACTAGTTTCCAGGATTTTGTCAAATGTGATAGCCCTGCTTTGTTTGACGTGCGGGATCGGGGGTATGTATTTTGGGATCGTGAGAGACTTCAAGAGTCGGGCATGGTTAATGAGCCGGTTGTGGTCTGTGTTGGCGCAGATTATCTCCCACCTGGTCATAATGGTTCTTTCTTAAGGTCAAGTGTCGAAGAAAGGCTTGACGGTTTCGATGTTGATTCCGAAGTTCTAAGAAAATGGAAGTGTCTATAGCTTGAGCACCTATCCCAGGGGAACATTTTCAAACAACATCTTTCATTCAACTTCCATTTCCTTGTTTCATCAATAGTCCGTACCTACTTTTTCCTCAGCGACAATTGTCATATTTTTCCAGCCCAGTAGAGATCTAGGCCCCTCGGCCTCCATGCGTGCTCCCTGAAAACCTTTTAGCGTAGCGGTGATCTTGGCTCAGACTGTGAATTGAAAAATGTACCGCTGGCGTATTTGAGCTTGATTTGGAACAATGTACTCATTGATACTTTGATTCTGCGGGCCGATCGTTCTTCGGAAATCTGGCAGCGTCGCTCCTGTTAAGCTCGTATGTACACAGCTGGCATCACGCCACTTCGTGTGCGCAGATGTTATGGCACGGCTTAAGTGTTTCTAGAGAGATATTAGCATCTTGACTGAAACCTTGCATTTACATGGGCTCGAATGCCCAAGGCCCACCGTTTTCTTTCCGCATTCAACCTCACATAGCAGCATGAAACGAGAGTCGCTGGTTGCATAGCAGAAGTGCAATGAGAGTGCAGAGGCTTCTGCAAAATAGACACCTTGACATCTTCCACCGATGCAAGGAGTGTTATCCCAAAGACCGTGGCTGAGGATGCCGACAAAATTTACAGGGTGCGAGCCATGCCAGAGGAGCCGCCTATCACCAATTGTCGAACTATGCGCTTCTCTCCATTCCAGAAATCTTTTGTGCTCGCCACTTCGCTCGATCCGGAAAATGTTGAGAGGCTAGAAGCATTGGTGATCAGATGTTGTCATTGCCGTACACATGGCAGTGGACTTACAGCCATGTTTCCTGAACCTGTCTTGCAAAAATATTCTGCTAGCGCCTTGAACTCTTGAGACTCTTTGTTCACTAGGTGCGAGATAGATGATTAGACGCCAAAAGTTAGTTTGGAAAGACGATAGCGAGCATACAAGCCGTGAGCTCTTTCAATTGGAGCTTCAAAAGCCCCTCGTGCAATCTTTCAGGCGTGGGTGTTTCTTTCATCAGGGTCTTGAAGAATTTTAAACCATCCGACAACTGACGACTTTGGGTTCTCGCGTTAATTTGAGCACAGTCATGCAAGATTAATAAACGCTGAAACCGAGCTTCAATGATGGCCTCGTGAGACTTGTCACATAAGAGACGCAGTAGACCATCAACTGGCTTACTGAGCTTGCTAGGAGTAATTGGGGTCACAGTGCCATTTTCATGCACTTCCACTGGACCTATAAATTCTTCACGCTTAGCTACCTTTCCCTCCGAACCTTCGCCATCGGGATCTAGGTCTTCTCCCTGTTTGCGCTTTTTTCCTGCAGATTTTTCCGAAATTTGAAGGCTGGCGATCTGATTTACCAGCTCTTTAACATTGTCTGTCGATATGGCTTCGCGTAGCCACTCGTAGGATACAAGCTCGCAATCTTTCTTCGCCCGTGCCGATGAAACTAATGACATAGATCATCATTAGAATATAGAAACGAGTTCGAGGCCCTTTGATACCTTTGAGTGTTTCGATGTTGACGGACGCCCTAATGACATGTGTGCATTGAATGATATTGTCTGGCTCAAATTTCCCCCCGAGTGCGGTGATAAGACGTTTCAGATCACCTAGAAGCATAGAGAAGAGAATTAAAACATGCCCAGAGGATCTGATACAAGTAAGAGAAGGCAATGAGAGGGATAAACGAGTCAAATGTTACCATGCGTGACATCGGAGAACTTCCCAGCAACTGCGATTGTGTGTCCACTCAATTTACCAACAAGAGACTCTGGAACACCGCTGGAAAGCGGCCTTGTGGATATGGAAGGGGCCATGATGACCACTTGTGGATATTTCATAAAATCACACTCAGATACAGGAGATCAAAAGGCAGAAGGGAGTGATAGATCAGTTCGGGAAGAGGAAGGGTTGACTGTGATGGAGGGGCTATCAAGGTGAGCTTTGGTGTAGGAGATTTGATGAGGAATGAGGGTTTAACATACACGACATATTTTATATACCACGAGAGATAAAACGGAAATCTCCGACAAACATTGAGGTTGCGCAGGATGGTGGGCGCTACAAACCACAAACAGTATGGACTATATCCGAACAGACTCACCTCAGTGATCAAAAGTCCTATTTTCCATAGCTACCAAGTAAACAAGGACAAGAATATAGACTTCAAATTAGTGCGTTTTGGAATCATTGAGGGCAGCTATTATATCAATGAATATGGTAGATTGACTAAATTTCGAGGGACGGGGAGGATGATGCATGAGAATACCTCACAGGGCCGGACCCTGGGAAGTCCGGGGCTTCTATGTAGATTGATCAGTCATGTATGTCACTCTCCTTAGTTTCCTTCTCGCTGATGGAGAAGACTCCTGCAACCTTGGAATGCACTTCTGCTTCCGCTGCCAGTGAAAAGAACGGTTAAGCATTGACTACAGCACACACCGAGCGTGAGTGGTGATTTTCTTTCTTTCTTTCTTTTTTAATTCGCTCAAAACCTCATCTTACTCCGCCATTCTGATGTTTGGCCCCTCTAGCCTGATTCGCCACTCTCCTCTCGCCTGCACTGCCCAGGTGCCCTTGTGATGTTGGTTGCAACACACGACCTATATACCACATCATTCGTTCTTCCGTGCACACCGAGGCATAGTATGTGACGGATCCATGAATCTACTTCATTGGTGTGCTGTTTATGTCCTTGAAAGAGCGCCCTGCAAGGCTGAACGATCACCTGCCCAAACAGCCGCTAAGGTGTTCACAGATTGGCCCCAAAGTATCAAAGCGATATTTCCGGCCCCCTATGACGAAGCCAAGCCCTGGGCAAAAATAGACAGGCTATGAATGTCAAGTGCATATAAGCTAGTTACCCCGGAAAAGTTTGGACAGGTCCACAAAACACCCTTCATCCTCTCGCGTCTACCAAGCGACAATATAACCCCTCAAATCCAACCATTACTCCAATAATTCCACATCAAAATGTGCTTTGGCTTCTTCGATGGCATCAAACCAGTTCCGCCTTCTCGAGATAAATTCAAAAGCGATGAGAAGTACCAGAAGGCCTATGCCCGATACGAACGGAAGCTAAACGATTACATGGACGAAGATAACAGCCGCAGCAGAATGGCTAATTCCAAAGCTGCATCTACTTCGGGTGTTACTTATGCCTTGGGTGGTTGAGAATACGCTTCATCAAATCTTGGAATCTGAAGTTGGCCTCCGGGGCTGTCTCGTGATAATCGTTGCCTTTTTGAACGTCAGACTCGGTCTATCTACGAAGCACGACGTATACATTTACTTTTTTTCCAGTCTATTTGAATATGACAGCGCTCCTTATAGCCACCACAAGCGAGAACTCGATCCTTGCGTTGGAGACAGCCCTGATAGCACTGATGTGTATGGGTCTATCATTTACACAAGAATACAGAATTTGACAGGTCAGTTACGCTGGAGACTTATTTTTTAAAGAATACCTAGAATGTCTTCCAAGGTTGCTATCAAATTACAAAATGCGATCCTGAACATCGAGGTCGGAGAGAATAATGTTACCCAGCCAAGGTAGTGGCGTCAAAACAGGAAGCTTGTGCGAACCTCGTGACATTTCAGCTCTAGCCCCATATGCGTGGCTTTCCGGGTCGATTCAGTAGTATTTCTGTGATGAACCAGTCCAGGGCTGCCATCCTGACCTCAACCTGGAAGTGCCGCTACTTCCCACAGGTTTAGTTGGCTTTTGCTTGAAACCTTTGAGGTTCCAAGATTTGGATCAGAATAGAGATACAGTGAGCAAGATCCTATACCTACCCAAATTAACCCAGAAACGATATAAACGCGAGTGATGCACGCTAGTCACGATGCTTCGGAGTCGGCAGTCCAACCCGATGCCCAGGTGGGCTTTCGGCTGACACCCGACGCACTGACGAACACCGGTTTGAGCCCCTCTCCTTAGCCCAGCAAACTCCAATTTGACTTCATACTGCTTGCGTTTGATGGCTTAAAGATGGGTGCTCGAGAGATACACATTGCTGTTCTGGATACAGACGTTCCATGCTACCGTGTTTACGCCAAACGAGGATTGTATAGTGCCCAATTCAACACCCTTCTCACTGCGGCCGCAAATCGAATCAATGCCAGTGATTTTGGATCTTCCAGAAGCCCTCTCAGCGTGCATGTGACTGCGTTCGATACTGTCGGCGGTTCGTACCCGCATCCCGCGACGCTGCGAGAAAGCCCTTGGTCCTCCGAGGAGAAGAACTCCCCAGGATTCCATGGCCCAATCGACGCAGTCTTGGTCACCGGCGCGGCAGCGGCCGTATATGATGATCTTCACTGGATTCCGGGACTGAGATCCTTCATTCGAAAAGTGTATGCCGACTACCCTCTTGTCAAAATATTCGGATCGTGTTTTGGTCACCAACTTATCGGTGAAGTCCTCCTCGCACGCGACGAAAGCTACACTTCCAAAGATTCTTCGTTCAAAATCTCTGTTGAGGCTACATCCCAAGGCCATGAAATCGGCATATTCCCCATCAGCCTGAACCCTTCGTTTGCCTCACGCTTTCCGCCACTGGCTCGCTTAAGTCAAGGGACTCTCAATATTCAGGTCATTCATGGTGATGCCGTGATATCATCCCCTGAGGTCCCCTTATCCAGTGATACTACAGGCGACATGCTGCCGGAGCCGTGGCTCAACGTGGGGAGCAGCTTGAAGTGTCCGATCCAAGGCCTCTATCTGCCTGGTCGCGTCCTCACCTTGCAAGGACATCTTGAATTCGACGCGTTTGCTACTGCCGAGCTATGTTACCAGTTTGCGGGCCAATTTGGCTGGTCGAAGGAGGGTTTGGACGCCCATTTGGAAAAGATCTGGCGCGCGGTGAAGCCGGACGGGGAGAATGATGATGATTCGAAGGAAGCAGCCGAGGCGGTGTTGTTGTTTTTCGCCGGCGAGGATGAGAAAGTGACTCGATAGACTTGACACCTTTTTTTTTCACTTTCTTTTCTTTTTCTCCTCTCCCCTGAATTATCTGCAGTTCGTTAATTGCGGGCCCTCGGGTGTCCAAGCCGTAGTCCCCGCACCTCGGGTCATTGCCCGAGCCATCACCGTTTTGCACTCAGGAGCTGTGGAAGAGCTGGGAAGAGCTCAAATCCGCCATGGCAGGCTCAAATCCCCGATCCACGAATGCGTATGTATAGATGATGGCTTCCTTACTTGGCATTGGTAACAACAGCGCAGATGCGAGACATGCCGGAGACGCAAGGTGAAGTGCTCCGGGGAGAAGCCTTGTCGCGCCTGTATAAAACACAACTGGGAATGTACTTTCGGGCATTCTGGCCGCAGAAGATATTCAGAAGCGTTGGTCAATACATCTTGAAGCCTCGAGCGAAGCTTGCTGATGAATATACAGCCAGGTGAAGCATCTGCTGGACAAGATTCGAACATATGAAGAGCAGTTGAACCCTCAGGGCTCAGGGGGTTCGTCGACGGTTTTGAATTCCCCGGCTGTGGAATTTGAGACCCCGGGCTCTGCTTCTTCGCCGCGTCCATCTGCGGCGACTGCAGACAAGGAGGCCCATCAACGGGTCCCAGAGGGCATGTCATATGCCGGCAACGATGCTGCAATAAGCCCTGGTACTGCTCTCTGCGCTTGATTCTTTTTGGTCCTAATCATGAGCTTACACTGCAATTAGCAACCGACTTGACCTCTGGGCCAGCATTTGAGTCTCAAGTCAGATCCCTCCTTCACAGGTCGCATCCTAATGACGTGTTCTATACTTCAGACCCAATATCTCACGATAGACCTGATCAAACCCCCCAATGGACCTCGGTACGAGAGTTGGTTAACGAGAATTTGGATGTGACTTTTCCTTCATTTGATGAGTCCCAACATCTTCTTGAGCTGTTCCTTTTCTATCTTGGCGTGAGCCAGCACTTCTTCGATCCGAGATCCTTTTCAGATGAGCTCATGATGTTGTTTCAAAGCACGGAGAGCAGGAAAAAGCAGATGCGCTCACCTTGGTTCACTGAATACCTCTTGGTGATGGCCATGGCAAAGCTTATCAATGTCCGACATCCAACATCTCAGCCGCCGGGGTCAGATTTGTTTGCCGAGGCCCTAAAACGGCTGCCTCCCCTGCATCAAATGGGTGGAGAGAGCGTTATCATGGTTGAGATTCTTACACTCATCACGACGTATCTACAATGGTCCGACCACAAACACGACGCCTACCTTTATGTACTTTAACTCAGGACTCACAGACCGATTGAATCATGCTGACTCAATACAGATAGGTGTTGCATTACGGCTTGCTATCGCTCTGGGGTGCAATTTGCGCGAGACTGAGCAAAACTGCCTCCCCTCTCAAAGTGCCCACCGAATACGACTTTGGTGGACTGTATATATGCTCGATAGGTAAGATACTCCACCACACACAGGAAGAATGCTCTGAACTGACGTTTCTTAATAGACGTTTATCGTCAGGACTTGGACTAGCTGCAGGGGCAGATGAGCGACAACTTTGTATTGAACTCCCACGACAAGCGGCAGGCTTTCAATCGCCCGTTGCTCTTGCAATCAATGTCCGCATCGCCCGCGTTACAGATGACATTATGTCCAGTGAGTCATTCTCATTCTCTTTGCAGGAAGCACCGCACTCATAGATTCGCCAAGCTCTATATGGCAACAAGTCCATAACGCAATTAGAGCTTGTTCACAAAATCCAAGACAGTCTGCAAGAGCTCCATGATATCGCGAGATCATTCCCGACGCCGTTGGTTTTGGATTTCGGGAGGCCGTTGCAATGGGCCACTCGCACAGGTGCATCACTGTATTTGATGCTATTCCAAGTAAGTCTGATCTTTGAGTGCAGTATTGGAAGTACTTCTGACTTGCTGGAACGTAGGCCATCATTCTCTGTACACGACCAATCCTTTTGCAGAGGGCCCGACTGGTGGCTGAAAACAAAGAGCCACAACCTTTGGACCAAATGCCAGAGGTACTAAACCGCTTATGCGATACTTGCAACGAAGCTGCTGCAAGGAGTCTTGCCATTCTCGCAGTACTTCGGCGGCAGCAAACAATTCGTGAGTGCTACATCTCAGGGAAAGCACGGCGCCTTCATTGTCGGCGATGCTTCCGTCTCGATCAGAGCTAACGATCTTACCTTAGCTCGATATGGCTTCTTTGACCTCGATGCAACGTTTTCTGCGGCATTTGTCTTGGTCATGATGGGATTTTCGGACAAGTCTCAAACCCGGCCATCTCCAGCACTCTATCAAGCGCTTGACGTGCTCCAGTTTCTCTCCCAGTCAGGCAATCTGGCGGCTGAGCGTCGCTTACACGATATTACACAGTCATGCTTACACGTCTGGCCAAACGACGTCTTGATGAGTGATTATTCACAGGCGGAATCTGGAATGCGCCATGAGAAACAGAAAAGCACACCACAAACAGACTCGCAAGACCCATTGTTGTCTTCGTCGGAGCTTGCTTCGCAAGCTAATTGGGGCAGCCATCAAGATGAAGCTAGATTGCTCGAGCCCTTAGCCGACATCAACATCCCAGATGCGATGTTTGACATGCAAGGGGAATGGGACTTGGATCTTTCCGGTGAAGCAGAGGGAATTTATTCAAGTTTCCATCACCCAACATTGCCTTTGACAGGAGTGGATTATATAGACTGGTTGGAGATTGAGAAGGTTATTGGTGCACCTGGACCATAACCCTCTAAATCAATAACCTTCAAGGTTGGAATGTTCCAACTTGGAAGGTTTGGACTCATCCATGTATACTAAAACCTTCACTCATCTGGGCATGCTGGATGGATAGTGAACATCAACCTCGGAAGATATATACTCGGAAGATTCACAGATTTTAACAGTAGGAGGAATTACAACATTGGAACATAGTACCTCGATGCCATTGAGTAATCCACCTGAACTAAACCCTCAGGATATCTACCTAGTAGATGTGCGAATTATTTCCCATAATATCACGAGCTTGTATTATATCTTCCAAGTTGGGCAGCCAGGTCACGGAAACCTTGGAATCATAACTGTCTCTCGTGCGTTGATAGAGACCAGACTTTCTTGCTCTTGTTTCTTCCTTTCTTCTTGTCCTTTCCTCCAATCCATGAATTCTTCAAAATAGCAACCAGTGCAATTATCACTTCAGCTGTTATGACAAGGTGGACAGGAGTGTTCCTGGGAGATCTCTGGGCCCAGTCACGTGATGATACCAACACCTCACCGTCCCTCGCGGGCAACAATGAAGCAGTCGAAGTCCCGAACGTTCCTTCTCCAGTCGCGGGCACCTTCAGCCAAGCATTGGATTTGAATCCTCTTCCTCGCTGGCATCTTGGACCCCGTTCCTTCGCCCCTCCTTTTGACCGCCAATCCAACCGGACGACTTCCCCGCAATCGCGTCCCTCGCGCCAAACTATGCCCACACTCGCCGTGTTCCCACGTGGGTGAAGCCAACGATTATAGCATTGAATTCGCGACACCGAAACGCGAGAATATATAAGCAAACTACTGTCCAGCTGGGTTGAAGCCGGCCCGAAGCGGCCACTGCAAACATGGAGGCCGACTGGGATGAGCTGTCGCGTATCCCGGTGCCACCGCCGACGGCGCATGGCCTACCGACTGTGGCCACAGCAATTGCATTTGATGATATGATGGAGCTTTTGTGGACCGGCAATGAATATGTGAGTTGTGACCCGGATGGAATGGCGGCGGAAGACTGACCGGTGGTTTCGTTTCTCTCCAGGGCAGGCTATCTTCATTCTACGGGCCAGAGCTACAACGTTATACCTCAGTTCGAGCACACCCGCCAACCGAGGGCTCGGTACGGCAAATCATCTTCCACGAACGAGGAGTAATTTCATTGTCTTCCAAGAGCATACATATGATAGCGCGTCGAGGATTGACGCAGTGGCACCTCACACACGATGAAATGGTCGATCTCCGCTGTATGAGCTTTACAGCCCAGACCAATCGGATTATAGTCGCAGGATGCCAGCGAGTGATGTTCACGGTGGACATCGACAAGGGTACGATTGTCGACAAGCTGCCGACTGAGTATAATTACACGATGATGAAGAAGAGCCGATATCTATGCGCCGCAACGGACACAGGCTCAGTGAACGCACTCAGCCTTGGAGATTTCAGTGTCGTCAAATCTTGGAAAGCCCACGGCACAGCCGTCAATGACATGGATGCTCGAAACGATCTGCTCGTCACCTGCGGCTTTTCTGCGCGCCATCTTGGTGCTCCCATCGTTGACCCACTAGCAAATGTGTACGACTTGAAGACCTTGACCCCATTGCCCCCGATTCCATTCCATGCAGGGGCAGCCTATGTGCGCATGCACCCCAAGCTTCACACAACGAGTTTCGTGGCTTCACAAACAGGTCAACTCCAAGTTATAGATCTGATGAATCCCAACTCAGTGAATCTGAGACAAGCAAATGTCACATTGATGCTTGGTATCGATCTGTCCCCCTCGGGAGAAGCGTTGGCCATCAACGATGCCGAAGCCTCAATACACCTGTGGGGCTCACCATCGAAGGTTCATTTCAATGAAATGAGCAAAGAAGCAGAGTTTGCCGATGTCCCTACACGCCCCGCCCAGGTAGATTGGTCACCAGAAACCCCGCTGAGCATTGCTGGAATGCCATACTACCACGAACGTCTTTATTCAGCGTGGCCAAGTCATTTGGTCTTTGAAGTTGGAGATCCACCAGCTCCGTTAGACCAATCTCTCTTGCCATATTTGCGCCCTGCAGAAATGGGACATCACGCTCCAAACCCTCGCAAGACTCGTCGATACCAAGCGGAAAACACACGCGCTTTGACCACAGCAGAGCCAGCACTCATTGCCCCGAAATTCCTGAGTGAGAAGGCTAGAGAGTACAGCAAATCAGACGGGTTGGTTGGCGACACCGCAGAAGCACTTGCAGGCGCCAAGATCAACGGAGAAAGCGATGATGACCCGCTGTTGAAATATAGCAATGTCGAAATCAAATACAGCCGATTCGGCGTTGATGATTTCGATTTCCGGTATGAGCCTCTCCTTCTTTCCCCACCCCCCAAATCCCTTGGATTTTGCTTACATTCTACAATAGCTTCTACAACAAAACCTCGTTCTCTGGCCTCGAGACTCACATTGCCAATTCCTTCACAAACTCTCTCCTTCAACTCTTCAAATTCATCCCTTTGTTCCGAAATCTTGCGCTGAATCATGCAGCCGGGTCATGCATCTTTGAGCACTGTCTTCTATGCGAACTTGGCTACCTATTTGACATGCTCGAGAAAGCAAGTGGGCAGAACTGTCAAGCCACTAACCTTCTCAAGACATTCAACAGCTTCCGGGAAGCCTCCAACCTGGGCCTCTTGGAGGAAAACCTCACGAATAAATCTCTCTCGACTGCCATTCAAGCGGTCAACCGTTTCTTCCTGACCCAGATAGCTCACGATTTCCGCATGACCCAGCCAAGCTCGGAAGATCTTGATCAGCGCCTCGCCACCATCGCATCTGAATCCATTCGGTGCATGTACTGTCAGAATGAGATTGTGCGACCTGGCAACTCTCTCGCCAATGAGCTCATCTATCCGAACATTGACATCAAACACGCGCGGCGCAACCCCCTCTTCCGATTCTCTAACATCCTGCGCGCAAGTATCGAACGAGAGACGCAGAATCGTGGGTGGTGCAACTATTGCCGTCGCTACCAGCAAGTGACGATTCGCAAAACCATTCGCCGGATGCCATTGATTCTTGTCCTCAACGCCGCGCTGACCAATCCGCTGTGCCGCCGGCTATGGGCAGTCCCCGGTTGGCTCCCTGATGCCGTTGGTATCATAGTTGACTCTGGTGGGCAAGTGTTGTGTTTTGAGGGCGATGAGCTGCAGGTCCGAATCCAAAACCAAACACCGGGACTCGTGGTCTATGATTTAGTCGGCTTGGTTGCGGAGATTGATATTCCAGAACACCAAAAGCCGCATTTGGTTTCTTTCGTCAATGTATCCCTATCGGGGCGCGAGGCCCAGGAACAAAGCAAGTGGCACTTGTTTAATGACTTCCTGGTCACTGAGCTTGACAGAGATGAAGCACTTCGGTTTACTCAGCCATGGAAGCAACCTTGCATTTTAGCCTTCCAAGTGAGAGATCCACGGCATGTCGTCGATGACTCTTGGAAGAAGCACCTCGATAAAACTCTCCTGTTCCGCGAGTGGTCCCTGAATGGCGGCCGCCAGGTTGAGTCTTGTCAGACTCTGACTGAGGAAGAACAGCCACAACCTGGAACCCCAGTTGCCCTTGATACCGAGTTTGTCGACCTCGAGAAGGCCGAGATTGACGTTAAAGCAGACGGCTCCCAGGAGATGGTTCGCCCAAACAAGAGTGGCCTGGCTCGTGTCTCCGTGCTCCGAGGATTGGGTGTCCGAGAGGGCGTTCCTTTCATTGATGATTACATTACTATCCGCGAGCCGATCGTTGACTATGTGACCCAGTATTCCGGTATCAAACCTGGTGATCTGGATCCGCGAACCAGCGAGCACAACCTTGTCCCGCTCAAGGCAGCTTATAAAAAGCTGTGGTTGCTTCTCAATCTTGGCTGTGTGTTTGTTGGCCACGGTCTAGCGTCCGATTTCCGCAAAATAAATATCCAAGTGCCAAAGGCACAAACAGTGGACACGCAATACCTCTTCTTCCATCCAGGGAAGAACCGACGTCTCAGTCTCAGGTATCTTGCCTGGGCCGTTTTCAAGGAATTCATCCAAGAAGACCCTACACCAGACACACTCCAAGGTCATGACTCTATTGAAGATGCTCGCATGGCCCTGCGTCTCTGGAAAAAATTCCAGGAATACGAAGACGCGGGGATTGTCCCACAAATGCTCGAGGAGATCTTCCGCGAAGGTTCAAAACTAGGGTTCCGCCCGCCTCCCAAGAATGGCGGCACAGCTGCAGTCCTTTCCCGGCCTGGTACTGCTGTCACGATGCAGAATGACAGTGGTCGCAATACTCCTAGTACCCCCGACACCCGCTCCGTGGCCCCTGTCCCTGCCACCTCAGCGGCGCCCAACACTGGACCACCCAGTGCTCCTACTACCCCGCGTCAGGCATTCCGGCGCTCTATTGCCCTCACACCGAGCAATGGCAGCTTCTCAGGGCCCGGTGCTAGTGACTTTTTTGGAGGGAGTCCCCTTAGATAGATGAACATCCTTAAGCATTCACTTGACTTTCTCGATTCTTTTGGAGACTGATTCATTCGTTTTGGACACATGTCTAGAGTTAGCCTCTGAAATTAGCGTTTGTACGCAGCTAAATGAACCTTCATTCTCTCTTGGCTTCACTATCGTAGATGGCCGTAGCTGTGAGGACTGAAGACTTTCCTGGAATCCCAATTGAGAGTGGGGTATGACGTGTGGGTTCTTGGATCGAAGGTGTCATTTAGCGGCCTTGGGGACGAAACTTCTTGCCGGCAGATCAGACCTCCATTTATTTTTATTTTCCGCCTTGAGTTGCAGTGAAAGGGGGCGGTGCGAAAGGCGGTGGGTAATGATGTGCAGATATGACCCTGTGGCCGCTAGAAATGACCGCACACCACAACAATCCCACTTTCATCTCTTGTCTTTCCCGTTCTAACGTCAATGGA
Organism: Penicillium olsonii; assembly: GCA_911174995.1. Lineage (NCBI taxonomy): Eukaryota > Fungi > Ascomycota > Eurotiomycetes > Eurotiales > Aspergillaceae > Penicillium > Penicillium olsonii. The sequence goes on along the minus strand of CAJVNO010000005.1, from coordinate 382,472 downwards.
ACATTTCCAAGCTCTGTGAAGCTGAGCCAGACAACTATCATCTCTTTTGTTTAGTATTACCATCTTACCTATACAGACCCGAGCTTGTCCAATCGCTAGCGCCCCCTCGTTTTCCGCCGAACCTAACACCCGCCTTTGTGTCGACGCTATAATGTCCCGGCACCGTGTCAAGGATGTTGGCTACGACGACGACGACTATTATTCCGACGATGGGTACGCGTCACCTGACCCAGAAGAACAGGAGTTCCTGCAACAGTGTACCACGGCCGTTCTACAACAGCTCGGTGCGGGGCAATCCCCGGTGACTGCTACGAAGGAAGAGGCCCAAGAGGCCCTGTGGCATTACTACAACGATATTGAGAAATCAGTCAACTATTTGAGGGGTATGTGTTTCCTTTTGTTTCGCATTGGTTCCTTGTGATATAATAAGCCCGCTAACATCAATGTGGTTTGCGCAGGCAAGAAGCAGAAAGAGGCTGCGAAGCAAAAGCCGAAGGCTCAAGCAGGTAAGATGCATTCTCGGAAATTTCATCATCTTCAAAGTGTTATGGCTGGGCTTGGTTTCGAGTATTCGAATTGTTCGCTCTGGTGGTTCTTGGAATAAAAGGTGTGTAACCGCGTGGCTTTGTGGAAACCAACCCCTCTTGATGTACTTCGCGAGACCAGAAACTAACGGCATTTGAAAGTTTGAACAATGTTCTAACAGGTCTTCAGTGCCAGCATTCCCCGCTCCACCTTCGACAGCAGCACACTTCTCGGCTGCTGACTTCTTTCGCGATTGTCCTTGGCTCAATGTCCCCGCTCACCGAAAGACGGATATCCTGATTGAACCTCTGTACCCGCGCTTGGGTCTCTTGGGCGGTGCGCCCGAAGCTGGTGGAAAGGTCTCGAAATTGGCTGCCTTGGCTGCCGCTCGAAAAAAGAAAGAAGGTGCTGCGCCAGAGGCCTCGGCAACACCAACTTCTCAGTCGGATCGTTCTGAGGCATCATCACCTGCTCCTGGAGGGGCCACACCATCCCTTCGTGAGAGACTTGCAGCCAGTGGGAAACCGGCGACGAAGCCCACGGAGAGCTCTGGGTCTCTAGGTCGCGCAGCAAAGCCAATTGCGCCCTCGACCCCACCATCAGCACATAAAGAACCCACCACTGAGACCAAGGAGCCCTCCGTGACGGCTGTTCCTTTGCCAACCCCACGGGCTGCCGATGAAGAGAAAGAACCAGAACGCCAGGAGTCACTGCCGAGTATTCGGGCAACGCCGTCTACATTTGCGAGTACGATTGTTGGCACATCTGCTTCCACAGTCGCCGAGCCCAGCCATTCACCTCCAGGCAGCACTGATCTGTTGAAGATTTATGGACAGAACAACGCTGAACCCTTTGACTTTGCAGCACCCAGCCCCGACGATGTCGTTCTCAATGCGCAGAACACAGCGAAAGGTTTGGCGATCCGAAGGAAAGCTTAAAGGCACCCCGCCTAATGCTATGTAGGGCTCAAGTCGAAAACGGCTCCATCGAAGTCGACTGGTGACAAAAAAGGTCAATCTGAATTGGCTGGTGGGATGAAAGATTTGTCAGTTGAAGACAAAGTGACGGTAAAAAGCAAGAATCTTGATGTTCTCGCGGAGTATAAGAAGTCAACTCGCAAGAAGTCTGCCAACTTTGTGGTCATTGGTTAGTATATCGCTGTTTGACGAGAAAGGGCGAACTTGGACTGACTCTCTCATACAGGACATGTTGATGCTGGAAAGAGTACCCTCATGGGACGACTGCTGGCAGATCAAGGTGCCATTGACCAGCGTACACTTGAAAAGTATCGCCGCGATGCAGACAAGATCGGCAAAGGATCATTTGCGCTGGCTTGGGTCCTAGACCAAGGGACAGAGGAAAGAGAACGTGGTGTCACGATAGACATCGCCACCAACCAATTTGAGACCGACAAGACTGCCTTTACCATCGTCGATGCACCGGGCCATCGCGATTTTGTGCCAAACATGATCGCTGGCGCTAGTCAGGCTGATTTCGCCGTTCTGGTCATCGATTCTAGTGTGGGCAAATTCGAGTCAGGACTTAAAGGTCAAACGAAGGAGCACGCCTTGCTAGTGCGCAGTATGGGTGTCCAGAAGGTCATTGTGGCTGTGAACAAAATGGACGCGGTACAATGGGACCACGGACGCTTCGAGGAGATTGAACAGCAAATATCTTCCTTCCTGACCACGGCCGGATTCCAAGAAAACAATATCTCCTTTGTTCCATGCTCTGGAGTCCTAGGAGACAACATTTCTCGGCGCAGTGAAGACCCGCATGCATCCTGGTATAAGGGCCACACCTTAATCGAGGAGCTAGAAACATCTGAGCCATACACGCATGCACTCGACAAGCCTTTGCGCATGACGATCGGTGATGTGTTCCGTGGCGGTGTGCAAAACCCACTTTCCATCTCTGGCCGTCTTGACGCCGGCAGTGTGCAAGTTGGCGATCAAATCCTCACCATGCCGAGCGGTGAAACCGCAGTCGTGCGCAGTTTGGAGGTCGACAACAAACCTAGTGACTGGGCCGTGGCCGGCCAGAACGTTGTTCTGAACATTGCCAACATTGATCCGATCCACCTCCGCTCCGGCGATGTTGTTTGCCGTCCTTCGTCCCCCATCCGCACTATCACGACCTTCACCTCCAAGGTCTTGGCCTTTGAGCACCTCATGCCCATGCAGGTGGATGTTCACCGTGGACGTCTTCATGTCCCAGGGCGCATCAGCAAGCTGGTAGCCTCTCTTGACAAAGCCACCGGAGAGCCTCTGAAGAAGCGGCCGAAGATCGTTGGACCTGGCACCGTGGCACGTATCGTGGTCGAAATGGATCAAGCTGTCCCTCTGGAAGCCCCGACGAGAATCGTGCTGCGTGCGGGAGGCTCCACTGTGGCTGCGGGTTTGCTCGAGTGAACCCCATCACCACTCCGTACATACGCTACTCATTATTACTACCTAGTACAAATTTAGAGGATCTGTTTCTAAGGTTGAACCAAGTGGTCCCTTTTCGGAGCCCATTTAGTTTATCCACCTGGGCATGGATCTTCCAAGGTTGTGAGCACAGTGCTACCTAGTAGGACCTGAGACATGTATATATATACTAGTTGTAATCGGCGTGCATGGAAAATCCGAAGGTTGTGGAGTGAGTGAATGATCTGCACGAATATATACTTTGTACGACTCGATCTATTGGTTCTTAACCACGGCCCTGGAGAGTATACATTTTGCCAATCGTTCCACCCTAAGCCACCTGGGCAGGTAGGGTAGCGTGAGTACTTGATGCTTAGGAACGGAGTTCTGCTTTGCCCGGTGGAGTACTGAACACTGTACTCCGTACCCGTGACGAAGTAGCCCCAGGGAGTGCGTAGGTGGACTCCCCCCTATGTATGCGTATGCGGGCCCGGCTGAATTGGACCTTAAAAATGATCCATCCAAGGACCCTGGGCCCCTATCGGGCGATCCCCGGGTATTCGGTGAAAGGCGTTGCGCTTCGAAGTCCGTCGACGCCAAACAGGCCAGTTGTTATGAGGATTTCAGGCTGATTGCTTCGCACGGAGTAGTCCCCGAAGCAGCAATCAGGCCAGATCGTCATTGCAATATTGAGTCAGAGTGAAGTCGGATCCTGAAGCAGGCGGTCCGCAACTTGGCCCCTTCCAGCAAGTTCGACAGATTTGGCGGCTGCTGATTGGTGGACGTTGAGAGGAACACCCCTGCCGCTAGTCCGTGTTAGGAGGCGGTGTGGGAACAAGGCGGTGGATCCACTGCAGAAAATAGGCCGACCAATCAGGACGTGAGAAGTGACCTGATCTGTGTGGAAGAGGCCAGCATGGCCGCTGGGGCCGGGTTCGCGTACAAGTAGTCTCTCTCTCTTCAATTCTTCTTCATTCTCTCATTCACCTACCGGGCCCCTCTCCCGCATATCGACTAATAGAAGGGTTATTAGAGTTGAACACACTTGTGTCCTCTAATAGAGCGTAACAAAGCTTCATCGCCTTTGTTGTCGCATTCTCAGTTTTGATTCGACATATACACACACTTCACAATGGCTCGCGTATCCGCACGCGATGGCGCGTCCAAGCCCTTCGCCTGGACCACCATCTTCTACCTTCTCTTCGTCCTCGTCGCCCCTCTGGCCTTCTTTGGAAACACCGCTCACGCTCAGGAGGAGACCTCCCCCGAGAGCTATGGCAACGTTATTGGTATTGATTTGGGAACCACCTACTCGTAAGTTCTGGGAACCCAATGCAGTTGCAAGAGCAACATTCTAACATCAATTGCAGTTGTGTCGGTGTGATGCAGAACGGAAAGGTCGAGATTCTCGTCAACGACCAAGGAAACCGTATTACTCCCTCCTACGTGGCTTTCACCGATGAGGAGCGCCTCGTCGGTGACGCCGCCAAGAACCAATACGCCGCCAACCCCGAGCGCACCGTCTTCGACGTCAAGTAAGCGTTCCTGCCCCGGTCACTGAGGAATTGCCACTAACCCATTGCAGGCGTATGATTGGTCGCAAGTTCGAGGACAAGGACATCCAGAAGGACATCAAGAACTACCCCTTCAAGGTTGTCAAGAAGGATGGCAAGCCCCTTGTTAAGGTCGACGTCAACCAGACCCCCAAGACCTTCACCCCGGAGGAGATCTCCGCTATGGTTCTTGGTAAGATGAAGGACATTGCCGAGGGCTACCTTGGCAACACCGTCACCCACGCCGTTGTTACCGTTCCCGCCTACTTCAGCGACGCCCAGCGTCAGGCCACCAAGGATGCCGGTACCATTGCCGGTCTCAACGTTCTCCGTGTCGTCAACGAGCCCACCGCCGCCGCTATCGCCTACGGTCTTGACAAGACCGGTGACGAGCGCCAGGTTATTGTCTACGATCTTGGTGGTGGTACTTTCGATGTCTCCCTTCTGTCTATTGACAACGGCGTCTTCGAGGTTCTTGCTACCGCTGGTGACACTCACCTTGGTGGTGAGGATTTCGACCACCGTGTCATGGAGTACTTCGTTAAGCAGTACAACAAGAAGAACAACACCGATATCAAGAAGGATCTCAAGGCTATGGGTAAGCTCAAGCGTGAGGTTGAGAAGGCCAAGCGTACTCTCTCTTCCCAGATGTCTACCCGCATTGAAATCGAGGCCTTCCACAACGGCGAGGACTTCTCTGAGACTCTTACCCGCGCTAAGTTCGAAGAGCTTAACGTTGATCTGTTCAAGAAGACCCTCAAGCCTGTTGAGCAGGTTCTGAAGGACGCTAAGGTCAAGAAGTCCGAGGTTGACGACATTGTTCTCGTTGGTGGTTCCACCCGTATCCCCAAGGTCCAGGCTCTTCTCGAGGAGTTCTTCGCCGGCAAGAAGGCCAGCAAGGGTATTAACCCCGATGAGGCCGTCGCTTTCGGTGCCGCCGTTCAGGGTGGTGTCCTTTCCGGTGACGACTCCATGGTCGACGTTGTTCTCATGGATGTCAACCCTCTTACTCTCGGTATTGAGACCACTGGTGGTGTCATGACCAAGCTCATTCCCCGCAACACTGTCATCCCCACCCGCAAGTCCCAGATCTTCTCGACCGCCGCCGACAACCAGCCCACCGTTCTGATCCAGGTGTTCGAGGGTGAGCGCACCATGACCAAGGATAACAACATGCTCGGCAAGTTCGAGCTGACCAACATTCCTCCCGCGCCCCGCGGTGTTCCTCAAATCGAGGTTGCTTTCGACCTCGACGCCAATGGAATTCTCAAGGTCAGTGCCTCCGACAAGGGCACTGGTAAGGCCGAGTCCATCACCATTACCAACGACAAGGGTCGCCTGTCCGAGGAGGAGATTGCTCGCATGGTCCAGGAGGCCGAGGAGTACACCGAGGAGGACAAGGCCCTCAAGGGCAAGATCGAGGCCCGTAACGGCCTTGAGAACTACGCTTTCAGCCTCAAGAACCAGGTCAACGACGAGAACGGTCTCGGTGGCCAGATTGACGAGGATGACAAGCAGGCTATCGTCGACGCTGTCAAGGAGGTCACCGACTGGCTCGAGGACAACGCTGCCACTGCCACTCTCGAGGACTTCGAGGAGCAGAAGGAGCAGCTCTCTGGAGTCGCGTACCCCATCACCAGCAAGCTCTACGGCTCTGCCTCTCCCCCTGAGGATGATGACGAGCCCCTTGACCACGACGAACTGTAAAATTACTTTTGAGGCATTATTCATGGAGTTCCACTTTTTTTCCCTGCTTGAATCACTTGTCTTGAGTCTAAGCTAGGCTATATTCCTATTTACGTTAGGCCTGGTTCATACCAGACAAGAATACAATACAATGATACCTTGCACTTCTTATAGATCAATCCTTCGTAGCTCTAGACTTAGCCAGTGACATGTAACTTTCTCTATTGTGGTCTCGACCTGTCTATCCAAATCTAATTCTGCTTGGCGATCACCTCCTTGATCGTCTCAGCAACCACCTGGTGATCATCCTCCTGCTTCAACCCACTAACAACAACAACAGCAACAATGCCCTCAACACCAGCCACGCGAACCGGGTACCCACCACCATGGATGGCATACTCCTCCGCAACAGCACCACCATTAGCACTAGCAACAGCATACTTCTTAACAAAAGCAGCCTCGATCTCATCCGCCGAAGCCTGAGCCGACAACCCTCCCACCGTCTTCTGTCTCATAGCCCAACTAGACAACCCCCATCGGAGCACGGTGTTCCGCTTACGCCGCACCCAGTTCTCGTTATCCGGGATCGTGCCACTCTCCGTCGCGGACTGGAATACCACGTGCGGGGGAAGACCACCGGATGTAGCGGTGGCCAACGCAATGGAAATCAAAGCAGGCTTGCGTTGCCCATCGGGGAGAGAGAGGATCCGCTCTCGTAGGGCATTGCCGAGGGTCCAGGCAGTGCTTGTAGTGAAGGTGCGGAAGGTTTGCTCGGCGCTGGTTTCTTGCGCGGCGAGGACGGCGGCCTGGATGGTGTTATTACAATGCGTGCTTTGTGGCTTTGAAGAACTTACATCTGTGCTTGGGGCTGAGAGAGACATGTTGGGATGTGAGTTGGAATGGGAAGAGTGGGGGAATGGCGAGTTCATATACAGTGGAGCCGAGCATACCTAGAGGGGGTGGACCTTCCCTTCCTTCTCCCGCTGACGTCGACGGAGCCCTTCGACAGGCGGAAGCCATCTTCCTTCGCATGACAGCTGGAAATGATATGTTGAGATCGGCATATCACCGAGATGCACGTCCAAGTCCCGATGTCTCCGCATTGACGGTACTTGTACGGAGTGCATGGGAACACTCTGGTCTCCTCACTACGATCCACTAATGTCTCCGAAACGAGCTTGCGATACCTGTATATCTCGCAAGGTCAAATGCAACGGCTCCTGGCCTTGCGATACCTGCCATGGGGCAGTGAAGAGGACGCAATGTACGTACCTGAGACCCGCGCGCAGGCGGGGCCCGAAGTCTCGACGAACGACAAGCCAAGCAAACACCGACAAACCGCAAGGCGACAATGAACATTTTGACCGGGAAGTTGGGCCCGTGGTAGTAGATGGGAGAATTGCCATGGCCGATCTTTCATCAGAAACCTCTAGCGTTCGACCTATCCCAATTGCCGTTCTTGAAACGGTCGTCAGACTTTACCAAAGGCACTCATACAGCGTCTGGCCTGTCATTGATGCAGATGCACTACTATCTAAGCTCAAGAACCTAGACACTGACAGCGATGATCACCATGCCCAGCATACTGTTTGTCTAATCACGGCGCTTTGCGCAGCAACAATGGCCCAGTTGCATATCGGTCCCCAGGTTACAGAAACAGGCACCGTGGATAGCACGACAATGGTACAGATATGCCTTCGAACGCGCAATAAATGCGATAATCACGGAGAGCACATGGATCTCCGGAGCATCATGGTCTCGTTCTTTCTGCACGTCTATCATGCAAAGGTCAACCAACGGCATTCGGCAATGATGTATATCCAAGAGGCTATTGCGGGAGCCAGAGTTCTGAGATTAGACGAAGGGGCCTCTCAGAAGCAAGATGAACTAGTTTCGAACAAAGCCTTGGTTTTCCCATTACTCTGGGTATCGGAGAGGTAGGTCCTACGCCACAATTTGCAGAATTGGCGGGTAATGTTTCATAGAGGGTATGCCCTGCACTTGGGTCTTTCGCCTTCATACAATGAGCCATTATCACCAACAGAGCTAGAGGGCCATAACGGTGCCGACGTCGAAGGTCAAGGGCTTTTAGAGCTAGCCAAGCTTTTTGTCGCGTTCGACCGCATCTCAGTGCGTCGGAGGTCATCTGCTGGGGCCACGGCGGTCAATTTGACTGACACAGAGAGAGAACTGTCCTCTTTGTCTTCCCTCATGGTTGACTCTGTCTCAGCCAGAACTGCGGACTACCACATCACGCGACAGTGGATGAGAACGATTTTATGGCAACAGGCGCTGTCAACGGGCTTGCTTTCTTCTTCCGCCTATGATAGTGTTTTAACATTTTCTTTCCCTGCTCAAGTGAGCCGTGACTTACTGCATGCCTTAAGATGGTTTAGCGAGACAGACTTACTTCCTTTGGGACGAGATCAGGTTCGTGAGTTCACCTTGACAAAGAAAATCGCTAACCTCTCCTAGTTATTGAAGTGTTTCGAGGTTGCAAATTCGCTCGCGGATACTGTTCTCTTGGGCTCTTCGGGGCCGCCTTCGGGGTTTGAAGTCAGGCCACAGGACTTTCTGCATGCCCTCTATCAGAAGACTGTCCCGTTCCTTGACCAAGATCCCACGTTGAAATCGATTCTACGAGCAAAGACTGCAGAAGCCCTCATCACGGCTCCAGCTAGGCTGTTGTCAGTGAGAGCTGCCGGATTAGATCAAAGTCAGCTTGAGAGCAAACTTGCGCCGCTCAATGCCTTGGAACCTATTCCACCTGAGGATAGAACTGAGCGGGATGAATATATGGATGACTTCAATTGGTTGCTACTATCAGATGAGCAGATATAGCGAAGCCGAGCTCTCGGGGAACTTGAAAGATTCGTTATTCCGTTACCTGAAGAACAATTCGACCCGAAATATCTCCCTTCTCCATCTCCTGGTATACCTGCGGCAGATCCTTGAAAGGTCTCACCTGAATAACAGGATTTACCACCCCGCGCCGTACCAAGTCAACGGCCTCCATGCATTCCTTCAAGGATCCAACCAAGTTGCCGATGATTCGAAGACCCTTAATCACAATGGTGCAAATAGGGGTTTCAAGACACGGTCTGCCTGGAGGAATCCCAACACAGCTAAGAGAGCCACCGACTCGCAGCATGTCACAGGCATGGGCGAATGCTTTCGCATTCCCAGCAGTAACGACTGCGGCATGCGCGCCTAGCCCGGTGATCTCCTGGACTCGTTGGACTGGATCCTCAATAGCAAAATCGATATATTCCTGGGCGCCCAGGCTTTTGACAAACTCTCCCTTCCCCACGCCCGTATCAACACCGATAACCAGAGCTCCCTGAGCCCTCGCATATTGCACTTGAGAATGTCAGTTGGATGTGTGACCTCGGGATAAATCTCGAGCACAAGAACATACCAGCCAGATGTCCAAGTCCACCACCAGCCCCAACAACCACCAACCAGCACCCAGGACGAACATTAGTATTAAGCACAGCCTAAGCGATCATCAGCCAAACCACCCAATCATCCAAATGAACCTCCAACCCACCTTATACGCCGTCAACCCCGCGCAAAGCACCGGTCCCATAACCATAGGATCAACATCATCCGGCAAAAGCGTCAAATAATCCGCATCAAGCGCAATATACTGCTGAAAGCTCCCATCCTCATGATGGAGATGATTCGTGCTAGCCACACAGTACTGCTCCATACCAGCAAGACAAAACTCACACCGTCGACAGATGCGACTCGAGAACCGAATTCCAACAAGTCCACCGATCTTAAGACCATCTCCATGCTCGATATCCGGTCCGAGCGCGACAATACGGCCGATTCCTTCGTGTCCGCCAATGTGGGGTAGCTTGATCTTCGTGATGGGGTTGCCGTCTGGTCCGGCTGCGGTGCCGGACTTGGTATGGAGATCTGAGATTCTGTAAGACTGCTTGATTACTTGGGGTGGGTTTGAGGATGGTGACATACCACTTTGGCAGACTCCGGTGTATAGCACTTTTGCGAGGACTTCGTTGCGGTTGGGCTTTGGGACGGGATAGTCGTGTTTGAACTCGACCTCGCCGCCGAGGTTGTGGACCAAGGCGACTGTTTGGGTTTGAGGGATATCGAGGGAGGTCATCTTTGTGTGAGGTATGGGTTGAGGATGCTGGATGTTTGAGAGCATGTCGGGTGGGAGTGTGGCTTTTATACCTAGGTAACTCATGGTGAAATGTGTCACCAACGTCAAAGGTAGGACACAAGAGATGGAGATACATCAATTCTCCGAGTCAACCCAAATGAAGTGCGAGGAGATGATTTTTCAGATGAGATGTGTGCTCTGATTTGCTCTGGCGTAAAGTGGAATTTGGAAACTGCATGAGTCCAAGAATCTGGGAACACACGAGCATCCAGACAGCTCTAGACTCGGAGAAATGTGAATATACCTGTACGATTATACGTAGCCCACAAAACGATCTGTTAGTCGTAGTACCGTCGCGATGCCAATTCTCCGAGCCAATTCTCCGCATGTGTGCATTGACTGCCGATCACCATACAGCACAGCAATCTTCCACTACTAGTACGTGAGTCTGAGAGCATCATATTTGAAATTTTTCAATTGACTAGGTAGTTCCAGAGCCCGCAAATGGGGTATCAAAGCACAGAATAAAACCGAAAGAGCATCCATCCCAAACACCGAAAACGCCGCAATCAACACCATTTTGGTTTGTGTTTTTTTTGTTTTTTGATTTTTTTCTTCAGAAAAGTAGGAAAAGAAAGCGATGCCAGAAGGCCCGCGGGGAGAAGATAAGGACGAAACCGGGAGAGCAGAGCCCTACATCCGTTGCAAGGGGATGTCGGGGATCCCCTCCCTCATGGGCTGGATTCTCTCCACGCTCGAGTCCGGGCTCGGAATATCCCCGGGCCTCGCTCCAGAGATCGGAGACACTCGACCCCGTCGTCCATCCGATGTAGAAGATCCCTGGAGCTGAGCATCTTCCCTGTGGCTGACTCGCTCGGATTGCTTGGTGGGGCTATAGACAGAGGGGAATTCAGCCCATTCACCAGCTCCGGGCGATTCGATATCCCTGCGGACTCTGTAGGCGCGAGGGCTCGGATTCGGTGTGCTGGAAGGAGTCATGAACATCTGGCCGTTTTTCTTTTCTAGCCAGTGCCGGCGCATACGGTCGAGGGCGGTCTTGAAATCGTCCAGCACGACTGTATCACAGAGACATTTGAAGACGAACGAAAGCTGGATGTGCGGGTTAGCTTTAAGGACTGGGTATTCTTGGTTATTTGGCTTGGGCTCACCTTCCAGAATGGCTCAATTCCTGTGGGAAGGACGCTTTTGAAAGCATTGAGAACGCTGCATGTATCCACTATTATGAAGATAATGGAGAGAATCATCGCCGCGAGCATTATTCCAAACCGAGGACTGATCTTGATTATTTCCCATAGTCCGAAGCTATACTCACGTTTGATTGTCCAGAACAGGCTGAGCGAGGTAAATACCCACCAGGGGTCGCTGTTGCAAGGCATCAGCTACTTGACTTGCGGCATGGGGTTGGTGTTGACCACAATATTTGCAGGTCTGAGGGAGTCAACATACCGAAATAGGGGTTCCAGAGGTCGAGTATGCAAGAAGATCTTGTTGATATTGTTGAAGTAGGTGAAGTTGGCGTAAATCTCGAGAACCCAGTACGGGAAACAGAGGACAACAGTGATTATGTAGAAGCGTGAAACCTTGCGTGACAGAAATGGGCGATTCTTCATCCAGGCAATGACATTGTGCAAGGCCCAGCTGATATTCAGACCGATGGCCGTGACGCTGAGGTACCAGCCGTAGACAGGCTCGTGGGTAAAGATGAAAGTACCGTGCGCCATAGCTAGAATTAGCTGCAGTGGGTCAGTACGATAATCTCCCGAGCTGCAGGTAGGTGCATGAAGCCAATGCTCAACCTACCTCTAAGAGGATTAATTTGTGCAGTAAAACACCAGGTCTCATATTAGCCACCGTGACGGCAGCCAGTATGAGTAGACTCCCCACCATGAAGCCCTGACCCCAGGCTTCGAGGATCAGCCCGTCAGGGTTGGTAGGTTTTGCGACGTGATCAGACATCATAAATCATACGAAGCAATCGCGATTGAGTAGACAAAGTAGGAAGTTTGAGTTGAGAAAGAAGTTACGCCGAATTTGCGAGGAAAGAAGAAAGAAGGAGAGAGAAAAGAGCGCTCCTGAGTCGTGAAGCCCTGGAAATCACAAAAAGAGCCGTGGTCTCATCTCTATCTTGTCGCACACATGCGACATAATTAGGGTTGCGAGCCACCCACCGCTGAGTTCTCTGGATCTCGACAATTCTCAGAGTCGTGGGAGGCAGATGTTATTTAGCCAGATGGTTAGCTTGGCCAAGACCAATTTACTGCGACGCCACCAAGTCGGCTAACGTTGGCTCGGTTTTTAGCGCACATTGTAGGCCTACAGGGGTGTTCAGGGAGTCTCGAGAACTCGCGTCTGTCGGGCAGATAATGCATACCGATTGGCACTGAGCTATGGCGGAAGATCTACTCTAAACAATGACCTTTGACTGCCACTTGATCTATCCGTATCGACCGTTGGACCCGTTGGGTGTCTGTGCTGGCGTGGCGCTGCTTGGCTCTCGTTCTCTGCCTCTTTGTCTCCTCGTTTGTTTGCTTTTATTTGCTTTTCTCTCTCTCTTTGAGGATCCCTCTCAGTTTGATCTATTTTTTATCGATGAAACAGAGCCGTGAGATCTATTCCGGGATCAAAGCCAGAGGTAACGCGACGATTTTCCCCTCGAGGCCGTGTCGCGCTAGTCTCCACAGACGCGCTGCGCAGGTCTGGGGTAGTGTGGGCCGTCGGCTGAAATTTCCGTTGGCCAGATGCAGTACGGACAGCTTTCTCCAAGCAGATGGCCAAGTACGGAGTACGGAGGACTGGTTCTGGAGTACGGAGTAGACTGGTGTAATTCTTCCGTGAAGATCGAACCCCTTTTCCGTACAGTAAACAGCTGAAGAGAGTAGTTCTTACTCCGACATAATATTGGTCGACATACAAGAAGATGTACTAGTACAGTCAAAGTCAGACAACAGCATAATTAGCTCAAGGAAATACCAGGGCGAAGTAAGAAGCAGTCCACGGGCAAAAATCCGGCCACTCTGGACCCATCACACGGCTGATCTTTTATTTCCTGCGCCCCAGTGAATTTGAAACGACTGAAACGATTGAAACAACACTCGAGACGATCTTTGAAATACTACAGTACTGATACTAGTACTATTATTCTCGTGATCCTCATCGGCTTCCGAGATTGGCTCAGCCTCAGCATCGGCACAACAAAACGGCACACCTGCAACCGGGTTTAAATGGCTATTTCAACTTCATGCAGAGGATCCGCAGAGTGCGCCGGCTCTTCTGAGCGCGACGTGGATTTTAATTTCCGGAACCGCAAAATTTCGACGTGATCGGCACGACGATCATGGGGAACAGGGTCACCATTGGGCACACGATCTCAGACCCAATTCAGCTGTACCTGATCCTACTAGTTTACGCACTAGTATCGTGCATGATGGAGTTGAGATCTGGACAGGGGATATGACGCAGTTCATCAATAGTCGCCCGCTGTGGATCTGGAGCCATACACATAACCCACCTGGGCACTCATGAAGGCAATGATTTTCAGGGCCACTCGAGGACTGTCGACTTGAAAAGGACCCCAGATCCCAGATCCCTGATCACGCCTTGTCGAGCCTATTACAGAGTCACTCTTTCGATCTATTCGGTCCTATTTTTAGTCTTTCATTGATCGTGTGGATATGGCTCCATGGTGGTACACGGCAGGCAGCGCTCTGGTGCTATCCCTTCAGGCCGCTGCTTGGGATTATTCGACCTACAGCTCGATAGACTTCCAGCCCCCAAAGCTCGAAGTCAACAAGACCGGCACTACTGATCCCGGATACATCTTCATCGGCCCTCGGGGAGGCGTCCAGGCCGCGGGTACGGCTGCGCTGATTTACGATGATGCGGGAGATTTGGTCTACGAGGGACCCGAGGAGATAACAGCCAACTTCATGGTGCAGAAGCTGTTCGGTGAAGATGTCATCACCTACTGGGCTGGAGACATGATGCATGTCGGTTATGGATACGGCACAGTGCACATCCTCGACAACACCTACAAAGAGATCTACACGGTTCGTCTGACCGGGGACTTCGTCACCCCAGATGGCTCGACCAAGGACTCCTACTGTGACTTACATGAGAGCCACATCACTCCTCGTAACACCCTCATTTGCACCGCCTACAATGTCACCCAGCACGACCTGACCTCCATCAACGGAACCTCTTCGGACTGGATGCTGGACAGCCAGTTCTATGAAATCGACGTCCGCACGAACCACGTCATCAACTCGTGGAGTGCCCTTGACCACGAGGCCGATATCCCCATAACATCCTCCCACCAGGGCCTTGGGAAGGACGTCGGCAGCACCCAGGATAACCCCTACGACGCCTACCACATGAACGCCATCACAGTCACCAATCACGGATACCTGGTCTCTCTTCGTCACATGTGGTCCGGCTACTACCTGGCGCAGAACGGCAGCGTGATGTGGCAAGTGAGCGGCGAAGACGGCGCAGACTTCAAGCAGGTCGGAAAGGCCGACTTCTCCTGGCAGCACGACATGCGCGTGTACAACGAGACCGACAACGGCCTCGTGTTGAATCTCTTCAACAACGCCAACACCCCAACCGACGAGCAATCCGAGACCACGGGCCTCAGCCTAGATATCGACCTATCCAAGAAAACAGTCACGGGCCTCCGTGAGCTGACCGACCCCAGCGACCCCATCCACTCGGTCAGTCAGGGTAGCTACCAGCTTCTTAGCGAGACAGACAGCCATGTTTTCATGGGCTACGGGTCTATCTCAAAGGTCAAGGAGTTTGACGGCGATGGCAACGTCGTTTTCAGCGCTCAGTTTGGCGAGGACAACGACGTCGCCTCCTACCGCGGCTACCGATGCCAGTGGACAGCCACTCCCTTCTGGAAGCCCTCAGCCTCTGTCACAAACACCACTGACGGTGCAACGGTGTACATGAGCTGGAACGGAGCTACCGAGTACGATAATTGGGTGGTCTATGCTGCTGCTTCAGCCTCGTCAAGCAACACCACTAAAATTGCTTCTGCGAAACGAACTGGCTTCGAGACCAAGGTTGACCTGACCAACCCGCCCACCAGCTTTGTTCAGGTTGTTGCTCGCAAGGGCAGTGATGTTCTCGGAACTTCCGAGATTGTGTCTTTCTAAGAGACGTTATACCCACTTGCTCATCAATGGCCTTTGACCTTCAAGCTGCATAGCTTTCACGAAAGCCCGCTGCCGAGCTCATGACTGCGCAGGCGCACCACACCTTACCCTGTACATACTTATAGAAATCGCATATACATCATATTCCCCCAATACACCATTGCTAGAGCCCAGCGGCTATGTTGATAAAGATATGATCAACACTGAAACCTAATCTCGGGATGCTGACGCATGCAATTGGGCAATTTAGTTTTATTGGAGCTTAGAGAGTAAATTGTTTTACTCTCGAGGTAGAGAGCCCGAAGTCCGGGTCCTTGGCTCAAGCACTAGAGCATGGGCAATACATCCGTTAAAGACCCTACCGAATCGCTCATCACTCTCAATTTATTATCCTAGACCTTGACACTCCAAGTTCGTCCCATCTACCACCAGCAAAGACATGTCTGAAATAAACCTTGGAATTCTAGTACGCGTCAGGCCTCGGCTCGGTTCTCGCTCTTTGACCTCCTCCCTAGAGAAGATCCGACAGACCATCGGAGACATTTTTCATCGACCATTCTCTCCTAGATTGCATTGTCTCACTGGAAGGATGCATATGAGATCGCAAATCCAAAGGCCAATAACAGAGTTTGAAATAAGAAATGTGAACGGCAAATTCTAGATGTCTTGGCTGCATGAGTTGTGGGCGTCAATGACGAGCGGAGAATGCAAGGCAACCAATGCGTGTCCTGTGGACAGAGTACATATTATGTACTCCGTATGCAGTACCTGATTTACGACATTTCACACCAATTTGACGAATCTTGGAAACACCTGGGCACTCGGCGGGCCGGGTGTCCACTACTGCGCACATGGACTAGTTGCTGCAAGGGGCGTAGATCATGCACCTCTGATTTGGTACAAAGGGCTCTTCTTTCTTCGTTGCAGAGTGGAATGATACGCGTACTCCGTACTCAGTCCTCTTTGTGGAGCACCAACCTTGGAAGTATGTACATCTTACTTCTTTGGAAACTACGAGATCTCAGACCACGTCTCAAAATCCGGGGGCAGCAACTGTTACCCCCAAAATGCAAGATCGGGGAATATACCCGCTGCCATCATTGCATTTACGGAGTGTATGTATGCGATTGCGCAAGCCTGCCATGTCATCGTACATTGGGTTCAGCAAGGAGATAGCTTCGAGAGCTGAAACACCAGAAAGAACCAGCATTCACCTCTGTACCTGTTGCCCTGCATGTACACGTACTCCGTACTCACTGCGCAGACATGCAGATCAGGGCCTGCCGCGTAGCCCTACCCCGTAATCGATCTACTGCATGGCGCGAAGACTTGTTCGAAACGCACTGCAATCTGCAATCTCGAAGGCTGTGCTTCGAAAAGAGTTACCTGCTTGGCGTCAGTATATCCAGGGCAAGTGACATCACTGTTCTTTCTGTCGAGATGGCAGGTATAAAGCCATCGCAATAGCAGGCAATAAAGCTGGACAAATAAACCATCATGGCCATCACAGGAAGTTTGACTCCAGCTCATTTCTCTCGGGGGCTCCCTGATATTCAGTTTTTCCGAAGGCTGCTTTTTTTGGCCCATGAGGGTGATGAGATCTCCCTGGACGATATCGAAAACAATATCCAGGCATCACCTTCCCGTCTGCTCCGTGACACTCTTCGTTACCGCGATACCCTCCGAGGGCTGCTTGGCTCGGCCCTAGACCATCGCGGTATAGTCCACGAAGAGAACCGCTTCGTCATCATCCTTGCCCCGGGAAACTATGAGTTCATGGTAGCTCTCTGCGCCGTCTTGGCTATTGGTGCGGCTGTCATTCCACTCGGTAAGAACTCAATCGTTCCTCGTCTTAAAATGCAGGCCTGATGTGTTCCTTTAGCAACGACACTTCTCCCAGAAGAGGTGCTGTACTTCCGCGAGAAATTCAACAACGCCTTGGTTCTCACCGGATCAAGCGAATCCACACTCCTTTCCAATGTGCGACAGCAACTCAAGGCAACGGGAGCTGAGAACCAGGTCGTCCCTATCCAGCTTCCGCAGCCCTCCAAAGCCCCTGCACACCTGTATATCGACGAGAATGTCTCATTCCACCCAGAGCGTCCGGCCATGGCACTATTCACCTCCGGCACCACAGGACCTCCGAAAGGTCTGATTCACTCGATTCGGTACTTTAATGCGTTTGTTCGTGAGCTCGGTAGCTCAGACGAAGTTTTCCTCTTCCGACGTCCCATCCACAACGGTGTAGGCGTCACAGATGTCATCCGGTTCATGATGCGTGGTGCTCGCGTCGATATGATGGATTGGAACTCCGGCCCTGAGCGAGTTTGGAAACACCTGCAACAGGAGAAAGTGACTGTTCTCACGGGATCGCCGGACTTCTGGATTCAGATCAAGGAATACTTCGAAAAGGAGATCAGCACCGGTCCTGTTGAAACGTTACGGCGGTCCGAAGAGGCCCTCCGAAGACTCCAAATCACACGAAGCAGTGGTGCCTTGACAATGCCGTCGACGAAGAAGTTCTATCGCGAGCATATGGGAGGGAGAGGGTTTGTGATTCGGTTTGGAACCACGGAAACCGGGCCAATCGGACTTGAAACATCTACCGACGACCAAGATGACTCCCTCGTAAGTCATCGGAAACTCATACCTGACTCATGGCTAATACCACTGCTACTCTAGCATGTCATTGGAAGACCCTTGCCCGGTGTTGAGGCTAAGCTGGCCGATGGTGATCACAGTGAGCTGTTGATGAAAACCCCCACCATGTTCGCAGGGTAAGCAACAAGTAACGGAATTTGAAACTTCCTTGACTGACGACTGGGCAGGTACTGGCAAAACGAGAAAGCCACACGCGCCGTATTTGACGACGAGGGATGGTACCACACTGGAGATCAGGCTTATATGCAAGGCGACATTTTTGTTGTAGAAGGTCGCGCCAAAGAGGACTGTGAGCTCAGACCCATGATACATTTTATTGACACAACTGACCTTTGACAACGGCAGTCATCAATTGTGACAGCTACAAGGTCCCTATATACGAGGTCGAGACAGCAATCGCCAGCTTGGGATATATTTCCGAATCGCATGTCGTGCCTATCACTGACTCCCGGCTGGGGAGTCGTGTAGCAGCCGTCGTCACTTATCGAGACGTACCCGACACAGTGCCGGAGAAAACATTACAGGCCCTTCGACAAGATCTTTCAGGGAAGTTGCCGATCAGCAAGCTGCCGACTATGCTACGAGTTCTGAACGGCGAGGAATCGTTCCCACGCAATTCCGGTGGAAAGGTCATCAAGCGAAAGCTCAAAGAGACATTCTTCCCTCAGTCTGATGACCCGACGCTGGATGAGATGCCTGAAGAGGTTCAAATATGTGATTTCTATTCCAAGACTGCTCCCCGAGCCCCGAAGTGCTGGGATTGGGCTGGTCTGAATTGTTAAATCCTTCTGTCCTTTGCTTTTGTTGTTGTGTGTCCAATTAAAGTGTTTGACTGTCGAAGAATATACAAAATGTACCATCATTACCAAGGTCGATGCTCGTACTAACTCCACATAGCCGCCAAAGTCGAATATTGCACAACGTTGTTTATCCACGCCGTGGAGCGTGCTTGGCACTTAAGAGCAGTTGGACTATGGACAGGAAAGCGCAGCGACAAAGATCCGCAGAATCAAAGCTTCGAGACAGCTAACTAATCGTCGAAGGACACCTCGACTTCCGCAATGGGCCGGCTTGGGCCCGCCCGGGCCCGACATCCCAGCCGCGAGCCCAACCCAGCTCAGAACCCACTGCCGGGCCCCCAGTGGGCCCCCAGAAAAGCCCACTGGGCTTTGACCCAGAGCCCAGAGCCCATTACTGGGCCAGAGGATCGGCCCAAAACCCGGCCCGCTAATAGGCTGGCCGGGTTGGGCTTTGGGCTTCCCGGGCTCATGCGGAAGTCCAAGGGCACCCGCCTTAATTTTGGCCCCCATCAAAGCGCCGCACCACCCTCTACCACATGGCCCGGTATTTGGCCCGACTTGTATAGGTTCGACATTTCCACCATGGTCATCCATTCCACTCCCTCGTACGAATTGATGTGCTTTAGCAGCCTCTCGTGCATGCGCAGCACATGTGGCTTTCCACTAACCTGGGGATGAATAGTGATCGGAAACACGAAAGAATCATACTCCTGATAATAGAAATCAAACTGCTCAGTCCACATTTTAAAGATGAGGTCGGTATCAATGTATCCATTTCCACCGTTGCCGACATTGAAAGCAGGCCAATCGTCCAGATGCCAGTTCGCTGGAATCTCCACGATGCTGGATGCTCGCAATTCGCTCATCGGCTGCATCCAAGTCGACGGGGACTTTGTCACATCTGTGGCTTTGACAGTCGGCACATAGGGCAGCTTGTACATCTGCGAATCGAGATGCATGAAAGAGTGGTCGTATTCGAGACCATATTTTTCAAGTAATTGTACGGTGTGTGGCGAGGGAGTCCATGCTGGTGCAGTCCAGCCGCTGGGCTTTTTCCCAAGAAACTTGCTCAGCTTATCTAGTGATACGGATAGAATTTCTTCTTCCTGACTTGCGTTTAAAGCGCTCATGTGCTCATGGGTATAGCCGTGAAGTCCACTACGTCTCCATGTCAGCGCGGTATCTTGTGTGAGTCAAAATTTGCTCGACGAGAACTACGGTTCGATACGTGCATTTCGTGTCCCTGATCTCGAATCTTTGTGACTTGTTTCGGAAAAGACTCCAGTGAATGAGCCGGGACGAACCATGTCGCTTTGATGTGGTGTCTATCGAGGAAGGATAAGACGCGATCTACTCCGACCGTCGCGCCGTAGATTCCACGGGAGATATCGCTCGGGTTGGCAGAGGTTCCATCCCCTGTGTTGGCCCTGGAAATGGAAGACTCAAGTTAGAATGTCGATCATCAATTCGGCTCGAGAACGGACGGACCAGAGACTGACGGCGTCTAAGTCAATGCCATAGCCACAAAGAACTCGTTTTGGTTGAGTAGGCTTTGCCCTCGATTCCATTTTCGGGTCGTCGGACACCCCGGATGGTCCATGGTGACTGGCGAGCGTGAAAGGGATGAAAATACCGATGAAACAACATAAGAGTAAATTGGTCAGCTTTGGGCCCCTGGAGACCGATGAAGCCATAGTCCGAGTTGCTTGAATGGCTCGAGGCTACTACACCATACATACGTACAGTATAAAGCACTGAGAAACTTCGACCATACAGGTAGCCTTGGGCTCAGTACTCACTATTTACACTATAAAGAATGCACTCTATAATTCGGAATCTAATGCATAAGATCGGCCCTAAACCCCTTACAGACATCTCAGAGGAACGGAGGGGCTTTCTGATCAGTCACAAGGTTGGTGGCCAAGGGTCAAAAAAGCAAGGACATCCCCACTACGGAGTACTGCTCAAGTGAATTACGCGTTCAATAATGCACCCCAAAGGATTTGCACTGTTTCCGTCCTCCATGGTACGTGCCCCATTTCGGTTGTCTAACAGTGTACGGAGTACGGAGTAAACACAGGGGAAACTAAAGTGTACCGAAGTCGTTTGGTACAAGATTTGTCGAAGATACCCCTTGACGCGGCTGAGGCGTTTTTTGGGTACACATAGAGCATTCAAGCATAACTCTTAAATTTTTAGCCTCCGCTTGGTGGCCGTTTAGAAAAGCTTAACGTATTGACACGTCTCATGGTTCCCCGTTATGATTTTGAAATTTACTATGAGCAAATTATCCACATGAATTGAAAAGGACAGGAATTTTTGACAGGTTCATCGACCGGGTCCAATGATCGCCCGGACAATGTACCAATATTATGAACCATCGCTCTCAACGGTCGTCTCCTTGTACCGTTGCATGCTGTATTGGGCGAACTTGCTCCGCTCACGAATAGTCTTTCCGTACCGGCGGAAAGACAGGGGAATGATCATGAAAACAGTCATCGCACCAGCGAGGACTGAAATAGCCACATTGGAACCCAGCTTTTCAAACATCTGGGGTGCGAACAAGGGGAACATAGCTGACAGAATTGCTCGTAAAAGTCCCCAGGCTGCGAAAGCGCTACCGGTGTATGCGGAATAGCTGTCCGCGAGATATCCTGTCAACACAATTGACAGCTCATTTCGTCCATAGCCAATTGCCACAAGGGCGATGACGGAGACGATCCAATGAACCCCTTGAATAGTGGGGGGAATGGTCCAGGCAAACCACCACAGAGCACCAGCAAGAACAGGGGCTGCGAATTTCAGCCCGGACAGTTTGTATTCCGGGGCAACGACACAGTCAAGCTTGCTAAGCTCGTTGGCTGCTTTGCGATCTGCGAGCCGACCGGGGATGTTGAAAATGAATCCAATGCCGAGAGCAAGGAATGGAAGACTTGACTGTTCGTGGTCGAAGCCCTTGGCCTCGTAGATCTTTGGCAAAGCTTCTGTCAACAGGTAGATGATAGCCATAGCGGTTCCACCCATGAATGATACGCAGAAAACGATGGGCTCTGTGAAAAGAAGTCTGAGGGGCCGTCCAAGATTAACCTTGACGAAAGTCTTCGCGTCTGGAACACTGTCGTGGTTCACGCATTCCAGGGTTTCGATTCCTGTTCTCTTTCGCAATTTCTTGACTTCTCCCTCGAGAATTAAAGATGGCCGGGACTCTCTGATTGATAGCAACAATAGGGAGATACCGCCAGTGATCATTGCAGCAATGTAAAAGATCCATTGCCTGTTTTTCTTTTGTCAGCGAACGATTCGACCAGATGGGTGGTGCTTCTTACCAGCGGAACGCGAATGTGATGTACGCGCTCATGACGGGGCCTATCGCGACTCCCATATTGGCAGAACCGATATAGCACAACATCATCCAAATACGATCTTTGGAGTTGAACATGTCCTCAATGCTTCCCGTAATGGAGCAGGTTGGAACAGCAGATAGGAATCCAGAGACAAGTCGTCCAATGACCGAAGCGACTGGAGAGTCAACAGCACCAATTAGTGCACAGAACCCGCTGTACAGAACAGTGCTGATGATATACAGCTTCTTGCGGCCGAAGGCCTCCGCGTAGGGTGGAAACACAATACCTCCCATACCCTGACCCAGGAGATATCTGCTTGGGTTAGCGAGGGTAGCTTGTGGGGTCATGAAAAATACTTACGTGGAGACAAAGAGGAATTGAGAAAGGGTCAGACTTATGCCAAGTTTCTCTTGAGAGTATCTTGCTGCGGTAGACTAGAGGTGAAATGTTAGCATCTCATGTCGATCAGCCTGCTATAACAGGAACGTACACCAGATGTGCTAATTGCAGATCTATGCAGATTGTCAGCAAATGTGGAACAGATTTCATTGTGGTGTTTGATTTGACGCACGTATAGAGCTCTAGAAGGACAATTAATCCGATGTCCCATACTTTTCTCGCGATTGACCAGTTCCTGGGGTGCTTTGGATTGGCGGCATTCCAGCGAACGCGCCCAGTGACAGGCTCCAGTTCTAAATGCATCTCTCGCAGAGCGAGATTGAGGTCTGAGGACTTTTCCATGGTGAACTATAGTCTGTTGAAAAGCTTAGTTTTCTGCCCAGGCCGCTACTCAAATCTTATATCTTGGTGAATCTGCTAGTCAATCGACAAAACAAACAGGGATATCGACAATCGACGCAATAGATTCGCGTTCCTGCAGGCTTGCGACCGAATGTGATGTCACCTTGGAATGGGATGCTCGAAGATCCTGTCCCCCTTGCTTGTCTCATCTTAAAACCCGTAGAATGTGACGATCAAACTCGTTTTCCAAGGCGGTTTGGAACTATCATTAATGGAGCTGACGCGTGTAACAATTCTCGTGGATACCAACACTCAGGGTACACGCAGTGCGCCAGGGGCGCATTACGTACTTCACGAATGATTTGTGAGTATACACATATCATTGACTAGTGTCGAACCCTGATCTACACGAGCCACAGACGGGTCGGAACGAAGCACATCTTCCCAGATCAAGCTAGACTCATCCGTATGGTCCTACAATCAAGCACCTAGGTACGCAGTAGTTCCCGGCGATAACGGTTTGGACGATCATAGCGCACACCCCGCCTCCCAAAACCACATGCGCACCTTATGGCCCGTAGATCACGACTTTGAGGTGCCAAGATGATTTTCACAGGGATTCCATGCGTGCCCGCCACCTGCCTCATGATCGTCAGGCACATGTTTGAACTTTGCATTTGGGGGTTGACAGAATTCTCTGACCACTTGTGAGCATCCAACACGCACTGAGAATGAGCAGATCAAGGAGTACAGGCGTCGCAAACCTTTGAGCACGTCCAACTACTTCCAATAGCTCTGAAAGTTTGTGATCCACCTATACACCGTCGTGCATTTGCTGTTTCATCTCTGTGGGTATTCGCTGTCAAACTAGTAGTTCCAGACGTGAGCCAATAGTCCTCGATCCTCTGCCCCCGTGTTTAAGGATCGCTCCGCTGGAGCACCCTTACCGTGCCTACACTTCACATCGAAACCCGAATGCGAGCACCAGTGCGATGTGAGTTGAATAGGGGAGCCGAGTAAACATCTAGACCACGCCCAGCTCAGGAAGTAGGTGGCAATATCGTACATCTTGCGCCCGCCAAACTCCCCACTGTCCCTGAGCCCTGGCTGATAGGCCAATATTCTACCCACACATCTGATCACCACCTGAGCACATGTGGTACTCGTAATCACCGGGGTTGTGGGGATTTGAACATGTTCGACCCATTTTTTCCCATTCCAATCCCCAGCAAGTGATTGTACATATGTCAAAGCTCTCAGCCCTGGAGGGTTCTCCCCACCATTAGTCAAAAGTGCATGTGATATGTGACTTATGATCTGTGTATGAACTGGTACTCCAATTGTTTTGTGCAATCATGCCCTGCTTTCGAACTCCCGCGCAACGTTGAAACAAGCTTCAACGGCCACCCTTACTGAGCCTTGGCCCTTGGGCCAAAGCACCATTGGATACTTTTCAAGTTGAAACCGTGTAGATATTATTATTATACATCACCAATCTCTGAATGGCCAGGTAGCCTCAATTCGACCAATCGCCCTCGCATCGAGCCCTGGAGCTTCTACTGTACGCCTTGATAGATGAAACCTCTCAAAGCTAAACTCCTGCATGGGTCACTGGCGTACCTGTCTAAACCCAATATCTTCCGCCCTATTCTAGATCATAGCAAGGAACTGGGGCTGGACCTTGAATGCTGCGACCCCTCCCCCTCCCTTAGATCTGGGATCTATGGTTGCCGCGAGGATCTTCCCCATACGACGCGATATCTCACACCACTCCTCCCTCGACTCCGTTCCATTTTCTCGATTTCGAAAAACCACCGGTCGGCAACTCGTTTTCGATGATTGCGAGATCTGTGGCAATGTGATTTACCCCAAACATGACCACCTCGGGATGTAAAATATTCGATCCCTTTGCCGAAGTTGGTCTTATGCTGCCAGGGGAGGCTCAAAAATCGTTTGGCCGACGTGGAAGTGTGTATCGAGCAGGACCAAGCGTTTGCTTCCCTGGTATGAGCAGGTATCATTGTTTTTGGAGCAGTCACTAAATACCTAGGTAAACTGATGCAGATACCGACACATTCAATGACGATTGGCGGACGGAGATGAGGAAGGGGAGCGAAGGCAAGAGAGGAAAGAAGAAAGAGACAAAGCTGCCTGCGTAAGACTATGGGGCTGAGTGTTGTTGTGATAGTGACCCTGGAGCCTGAGGTGACCAACCTTGGAATTCCTAGCAGTGTTTTGCTCTTGCTCTTTCTCCCCTCCATATGCTCCCCAATCAATCAATCTCTCTCCCAGCCTGGACCTACAGAAACCGAAGCCCATCAAATATACAAACTCTCCAAAGCCCAGCGAAATATTAACTTCGACGAAACCGAGCACAACTATCTGATCCATTTGCTGAGGTATCATATGGAGTCGGCCACAGAGCATGAGTTGGTTTACTTCCTTTTCGTTGACAGGAAATCCTGCTTTAGCAACTCTGGGTGGTACCTAAGGAACAGCGAAACACACGCTGCAGCCTATGAGATATCCCTATCGTGAACTAGGTGACTCTTGACCGCTTATTCCTGAGCGATCAGGGATTTCAAGGACTTGATACCTCGTGCAGTACGATATGAATAGATGCCTGTCACCCCAATGGCAATACAAAATCTTTGTTCTACAAAATATCTGGTCAAGCATGCCGTGAGCTGATACATTCCAAATTCTCAAAACAAGGGGCCTCTTCAATTCCGGCCAATCAGAAACAAATGAGTACATAAACCATAGAACAAATCAACTTGAAGCAAACAAAATCTTAAAAGATGGTCTCAACATGTCCCGAAAGCTCTCCCTGGACCCATTTGAAAAGCGCTTCCTGAAGGTCATGATCCTGAGCAAGCTTAGAGCCCGACTCAGCCTTTCCAATAGGCCCATAGTACTGACCGTGTTTCGCTTCAGGGCTAACAGACGCGAAAATCTGAGACAGAGCGCCTTTCTCGACTGGTGTAGCCGCCAAGAATCCCGCAATGTAGAGAAACGGTCTGAGAAAGGTACCCGTTGAAGCATGATGCAGATTTGTCGCTACCATGCCAGGGTGAACCGGTATGATCTTGACACCAGTCTCCCTCTCAGCCAAGGCTTTTGCGTAATGAATGTTGGCGAGTTTGGATGTCGTGTATCTCTCCGTAGTATGTCTTTTGGCGAGAGTGGTTCGGTACTGGTCGAATTCGTAGATGTCATTTGGGGCCATGGAGTGGGCGGCAGAGGCGAGCATGACCATGCGAGTCTCACTGTTGATTTTTGCTGTATTGCGCAGCGTGGGCAAGAGAAGCTGAGTGAAGAGAGCCGGGCCTAGGACATTTGTTCCGAATTGAATCTCGTATCCGTCTTTCGTGAGACCTTCCGGGGTCATCATGATGCCGGCGTTGTTGATAAGGATGTCCAGGCGAGATTGCTGGCTTAGAAATTCTGCTGCGGCTGCCTCAACGCTTTTGAAAGAGGCAAGATCCAGCTCTAAGAAACGGATGTTTTTGTATTTTGGGTTCTTCTCTTTGAGGTCCGCGATGGCTTCCTCGGCCTTGGGCCGGGATCGAGCTGCGAGATAGATGGTTTCTGGATTATGATGGCTGAGTTGACGAATTGTTTCAAACCCGAGGCCGGCATTGCCTCCAGTCACAATTATCACCTGGCCGGTAAGATCAGGGATATCTTGACTGCTGAATGTAGGCATTTTGTGGTCTGGTCGTGAGTGCACTGGTGGTTTGCTGCAGGGTGGTAGGTGAGGCTAGAAAAATGCGTCTGGAAAGAGGGTGATAGCAAAGTGAAGGCTCAAGTCTGAAGAAATGGGAATGTAAATCACACGCCAGGCGTGAGCTTCGCTTTAAAAGAATTTGCTCCCAGTGTAGTTCGGTAGCGCCGAAGAGCATTCATCGAATATTTGGGACGGAGTACCCACGGAGCAAATTCCATAAGCGCCACTCAGAATCCGGACTCTGATAGCGACTGGACGAGGCTTTTAGTGCTGCCTTATATCGACAAGTTGATCCATAAGTCTGTTCTGATTGATCAAAATCGCGTCATCCACGATGAATCGACAACTACATTTTAGTGCCAAGAGAAGTACCATTTTGGATCCGCATATGATTGGCTCAAAAAGCGTCATCCGGCTGCATACCCGACCCGTCGCCACTTGATTGATCAATATGGCCCAGAGTGGAGACCACCGAGTCTCCGGAGTACTGCCGAGGTGTGTTTTGAAAAGAGAACACTCTGTTGACCTTGAAACCCTGATAAATTAGGGTCTGGTTCCTCGGGTGAATACTCAGTTTGTTAATGATATACTACATACATTGTTTTCCAGCAAAAAGAGAAAATGTAGTGAGTGTCAACGCGTCAACCTCTATGTTGACTTACTATATATTGTTAACAGCAACGGGTCCAAACAACGGAGAACCTTGGAATTTTTCAGCAAAAAGCGAAAGAATAGAGACGCAAGAGAATTTTTGAGAACTCCCAAGGTCGCGATCTGAGGTTTTTCCAACCTTGGAAGGTTCTTCTAACACAACTTGGAGGGTCTCCAGGGCTTTGGCCATAGATTGCCCCTCTCTCCCCTTTCGCAAGGCACCCATCTGAGCCCTAGGCACGACCATCTCTAATGTGACCCCGAGGCCCTGGAGGCTTCCAACATTCAAACCTGGGAATTTATTCCTAATATCTCATACCGCGTACTCTATACACGGTATCTGCCCAGGTGACATACATGTCGAGAATCACGACAGAATAAAGAGCAGTCCATCGGTTAGCCGGGAGTCAGGAATGCACTCCAAATTGTCTTTGGAGCAGCAAAACCTGCGATGCTGCTGGTGTGCTCACCCAAAGAGTGAAGATCAATCACGAGAACAGTACTCCGTACTTCATATGGCACTCGACTCTCCCATCGGTGACTTTAGGGGCCTCCTGAGGGGGGTCCCTACAGTTAAAATCTTTTTCAACCTTGGAAGTCCTATGTCCGATCGAGATTCCATCTGCCTTGGCACTTATACTCCTTCAGCAACCCAAAATGGTGAGATGCCAAAATCATCAGCCCCAAGGCTTTTTCTCAACCACCCAGGGGCGTTGGTGTCACATTCATCGTCATTTTGAGGTCACACCAAACCGTTAGGCTCATCCCATCTTAGTGTGACATGCGACGTGATCTGAAGACGTGATACCACAGACTCTGGAAGAGATTTAGTGAACTCGACTGAAATGTGACAAGGGTTGGCAAAGGCTTGATCAAAGATGAGGACACAGACTGCTGCCCTGAGATTTATCTCCAGGGCTTAGATATGTGACACCCTGAGTGTGGTGGCAATATTTTTGATCCAATGATCCGATACTTTGCGAGAATTCTGTTAATTTCTCTCACCGAGCTTCATTATCTCACATTCCACAGGGGTTTCGTTTCCGCCACAGAACCCTCTACCAGACTCCCTCCGGCAAAAACTGCTATATCTCACACCTTTGCCAAGTACGTCCTGAGTATTCCAAGAGAAGGAACTTGATGTTTGATTAATTGTTTTGTTCGGGGCTAGCTTTGAATGCGGCGAAGTGCTTTCTCATTTCTGTTGTGTGAGGCTGCACAGCCAATCTGCCAGGGCACTCAAGATTACAGGCTCTAGGTCAGCGACCTTTGCGGAGTCGTATCATCGACTTGTGCAACAGGAACCGGATGAACCGTGTACTCATTCGTTGGGCGCAATTCTGACTAAAATGCGTCGAAATATCCGACAGCGCAGCCAATCTACTTGGAATCGACACCCACACATTCTTCGTGGCGGAAAGATCAAAACTTTGACCATAAACCTTGGAAAAGTATCATCCATGAATGCCCTCGAGCAAGAATAAAGCACACTGGGAACCTTGCAAGTGGTCGAATTGATTCAATGTGTTAGTTTGACCAGCTGAAGAAGTTCACCTGGGCATTTGACGGGATTGTGGCAGTTTTGGGTAGCCCCTGGACTTCACCATGTTGTACAACCTCTTGCTAATTTAACCCATCTTCCCTCCAAGGTTGAAGAATTCAAGTTGAATGCTTGGATGCAGGTTGCCGAGAGCGAGCGAATATGATCTAGACTTGCCGGGGAACAGGACATGGGAATGGTATTCTTGCTTCCGGGACAACCTATATAAAGATGTATGTTCACCCTCAGCTCAACCTTGGAAATCAGACGAAGACCTCGCGAAGATCGCTCAGAACAAATCTCATAAAGGACTCCGCAGTCATCTCATGATGTTCATCTCAAGCCTCTTGGCCATCTCATTCGTGGGCCTCTCTCTTGCTCAACCCCAACTCCACCCCAACAGCCTCCGTTCAAGAGAGGATGGACCGGTCGCTGTTTTTGCCGACCCTTCAAGCACCAAATCAGTGATGCCAACCTATACACCACCACCTCCTCCGCCCAAGACTCGAAGGCTGGGCCACGCCATCGTGAACAACAACTGCGACTTCCCAGTCTATCTGTGGTCCGTCGGCACGAATGTACAGCCTGTCCAAACTCTGAACCCCGACGACTCATACGATGAGATCTTCCGCGAAGACCCTAACACGGGCGGGATTGCGATCAAGATCAGCACGGACGTTGATGGACTGTACACAAGCGCGCCACAGATGGTCTTCGCCTATAACCTCTCTTATTTCAAGAGACGTGGCGACAATGGCGAGAAAGTCTGGTACGACCTTTCTGATGTTTTTGGTGATCCGTTTCAGGGATATCCTATTAGTCTTACGCCGGCTGAGCCTGCCATTCATTGGCAGACCGGTGTACCACCTTCTGGTAGTCAGGTTCGAGTCATTGCTTCGTGGACCAATCTGACGTTGTCACTTTGTTAATGATCTGATCACCGGGGGCTGTCGGAAACGTGGGCTGTCAGGGTATATGTAGCGAAGAAATGAATTGAATTGACTGAAATCGCAGACCCAGCTGGAAAATGTATTGCTGATTGCCAAACACCCCCAGGGCTACTCATAACGAAGCCCTCAGGCGTGTCGGGGCCGAGCTAACGGCTGATGTCATGATCGGCGTAGCCCAAATGTTGGACCTCGGCTGGACAGACTGCACCACAGACAATGTTCTCCAAAATGGGGAAAGCAGCAGATCCAGACAGATAGGGTGAATGGTCAGCGAACAAAATAAAGTAGATCGATCGTGCAAGTGGTCAGGGGCGAATGGGAAGACAGGATTAACCTCGGCCAAAAGTCCGATGTTCGTCCCCGCATTTCTCCAACTTCACCCACATTTCCATCTCTTCTCCCTTACTTCAACCCCAGTCTCCCTCTTTGCACTGCCCACAAGCAAAATACAATATGGTGTCTCCGGCAATTAGGGTAGCTCCCTCAGCAGCTAATCGTGCTCTCAATCTACTGCGAACCGTACAATACACACACCCGCCTAACTGTCCGTGCCATGGTAACCCCAACCACCACCATCACCACAAGCAGACGCCATCACTGCTCAATCAGGTGAAACGGCACTTGGCCACACCTGTGGATCGCTCGCGCGAGAAAGAATATGCCTTCGAGATGGCTGCGTCCAGCATCCGCTTCGGTCCGGGGGCCACCAAAGAAGTCGGAATGGACTTCACCAATATAGGTGCCAAGCGGGTTTGCATCGTGACCGATTCGAATGTCGCCAAGCTCGATGCGATGAAGCAGGCTGTGGAGGGCCTGACCCGTGAGGGAATCCAATTCACAATTTTCGATAAAGTTCGCACAGAGCCGAAGGATAGCTCGTAAGGATACACCCAACCCGAGTGATCTATGGCCCATATTGACCGATTTGAAAAGTATCAAGGAAGCTATCGAGTTCTGCAAGCCTTACAAGCCTGATGCGTTTTTGGCCGTCGGTATGTATCCCACCCAATACGGCATTGCCAATCTAACCATCCACCAGGCGGCGGCTCCGTCATTGACACCGCCAAATTGATGAACCTATACACTGCCTACCCCGAAGCCGACTTCCTCGACTTCGTCAACGCCCCACTAGGCAAAGGCCGACCAGTCGACAAGCCTCTCCTCCCCCTCGTAGCAGTCCCAACAACAGCCGGCACCGGCTCCGAAACCACCGGCACAGCAATCTTCGACCTAGTCTCCAAAAAGGCCAAAACAGGAATCGCCCACCGCAACCTCAAGCCCACCCTTGGAATCTGCGACCCCCTCAACACTCGCACCATGCCATCCGCAGTCCACGCAGCCTCAGGCCTAGACGTCCTCTGCCACTCCCTCGAATCTTGGACCGCAATCCCTTATAACGAACGCACACCTCGCCCCACAAACCCAATCAACCGCCCAGCCTACCAGGGCGCAAACCCTATCTCCGATATCTTCTCTCTAGCAGCCCTCCGCAGCACTGTGAAGTATCTCCCTCGCGCAGTGCGCGATCCAGACGACCACGAAGCCCAGTCTGAGATGCTCCTTGCTGCAACGCTGGCTGGTGTTGGTTTTGGTAATGCCGGTGTTCATCTGTGTCACGGTATGAGTTATCCGATTTCTAGCCAGAACCCTGGATACAAGCACCATGGCTATGAAGTTGATCACCCG
Source organism: Penicillium olsonii (assembly GCA_911174995.1). Taxonomy (NCBI): domain Eukaryota; kingdom Fungi; phylum Ascomycota; class Eurotiomycetes; order Eurotiales; family Aspergillaceae; genus Penicillium; species Penicillium olsonii. The sequence goes on along the minus strand of CAJVNO010000005.1, from coordinate 350,888 downwards.
ATTATTCCGCACGGAGTCTCTGTTGCCGTGACTGCGCCGGCGGTATTCCGGTTCACGGCGGCTTCGAACCCGGACCGCCATCTTGCGGCTGCGGAGGCGTTCGGTGTGGATATTTCAAATGTGAAGCGCGAGAGCGCGGGTGAGGTTCTTGGGGCTGCGATTGCGGAGTTCCTTGTGAAGCTTGGTGGTCAGCCTAGGGGATTGAAGGATTTGGGTTTCAAGGGTTCAGATGTTGATGGGTTGGTTGAAGGAACTATTCCCCAGCAGCGTGTACTTATGCTAGCGCCGAACCTGAGCACGGAATTGCAGGCTGAGAGGGGAGAGTTGAGGAAATTGCTTGAGCAGTCGTTGGATTATTAGGCTTGTGGGGACTGGTGTTGATGTGGCTGAATGGTGTTAGGGTTTCATATACTCATACTACGTCGATATGAAGTCTCAAAATTTGATCGAAATTGTATTCACATCTATGCTGCCAATTCGACTGATTCTTTGAATGACCTCAAGAGTCTGGCCGCAGCACGATGGCCCCGACCCTCTGCAAGCTTGACAGCCGTGAGATATTGGTCTTCGTATTCACCCACGACCAGTGCTCCTTTGTTAAGAAGCATTTGTAACATATCAATGCGACCATACTCTGCAGCGCCCCCCAGGGCCGTCCGCCCATTTTCGATTGCGGGAGCTTGATTAACGTCTGCACCAAGGTCGAGAAGCTTCCGTGCGATTCCGATGAATCCTTTAATGGCTGCAATTTGCAAAGCAGTGGCACCTCCATCATCGGCAGCCGGAGCATTGACATCAGCCCCATGCTTTAGAAGAAGGCCAAAAATCTCCATATTTCCAAGCTCAACGGCATGCTGCAATGGTGTTCGTCTCAGTTCGCCAGCTCCCAAGTAGTTGACATCCGCTCGCTTCAAAATCAATAGGTCACGGACGACAGACACCCGCTGGGTTCTCACAGCAGCTTGAAGGGGGGTAAACGTTCCCTTCGGAGATTCAGAGGAGGATAACCAGTGCAAGGTGATGCTGCAGTTCATGTTTGAGTCGAGCTGCATCAAATCAAAGATGCGATCAAGTTTTTCATTGACGATTGCCAATGTTAGGGCGCGAGCTCCTGAGTCTTGGCACCAATTGGTCGGTACGGAGACCGCCCATTCGAGAAGATACTTGAACATAGAATCATCAGCCATCAAAGTTGCAATCTCAAGTGTTGACTCTAGGCGGCAATCTTTCAGGCGGTTCCGTTTCATTCTACTACCCCATTGAAGATAAGATATCCGAGGTGCCCCCGTGAAGCCAACATTGGCTTCTCGAAATATTTCTAGGCACTTTATTGAGGGCTTGAGCACCGCAGCTGAAACTGCTGTTGGGGCGTTTCCCCAAAGCCGTGGAAGCAATAGTGACAAAAGGGGGATGCGTTCTTGACGCACGGCGTCCGTGAGGACATGATCTGTGACTTGGACACCGCGCTCAAGTAAAGCCAACACAACGTCAAAGTTCCTGAATTGAATGGCGACCGACAGAGGACTTTTGTCGTCAAATGCGATTGTCGTGTGCTGGTTCAAGCGAGTAATCCTCTGGAGCAAAAACCACGTCAGAGGCTCATCTCTAGTACAAATGGCTGCTTCAAGGATACTCGGGCCAAAATTATACAGGATCCTCTGAAAGTAGATTCTGCTTTCCAGAAGTAGTGCAGTCTGTAGATTGCCGATCTTTCTGACTTCGAGTCCAAGGTTTGTTGCCCCTGCATTCTCTAGCTTCTCGATCATTGCCACATTCCCAGCTTCAACTGCTGCTGCGAGAATGGTGGAGGAAATTCCATTGAAGGTATCATTCAATCGAGCATTCGAAGCGATCAAAAGATCAACGATAGCCATCGAATTTTGCTGAACAGCAATCATGAGCGCTGACGGGAGCCAATGGACTTCTTGTGGTTCTCTGTCAACTCTGGCGCCGTGATTTATCACCATTTGACAAAGGGAAAGATCCCTTCTTCGAACGGCACGCTCAAGTAGTGTTTTTTGACCTTCATCAGCAGCTCGGAGGTTAGCACCTGAGTTGAGTAGATCCTCATAGATATCAACAGCGCCCCCCTCAACTGCTAAAGCCAGTGGGGAGATATAAGGTGGATAGATAAGCGACAGGTCTGCGGGAGGCGGCACATGGAGCAACAGTCGTATGATGTCCCTAAACTTATTCTCGACTGCCCGTCCCAGTAGTGTAGTTTGATGGGGCCCCTCAATTGTGGAGCATGCAACTAACCCATTTAGTCGAACTCCCTTGGTAATGAAAAGCTGGACAAGGTCCACATTGCCTTCCAAGACAGCCGGTAAAAGAGTTTTGGTCTCATCCTGTTGTGTTCTCACACTTTGATCAAGATATATGCCAATCATCTCTTTCATGAGATTAGAACCCTCATTGGTCTCACAAAGGGAGGCCCAGTGGGCAATCATCATTTCAGCGCATTGCCTTGTCACTTTCGCGCCATCATCCAGAAGCAAACGAACGGTAGTCCAAAATTCACCCGCGACAGCATAAAATAGAGCATTTCGCCCACTATCATTGACCGAGAAATTCACATCGGCACCATGTGAAATCAAAAAATCGATAGATTGGGCATTCATGCCGCCTGGCGAAAGATGCGCGCTTGCCAAAAGATATTGCAAAGGAGTAAGGAAGGGCTGATCCTCGAAGCCCTCCATGAATTGCTCGAAAACTATATTGGGGTTCATTCCCGCTCGGAGCATTTTGTGGGCAATCTCGAAATTGTTTGATCGCAGTGCAGCCGCAAACAATCTTTCGGTGATACACTCGACAGTTGGCTCGTCACTTGAAAGCAGAATCCTGAGGTGATGTAGATCATCCCAGCCAATATCTTTCAGGATTTGCAAGTACAGTATGTCGTCTCGCTCCGTCGAGTCACGAGCATCTTCATAATCATCACCATACCCCGAGCGCAGGTTATTCGAGATCAGGTAGAAAGCTAAACCCATACTGTCCCGAATTCCGGCACGCAGAATGCTGAGATTCGGTGAAGGTATATCATGTTGGCCGGGCTCGTTTGCTGGTAGGATAACGCTCAGAGCAGCAGATGTACGGGAGGCGCTGGGTAAGATCGGGGAATGCGGGTCTCTATTCCATGATATAATGGAGCCCAAGTATTTCATCAAACTGAGGTTCATGTCCTTGACAATTGCAATTTCCTTGTGCGGCGAGTCCAAGGTGAGAGAGAGTGCAGAGAGAGACAGGGAGGTATCTGCATGTATAATAACAAGAGACTTAGTCACTTCCACGAACATCACTTTGATCAGTCTTACCGTCATTTTGTGAGAGAAACTGACGCATGAATCGTATCCAGGGAAGGGATTGGTTCCATGAAATTGGATTGCGAGACGGAGGAGGCGTAATCACTTGGTAGCCTTCCGGGGTACATGGAGATGGACCTAGAGATGGATGATTTAGCTTGGCATTCGAGCTCGAGCAGGTGAAGCATGAAATTACCACGTCGTGAATACTCGGTCAGGAATCCCTTTCTGTAACTCGACCTGGCGATCTTTGCAGGATGGATTTGTATCCCGTTGATGAAGACCTCGCTTTCTTTGTTTTCTCGCTTCCTTTTTTCGATACGTCTCGAAATCCATTGGTCTTCTCTTGGGTTGGAGTGTTTTCTCAGCCCCCATTCTTTGAACTTCCTCGAGTACTGTGCTCGGCTATATCTGTGGTAAGCGAAAAGGCCAAGCTTGGAATTTTAGGACCCCAGATCTACCACTGACCTTTTTTTCCAAGAGTGATTCGTTTCCATATACCTCATCACCTCATCCCGTGTTTTGTCTTCGTCGATGTATAATCTCTCGATTTCGATCTTGTGCAAATCCCATGGGTCGGCCATCGTGGGTAAAGAAAAGCGAAGTGAGAAAGACTGAGGAACAAATCCTAGGGCGACCTGCTCTTCTTATGAATTTTAGAGAATTCATGTTTTCTTTTTCGGGGGCACTGCCTTCCCACCGTTTCACCTAGACCCTTATGGCCTGGGGGATCTAATTGCGGATCGACAACACGAATGCGATGCTTATTGGTAGAGATGACGGGCATGGGGGCCGCCTTCATGGGCACCCGAGGGCGCAAGGTCTCCTCTTTCCTGCAGGTGGGAGCAATCGTTGATTGGCTGCATACCAAGCTCTCACGTCTAAATAGAATGCGTTCATTGGCCCAAAACCAATTTCTCATCCCACTCAGCACCCACTCCGGTTCAATCTTTCAGATCCCCCCGGAGCCGCCGATCCACAAGCCAGGTTCCGTACGCGTCGTCGAACCCAGTGACCCTAAATAGTGCTCAGAATGAAGGTCATCCAGAGTGGAATCCTCAAATCGAACGCTCTGATTTGTTCGTTACCAAATGTTCACCGGTTCCAGCATGATCGATCTTCTCGCATCCCCAGTTTACGTCAAAGCCAAGATCTACAGTACTTACAGAGTCTCTTTGGCATATTCAACGGACCTTCACTATTTATACACCTCTTCCCCCCGAGTTAGCTTTCATACCTGGCTCAGGAACTGGAAGTCCTTTGACCAGATCTCATTCTTGTGATTGGACTTTGGCACTTGGCCTTATAACCGCTGAAACTCTTCTACACTCTTCTATTTGCTTGCTACCTCTTCCAACCATGGATTGGCCCACGATCAACACAGACTGGGACATTGATAATGGCGACCGAGACCAATATTATACAATCGACCCTACCCAAGCTCAAGCTCAGCAATCTCAGGGCACGTCACTGGACTTCGATTGGGCAAAGACCGACTGTTTAAGGCCAGCATCGCTGTCCACTTGGAATACCACTTTGGCTTCTCAGGCCATGCCGACTTCCAACGAGTGGTTTGATTGGAGTATGCTGTCCTCGGCAGATCCTGCCAATACAATTTCGACCGTCTTCAACAATCCTACTCCAAACCTCAGTCCGAACTATGTCGAGAATCTGGCGGGTGGCTCCTCGCATGTTCCTAGTATATCACCAGGATGTCAAACTATGAGCCTACCAATCAAATCCATTGAGGGGGATACCTGCAACAATGAGGTCTACCACCAGGCCCTTGCAGCTAGGCCACATCCTCGGGTCCAATCTACCCGCAAGAAAACCAGAAATGCTCAGCAGTATGTCCTCTTCAACCTTCTTGATACACCTCCGGCAGGGCAAACATATTCTCCCATCTGATAGTGGTTACTTATGATTCTCGTCTACAGATCGCAGGATGCCCCACTGTCGCAGCCGATAAAGTGCAAGTGGGATGGCTGCCGCTATCCCGGCACTTTCAAACGAGAGTCCTTATTGATCCGCCATCTCAAGAATATCCACTTCTCGCCTGGTTCTCACCCATGTTGCGTCCCTGGGTGTGATGCGGTATGCAATCGTGCCGATAACCTTACTCAACACATGAGAAATATCCATAATTAGGTATGGGGGCAAATTTTATACTGCAACATAGCCCAACATGGTCATGTTGATTTACTAGAAGGTCTTTCTGGAGTCATCTGCTTTGCGTGCGGGGTTTGAAATTCAGGGTGCGAGCAAATGTTGATATTTCTTCTGGTTCATAGACTGTTAACAGATTGACGGAGTCATGCGATGGCCTCGCCGAAGGTCCAAGGAGGGAGTTCCAATATTGTCAATGAATACGGGATAATGTGATTTCATCAGCCTCTATCTAGTATGGTAAGAACTAACTAGATTTCAATACTGCTTATTCTTCAACTATGCAAGGATGAACGAGTGTCTTTGAATTCGGAGAACAGCTAGTATCACTCCAGGAACCTATACTCAGACTTCAGATAGGGCACCGAAGATACATATTGCACACAGCAGGAAAAGAATCCCCCCGAGAGCACGTAGACACATGAAGCCGGAACCGAAATCCCTCGTAATAAACCGTTATTCGTATACCTAACCCAGAGTCGATCCCAGGCTTTAAGTCTCGGAGTAGAACAAGGAAAGCTCAGCTGTTCCGTAATCGTCCATGTCCTCCTTCTTCATGTTAAGAGTGATCTTGTCGCCAGACACTGTTCCAACGAACCTAAAATGGTGTTCAGTTGGTTTTCATGACATCAATGAGAACAAGAGGATATGTGCGCTTACCAGTAGTACTGATCTTCTCCCACGTAGATTTCGATCTCTCCATTCTCCAACTTGGTGATAGTGCCGACTCGCGAGAAGTTCTCCTTCAAGTTGCCCTTGTAGCTCTTGGTCCACTGACCACTGATCACGGCAGTTGAGCCCTTTCGGAATCCGCCGTTGGTAATGAGTGTGATAAGCTCATTTTCAGTTGCGTAGCTGGTGTTGGTGTTCAATTTGCCGGTGTAGACACGCATCTTGAAGGATGTGATTCGAAAGATAGAGATAGAGAGTTGAGAGGTAGGCTTTCTTGTTCGGTTGAGAAAAGGCTGTTGTGTACTCGAAAAAAGATGGGTTGACTCGGCTCTACTTATAGGTTTCCTCTGGGACTCATGTGATCTCTGGAGCTTGCAAGCTGCGTAATCTAGACCTGCTTTTGAACTTCAAGTTGCATCATCCGAGCTCGGCTGTAGAAACGGTGAAGAATATCAGGCACGATCACCCAATGATCGTGGAACTGCAGAAGCAACAAGCGGGGAAACCACACATGTACAGACATGGCGAGCTGAGGTTTACGAGTCAATTCTTCGAGTATGCGTGGTGATGTAGGAGTTATTTAGTGAGTGCATTGGAAGGATACACAGCATGATCTAGTTCTTATAGACATATGCAGCTGATATCACAATTTTGATTTACCCCGCCCCGCTGTATTCAGGCACGTTGTGGTTTGAAGACTAGAGTTGAAAATCCCACGTTCATATTGACTACAATTGAATTATAAAATGAATTCAGTAATTCTCCAAACAGATTGGATTCAATGCCTGTAAGTGTTTATGTTAGGGGCTGATAAGCTTGGTACGGATGAAGATCACATTGGTTATTTGTCTAAAGAGTATACGATCATCCCCAAATACTCGTTGAGGAAGCCTTTTCGCGGATCGATCTTACGAAGTGCATACTATGGGATCTTCCTCGGGATTCTAACCCGGGTAGTGTGTTTTTACAGATGCTAGGGACCATACAGTTGAGGATAAAGTGAAGTTGATTCGATCAGTGTTTTGTGACAGCAATGGCTACCACTCATGACTGACTTTCTAGTCCAGATACACTAAGCCTCAGAACGAGAGTCAAGTTCTTCATTTGGGCATCAATTGAGGATTTGTGTCTCTATGGGACATCCCGCGTTCCCGCAACGGGCCGCAGACGCCCGTGGACGCACGACGCAAAATGTGAATGGCGAGTTATATTGAAAGCGAGCAGACTTGTGAATCGTGACTTGCCCATCTCGCAGAGCAGATACTCATGATTGAAGCTTCCCATTACACAAGGGATAAAGTCTTCTCTCGGTGGGGGGTTTGGAGGAATCTTTCGATGCTTGATTGTGTCATCGACGTCCACTTTTGAGTCGCTGGCCGAGTTGCCATCTGGTAGGTATGACTGCGATGTTATCCGTGTTTGGTGTGGCGTCTATTTCGATGGTTCATTCGCAAGTCGAGTCATTCTCCTGGGCTCTGATTCTCTCGGGCTCAGTTGGCCAGCCGTCGGTCCGGCGCGTTCATCTTGTATGCCAATCCGGGGAATAGGGCCATCCCCTTGCTTTGAACAATCTGACCCGGGCAAGGAGATCAAGCATGTGACACTCGCCAGATCTCGAAGATATCAACGAGTTCGTTGATTCAAAATAATTGAGGGTATTGGAAAGGACCCCTGGAGAGCGAGAGGGAGAGGGACCCCTGGGGGGGAGAGAGGGAGAGAGAGAGAGAAGGTTCCATTCTTCAAGAGAGCAGCTTTATATCCCCCAAAATCCCATCAATTCATCCCAAGTGTGCCCCCATCACATCTTTTTAGTTCTCCCTTTGATTTGGTTCTCACTTTGAAATCAGATCTTTCGTCTGAAGTGATTCCCCCTGTTCTGAAACTCAGTCTCCATCATGAATATGGGATCCATTATTCATGAGAAAACAAGCCAAACCTCCAGGACTCTCCTTCAAGCGGTGTGATACGTTTGCCACGACAATCCCCAGAGAAAACAAGACTGGCTGCTAAGTGGGGCACTAAGCATGCAGATGATAGATCAATCGACTTAGCAACCGGCATCCGTGCAGGACGCTGATCGGAAGCTTTTAGCCCAGTTATTTCGTGGGATTTGTAGTGTGACGTTGTCCCGCCAGCGCTAAGCAGTGGCCACCTCGGCATTCTGTAGGATGACACATTTATACTGAAAGATTCACTAGTTTGGGGACTGCAAGAGCTAGCGCTATGGTACCGATACAATTGACCAATAAGTCTGATTGTACTCCGTACCGCTGTAGGTATTCTTTTACCTTAGAAAACAGAAAAGCTGCGGCGAGGCGCCATGGCAAATTTTGGAACATGCTAAATTAAGGTATCAGTTCGTTTCTCGTTTAAATAAGCTCAAACCATGTGTTATGATATCTGGGGGGATGAACGCGAGCCGTCCGTCTCGGCTGGCAGCACTTTGGTGCCTAATACACCCATCGAAGACGCTAGACGGTCCAGCCAGATTGCTGCATGTGGATCATGCGGATCAGATGCCTCATTCGGACCACTCTCGAGCTGTGAATGAATTCGGAATGGCAATGTGCCACTCTTGGAACTACTCGACGACGCAGTGTAGCATGAACTACTATCGCTGGGCGAGTCGACAGATCCTGGAGACTGCTCGTCTACCAGGTTGAAGCGCAAGCGATCCTCGAGACGTTCGGACAGCTGTTGTAACGTCTGCTGCATACTTGCAGCACCACTGAGAAGGTGTGCAGGGCCCGTGTCTGGGAAAGCGGGCGGGATGGGTCCAACGAAGGACCCAGGCCGTTGGACTATGCCTTGCTGCCGCTCGCTGTGTGCAGTGAGACAAACCTGCAGCTCGGCCATGAGCGTGTGTAGCAAATTTGATGTATCGCGAATACGACGGAGGATGTCGAGAATGGCATTTGGATCTGGGTCCGTCGGGCTTGCGAGCAATTCCCGAGTTTCCATGATATAGCGCGGACACTTTGCGATTTCCATATACGACAGATCGGAGATCTCGGCATAGGCAGACCACTCGCCAGGCTTCTGGCAGTCTTCAGCTCTGACTTTGGCGGCATATGATTGCCATTCCTCCTCGTCTAGGAAGCAGGCTTTGCCTTCGTGAACTGCGGTGGCGATGAAGAATCTAAGAACTGAGTTAGGATGACCGTTCGACCTTGGCGGATATTGCCTTGTCAGGCGTCTACTGCTTACCCGCGGAAGGCGTACCAACAGAACCTACCGAGGCCGGACTCGTGTGCTGCCGGTCCTCGACTGATCATTAGCCGCTTCGCGCCATCCGAATGGACAACCCAGGCGTCGGGTGTGGTTTTCGCAAACATCTCGAACACACTCAGGATAATAGACGTGCACAGCATATTATCTGATTGGGCTTGCTCCGGTTTCGAAATCGCCCTTATGACCTCGCCCAACGCCTTGGAATACATCTGCCGACTTGACCTGGCCAGTGCTGGGTCTTTGGTCAATCGGGCCAGGTATACCGATGTCAAGCAGCATATCGCTGAATCCATGAAGGCATGCTGACCATAATTCATAATGATGTATTCCGCAAACCCCGCCCCATCCCCCGAGCGGAACCGATTGTGATAGTAGAGGGTCGGAAATGCCGCGCTGATAAAGTCCAGGAATAACTGTGGCTGCGCAGCACGAAAGGTCTTCCGCACCAGCGACGGTGTGACCTTCTCATCCCACCCCCCATACATCGATTGCTGGCGCATTAGCGCGATCGCATTATCCCGCACCACATCGGCCGCAACAGCGGAGTCATCGTGCACGAACGTATATTGCGTAGGGCGGGTCGGTCTCGCGACCGTGGTCTGTCGGCTGGACTTGTGGCGCTTGGTGAGATTGGGGCCTTCGTCCTGGAAGCGAAATACACGACGGTAGCCCGGGCAGGCGCGTCCGTATTTGCGGCACTGGCCGCATTCTGGGACGGCCTCGTCGCACTAGACTGGATTTAGTTTCAGGTTCAGTTCGTTGTGGAGGGGTTCACGGACTTTGATCCGTCGCTCTCGACATAGAGAGCAGCCTTTGCTGTGTGGCACGCCCACCATTGTGAGCTCAAGGTGGTTATCGAGGTTTGGGGGCGGTTAAAAGGCTCGGAAGTCCCCCGATTGACTATGTGCCCATTTTTCGGATGACAGTTCGGAAGACCGGAAGATCTTGAAAAGAGAGGGACAGACTGGATTTTTGTGCAATTCCGCCAAGCCAAATAGGGCGTCAGCGGTGGCGGCAAGGCCGTTTCAGGGGCAGTCTTGTGGGCAATTTCGATCGCCGATCTGGATCTTATCATTTGTGGTTCTATACGAGACCGTTAAGCACTCTCCACGTTCCGCTATCGGGCCTCGGTATGTCTTTCCGTTCTATACTACGGCGTAGATTCAATAGAGATATGATCGGACAACCCCAAGGGGCCAAAAATGGTATGCAAGATGGTATCATAACAAAATGCGGGAAATCAGTAGGGTATAAGAAATCAAAACATTGAACTCCGTTTTTTGGCCAGCTTCGTAGCCGTCTCCTCTTTGTTACGCCGGAAACCAAAGAAACTACTCTTTTTCGGCTGCAGCTGCGCCGGCTTGGAGGGCGCAGGAAGCGCACCACTGCTTGTGGGTTGCTGGTAGAAGGCCACCGACTGGGGCCGGGCTTGCGGGCGAGGCTGAGGACGGGGCTGGAGATGTGTGGAGGATTGCATGCGCGGGTCTGCCCGCCCAGGGGGGTGAGGATGGGCGAAATGGACAGGACCAGGGGTATTTTGGCGTGGATGAGGGCGTGGTTGGGAGAGTTGCATGGAGGATTGGGAGTATTGGTGAGAATAAGGCTGAGCGGGGCCTGTGTGTCGGGGTGGGAGATAGGGTCGTGCAGATGGAGCTGGGGTGCGTTGTTGCCTGCGGGCTTGTTCTTCTTCCCGGCCATACAGCTGTTGTAGGCGCTTGGTTTCCTTGTCGACGTTTGAATCCCGTTCGCGCCGCTTGCGTTGCGCCGCCATGATCTCTTGGCTCCGACGCTCTTCTTCCTGTTTGGCGAGTTCGTCTTGGCGCATTCGCTCCTGAGGGCCTGGAGATGTGGGGTTCGGGAAACTCGCGCGATGGGTTGATTTCCCATGCATTGGGACCCCGGATGGTCCAGCCTGGGGGTGTTGTCTGTCAAATTTCGCATTGGCGGGTGCTGCTGCTATGGCCGGAGCTATAGCGGGGGCCGTCGGTTTGCGCGTTATTGGGCTTGGGGTATGGGAGATATGGAATGCTTCCTTCGCAAGCCCGAAGAAGATGTCTCGGATGGCGATGGTCACCAGGAGCAGGACTACCTCTAGGCCTTTGAAATCCTCCATCTCTACTCGGTATAGATTTGGCTGATAAAGTGTAAGCTCCTTCAGTCCCTGGAAGAGAGCAACGGTGATATCTGGCTCCCGACTTTTTGTCCGAGTATCAGATATAGTAGAGGTCTTCCCGTGTAGCAAACAAGTCAGATCCTTTGATAGTTTCCCATCCTTGCGCCAGCTAAACCGCAGCTTCGGGGTAATGTCTGCGATAGAGGGATCGATCTGGCCCTGGTCAAGGGATGAGCCAGAGGGTACGCGGAATGTATTTTGTGGCATCTCGAACTCCCATCGAGCGGGTTTGTTCCAAGTCTTCGGGTGGTGTTTCACGGTGATCGTTTGGTCGGGGTTGTAGAGCTGGACGGTAAACTCGTTGGGAAGGATCGGTTCTGGAGCTGGTGCCGTGCCTCCGTTCGCTCTAATAGTCTCCGCCGATAAACTGGGTTGAGTCCATTCTGGAACCACGGCGACCTCGCCGTACACGATGTCCGGCACGTACGGGTCATACAGGGCGACTCCGTAGCGGTTCTGGGATGTCGGGGCAGCGGGGTCGAGGGATCGCAGGGTGTAGGCAGGCTCTGGGTCGTTTCCATGCTGGCGGTGGTATACCGTGCTAACCTGGGGCTGTTTCGAGTTGTTCTTCAAGAAGAACGCTGGACTGGGGTCAGTCCCGAATCCGGGTGGTGGCAGGGTATCCTTACTGGGCAGGTTTTCATCGATCATTCTGCGCCTTCACGTCCATGTACAAGCGCATAAGGGGTCGTATTGCAGGCGGGCGTTGGAGATGATATAGTCCAGCCTGGGAGTCAAGGTCTGCGCCACGGGATCTCAGTGATCGGCACCTAAAAATAGAACCGATGCCCTTTGTCGAGGCACCAGCATTCAACCTGGGGCTTTGTTCAAGCGGAAACGCGTCAGGATGCATGGAAATGCCCTGCAGCAAACTGGAATTGAGTTGCCTATCAATGCATGTAATAAAGGCTATTGCTGCTACCACTATGTCCGAAACGGGTAGTCTATTTGCGACTCTCGATCGACATGAATCCTGCAATGAACGTCTCTCTCTAGGCAATATATATCTTCGATCAGCGATTGTGCCTGCTGCGGGTTTTTTTTTCAGGGGATCTTAGCCTCCGCTGTAACCTCCACCGGGTTGGCAGCGCAGTCAGCGCCTCCGCCGAAGAATGACGACGCCAATGTGACACGGCATATGGATTGAATCAAATATACGAAGGCAGAATGCTTGTTTGGGCTAAATTACTAATACCTACGGAGTAGTATCCGTGACATTACTACGGAGAACCTAGTACTAGGTAGATCTTTGCAGGCTTGAACAGCCTGGACGTGGTCGTCTTCCTGTCCAGGTATCTAAGACTCGCTTTTTCAAGGTTCGATGAAGGGAATGCCCACGAGTGATACTATGGTATTGGGGAACGGATCATACCTAGGTACTATGGAATACTTAGGGAGGATCGGCCCTCCCTCGTTTACTGCTTGGGATCTCCTGACCCTGGGCAGAAACACCTTACCTTGGTAGTTGCCGATGCCCAGGTGGAGGCCACCAGAGAGCAAAGACGGGCCGTCCTCCAGGGCTATGGAGTATGTTCCATTCACTTGGTCCTGTGGATATTTGTCTACAAGAAAAATGATGGTGCAAATGCTTCATTTGGTGCTTAAATACAAATTTTATCCCGCAGGATTTCAGATAACGCATGAAGTACCACGGCACAGGGATAGCATCGATACAAAGGGTATACGACAAACAAGTGCTATCCACGAAGTTTCCTTCGGAATTCTGTTGAGTGGTCGATGAGGCCTCGTTAAAACCGACCGGGTTGAAAAACTCAATCGTAATTGAGAAAACCACCAGTTCGGAAAGAGTACCTCATGTGATGTTAGGACTGGTCAAAGGGCCTCATGGTTTGCCATATGTCGCGCAGAGCCCTAGCACTTGGAAAAAAGCGTGCAAGTGGAAGGACTGCGGTGATTGTCGGGGCTGGAGACATTGGCGAAAGCTTGGAGGGTGGCGTTGAAGAGGCGACGCCAGAGATGAGAACCAATCGATTCTTGTGCTTTCTTTCTCGGATCGTGACGACGAGTTGCTCATTGCAGGAGGGGATCCTGGATATAACGTTAGTCATGTGTCTAAAATAAGGTAAAGAGTTCAAACATACCCGGAAGTGCTTCTGGTGGTTGTTCGCCTTTTGGACACGGGCGATATAGCGGTTTTCTTGACGCTGGGCACGAGTTCTCTCGCGACGTTCCGCAGTGAGAGCGGTCTCTTTTTGCTCTTCGGTGGCTTTGATCATACCCAATCCACCGTTGGCACGGGTAGTAATAGCCCGGTGGTGGTTGTTGCGAACGCGAGCCTTATCCTCCTCAATTTCACCATTCTCAATGGCAAGCTGGCGGGCAGCCCGTTCGGACGGTGTCATGTAGTTGTGCATGTTTTGGCGGTAGTATTTGGCCAGCGAACGATGGCCGACACTCTTTCCGGAGGGCAGATGGAGTTCAAAGTCATCCTCATAGGCGCCTGATGGGTTGCGGTAGTTGTCGAGATCTTCTTCGTCGGAGTCGGCGTCACTTTCGGTTTCCCAGCCTTGATCCTCTCCGGTTCCATTGACCTTGACGCCACCGGTCATGGGTGACGATTCTTCTTCGTCATCGTCGTATGTGCTTCGGAAGTCGTAGTATTGACCAATTTCGACTTGCTCATCCTCGGTTTCGAAGGCGATGCGGCAGTGGCTCTTGTCGCGCATGTGGGTCTGAATAGCGTGTGCGGTGTTGCGCATGGTATGGCAGAAGAGACATTCGTAGTTCTCGGTAATCTTGCGCCAGAGATAGTGGACGAGACCATCGATATCCGCCAGATATTTCTGTTCGGGAATGAACATTCCGTGGTCTTTGCGCATGTGCTCCACGTTGGTGTGAATATCGGAAGAGTCGGTGTTGCAGAACAAGCAGTGAGATGGTGAAAATTGAGCCTCGTGATCCTCGGCGTCGACATCGACATCCTCATCCTTTTCTTCAATGGTGGCCGACTTGAGGTTTTCGGTGACCTTGGAAACGTCACTGTTGTTGGACTTGGTGACGGGCTCTCCAAGAGAGAAGGCAGAACTTTGGACAGAAGCATTGTCACCGTCCTTGCGGAGGTGTGCTTCACGTTGCTTGTGCTTCGAGCTGTTGATGTGGTTCTTGTAGGAGTTCTCGCTGTAGAAAGCCTTGTTACAGGTGTGACAGGTCTTCTCGTAGGACGCCTTGGCAGCGGCTTCGTTGGTTACAGCTTTGGCGGCCAGGACCTTTTCGTTGAAGGTTTCAAGGGTGACAGGAGGCAAGCTAGCCATACGACGCTTCATGTTGTAATGACTATGAATGTTAGCCTGCATCCTTTTTTTTTTTTTTTTTTTTTTTTTTTTAAGACTTACTGCCAGTCTTTCTTCATGTGATCTCTCTGCGCTTCGCTGTGGTGGAAGCCGACAAGACATGTGTTGCAGGTGTACTGTAGCGCCTGTGCAGAATCCTGAGTAGTGGAAGACATGTTGCTGGTTTGTTGGTTGTCTTTGGTGGTGATGTTGGGATTTTCCTGTGTGTGGGATGAAGTTTTGTTGCAGGCGGGGTACATATGAAGGTTCTGCCCAAGCCTGATTTGAGTTGATTTGGTGGAATGCAGGGCGACTTGTGTTAGGCAAATGAGTCGCTGATATGCCAGCAGAGTATATGCGAAGGAAGAAAGTCAACAGCTCCAGTGATCAGTCTTTACGCACCAAATGAGCCGTGTCTATGGTTGTCTGCCCGCCGCTGAATATGTTTCTTATCGGCTCTGAGGGTGCGCTATGCCTATCCTGGTAAGTGTGGCATCATATCTATTACTCATCCACCCAGGGCTGACTCATTCCGGATGAACATCGGTCCGATACTCTCCGCCGAGGGTGGATCCTCGAGCCTGAGGCGCCAAACGATGATATCAGGTGAGCTGGAGCCTGTCGCGACTTCAACATTCAATCTGTATCATATTCTCGCTTACATACCCTCTGCTTGCTTTATATTGATCCATGGGTGTGGTTCTCGTTGCCTCAAAATGACCAGGCCCCGCGGAGGTTCGATGGATTCCCCCGACATCGCGCGGTCCCCCGGCCACAGACGATCGCACAGCTATCGGTCAAAGCTACCATCGAATGCACCCACAGCCATACAGCAGAATACCATTGAAGTATCTGACTCGTCGCGGGTTCTTCCACGCTATCGAGATGACCGGAGACGCAGATTCAACGGGCTGGTACGAAGGTGAGCAAAGCGCGACAACAACGGCCCTAAGCCCCAGTCCCCTATTCCAGTACCGTGCTGACTCTTTATACGAAAAAGATACAAAGCGCAGCTACTTCATGGCTGTGACAACCCTGGATGCCGAAACCCTACATGTGCGAGCCACCGCCGACGAACCAGCGAAGGCCCATACCGTCGGTACACCGATTTGAGCGCGCGGACTCTGGCTTGCTACCTGGCTAGCTTGGACGATGCGGAAGCTGGCTTGTGCCATAACACATTAAAACCACCGCCGCAATTTGAATCACTTGACTTGCAACAAATTTCCATGCGCCGGGCTCGTTTCTTCCAGATGGAAGAAGCAGGGATCCTGATAACGCCGCACGCAAGCCCGGAAGATGCAACCAATGCAACCGCTCACACTCACCTTGCACAGGGTGCCGCGCCGTCAATGGATTCTCCGGAAACGTCTCCCATCGGTACGGGCATCAGTCAACAGGAACTTGATCGCATTCAGTGTGAACAAGTCGATCGTATGCCGGGTTTGGAAGCGAAGGACCCGAAATCCTTTACGCAGAACTTATTCGATACACTTTCGCTCAGAATGGTCGAATGGTTACCCCTTCGTCGCACAACAGGTCCCCCAGAGCCGAAGATTGATCTTGAACCCTCAAGGCCCACGCCCCAGAGTCCTTCTGCGGCTGCCAAAGATGTCCCTGACGAGAAGACTTCAGGTAAGCCGAAGAAAGAAGCTACAAAATCTATGATATCAAGCCATTCGGGTGTCCAACCTCGCACTCCTTCATCTCGAACATCGGTGCCTCAGCCAGCTGCAGTAGAAGTCAAGGTCCAGAACCAACATGTCAAGCGATTATCAATGCCCGAAGTTGAAAACTGGCATCAGAGTCCAAGATCAAGTCTGGATGAAAAGAAGAAGTCGGAGTTTAACAAGATGATTCCAGTGGCCCCAGATGAATTCCATCCACTTCCCTCGCCTCCGGCATTAAAGCACCGTCCGCAAAAGCATCGAGGAAGAATGGACAAAGTTGATTCCATCCCTTTGAAAGATAGACGAAAAAGCCAGCGCCGTGTTTCTTGGGACAGCGAAAAGTTGCTCAACGAGATTTCTCCCGTGAAAAGCCCAGCAGGGACAAATACCATGCCTCACCCTTCTCCTCCATCTCCTCCATCTTATCCTTCCCATACTATTGGTGGACGCAGTACCGACTCGGCCGCTGTGGAACTGCTTCCAGACATCATCCCGTTGGCCCAAACCATCACTCATCTTACCCCGGAGATTATCAATGGTCTTTCCCAGGTCATGGTAGAAACCCAGGATGATGCCGATGCTTGGAGCGAGGAACTTGATCATATCCAAAGCACTGGTGGCTTTGAACAACCGGAATGGCGTTTTTCTACCTTGCGACAGCGTGAAGCGTTCCCCTTCATCGCCCAAAGCACATTCTTCGTGCTCAGTAGTCCTCAGCATATATTGCGTTCATTTGGTATTGAGTGTTCCAACGTGGATGGAGCGATCTCAAATCGCCTGGATGTTTCGCATCTTCGTGGGTCGTTGCAGCTTCTGTTTTCGGTTTGCCCATGGGATATTGCATTGCACAGCGTGTGGGGCTCGTTAGACAGGTTGTTCATTCCTCCCAATGGACTCACATCCTCTGGACGTCCGTCTCGTCGATCTTCTCGGAGTTCCGCTATGTCTGGGCCTGCGTCTTCGATTGTTCCCCGGCGCATTTCTGCATCCGCCAACGAAGACTACGTGTCTGATCCCGATGCCGCATATATCTGCACAGTTGCCTTGTTTACATTGGTCAGCTGCATGCCAAAGATGGATTCACTCACATGGCGAGCAGTCGTACACATGCGTGCCAATGGATCCGTTGCTTCATTCTCGCACATGGGCAAGCTTCCTCCCCACAATGCCAAGCAAGTCGTTGAAGTGACGGATAGGTTTGAACATGAGCTAGGCCTCCGTTTAATCGCCCGACTCGTCCGTCTTTTCACCGCACGATTGGCATACCATGAAATATCAAAAGCTCGCCATGGATATCAAGCCGACCAGCCAAAACAGCGCAAGGTCAGCCTGTTAGACCGCGTACTAGACTACCTGAGTGAGCAGCACGCCTCGCACGACTCTGACGAATCAATCACCCCGGCCGCGCTCATCGTCGAGTGGCTCCGGACTCTCTTCTTGCGTGAATGGGATGGTAACCCCGATATGGCCCGAAGCGGCGCTGCTGGTGGTGCCGTTGAAATTCTGTCGTCCATGTACAAAGCCCGAAACAGACTGGGCCTTTCTTCCGAACTCTTCCACACCCCCCTTCTGACAGAGCGGCTGGACCCGCTAGAAATGCCTGTGGCATGGGTTGGGAGAATCTCCAACAACCGAAGGATGCATCTATTGTCATATTCATTCCTCTTCCCTCCTTCTTCCCTTGTCATTTACTTCCGCGCCTTAAACTATTCTGCCATGACAAAGTCTTATGAGGCGGCGATGACCACCACCAGACATGTCACTCAGACAGCCTTCGGTGCCATCCAAATTGCGGATGACCCTCGACTCCTCACTCGCTTGAAAACATCCATGTCGACATATTTCGTCCTCGTTGTTCGACGCGACAACATTCTTTCAGACGCACTCAGCCAGCTGTGGCGACGCGAAAAGCGGGAACTGATGCGGCCATTGAAAGTGCAGATGGGTATGGACGAGGGCGAGGAAGGGCTCGATCATGGTGGTGTTCAACAAGAGTTCTTCCGCATCCTGATGGGCCAAGCCTTTGATCCGTCTTATGGCATGTTCACAGTGGATCCTCGACACCGATTGTCTTGGTTCCAGCCATGTTCACTGGAGCCGCTATACAAATTCGAACTCATTGGGCTTTTGATGTCCATCGCAATCTACAATGGACTGACACTTCCTTTAAACCTGCCCCTCGCGTTCTACCGCAAGGCATTGGGATTGAAAGTGAAGCACCTGGACCATATTCGGGACGGATGGCCTGAACTGAGCCAGGGTCTGGAAACACTACTGAGCTGGAAAGACGGGGATGTCGGGGATATTTTCACCCGCACCTACGAGTTCAGCTTTGAAGCCTTTGGAAGCATCGAAACGGTAGATATGCACAAGGTTGGGCGTGACGCTGCTTGGCCTGTTACATCGAAGCACGTTACAAGCCCGAAGCGCCCTCAAAAGTACTACACGCCCACACCTCCTGATCTACCATACTGCACGGCAGACGAGCCTAGCACCACCACAGTCTCCCATTCCGAGTCGATCCATCCTGTCCAGCCAAGTTCCGAGAACTTCTCTCGGTCTCCAACGCCCCCACCCGACGAAGCTGCCCTCGTTACCAATCAAAATCGACACCAGTTTGTCAAGGACTATATTTTCTGGCTGACAGACAAGTCCGTACGACCGCAGTTCGAAGCGTTCCAGAGAGGACTGTGCACGTGTTTAGACCGATCTGCTCTGTCTATATTCTCCCCTGAAGCGCTCAAAACAGTTGTGGAAGGAATCCAGACCATCGACGTTACGGAGTTGGAGAAGCACGCCCGGTACGACGGTGGGTTTGGACGTCACCACCCCGTGATTCGTGATTTCTGGAGTATCGTTCAAAACTACTCGAATGAAAAGAGAGCTCGGTTGCTGGAGTTCGTGACTGCTAGTGACCGGGTTCCTGTCAATGGAGTCTCAAGCATTATGTTCGTGATCCAGAAGAACGGAGTTGGTGATTTGGTATGTGTTCTTTGTCTCTTGGTGCAGTTGATGCTAACTATTCTCCCAGCGTATCCCCACAAGCCTGACCTGCTTCGGGCGTTTGCTTCTGCCGGAATATTCATCCCGGGAGGCCATGGCAGAGAAACTCGACATTGCCCTTGACAATGCGCAAGGGTTCGGCGTTGCATGAAAAGTGCTTGATTTTTACCCTTACATACCCTATGTATATTGTAGTTATTGTTAGCGTGTTAGCGTCGCAAATAGACCGTTCCCACTTCCGTGTCGGTGTCCACTGTGTC
Organism: Penicillium olsonii; assembly: GCA_911174995.1. Taxonomy (NCBI): domain Eukaryota; kingdom Fungi; phylum Ascomycota; class Eurotiomycetes; order Eurotiales; family Aspergillaceae; genus Penicillium; species Penicillium olsonii. The sequence continues at coordinate 331,121 of CAJVNO010000005.1, read as the reverse complement.
CACCGTGTCCACCATGGAGATCATTTCGTCGCAAATCAGAGGTCGAAGTTTATTCTCGTGCTTGTGGTTCGCCAGGAAATTCGGACGTCTGAGGTCCGACTTGATGACTCTTTTCACGATGAGATCTTTAAGGCGGTATCGATAAGATCTGCCCCTCAACTTTCAACTCCGCAACTCGGCCTTGTCTTGAGCTCTCTGCCACATTCCAAATGGCTCCCATCATTCATTGTGTCCGCCACGCCCAGGTATGTCCGCACATACAGTGCAATTTGCAATGCGCAATTCCCGAACCCCACACGTCCCCGGCACTTGATCCCAGTCTAACAACTGTAGGGCCTGCACAACCTCTGCACCGAGAACCATGTCATTCAAGACCCCTCCCTCACAGATCTCGGCCACGAGCAATGTCGCAAGTTGCGCGACAGCTTCCCTCGTCATGCCAACATCGACCTGGTGACGGCCTCGCCACTTCGCCGCACCTTGTATACCGCCCTCGAGAGCTTCGCGCCCGTCTTCGAGGCAAACCCCGATCTGAAGATCATTGCCCTCCCCGATCTCCAGGAGATTTCGGATGTTGCCTGCGATACGGGAAGTGAGCCTTCTGTCCTGAAGGAGGAGTTCACATCGGGCGTTGATCTGGATCTCGTGTATGAGGGGTGGAATAACAAGGTATGTCTATTGCGGGGCAGTGCTGTCCCTCTCTCCGTTACACATGATCTAACCAATGTTCTACAGCAAACCGGTCGCTTCGTACCAACCAACCATGCTATCAAGGAGCGGGCCCGCGCAGCCCGCCAGTGGCTGAAGGCCCGCCCGGAGAAGGAAATCGTGATGGTCACACACGGCGGCTTCCTACACTACTTTACCGATGACTGGGAGGACAGCAGCCAGTTCCAGGGTATGTGCATGTGCTTCGACTATGTGGATCCCAGCTAACGGTGACAGGTACTGGTTGGACTAATACCGAATATCGCACATACACATTCTCCGAGGAGACCCACACCAATGATCTAGAGGGACGTGCTTTGGATGGCGATAATGCTTCGCTGGAGGAGACTGTTGAATCGCGACAGCGTCGGGGGAAAAGTGGCCCGATGGCCGGTCGTGAGCAGCAGCAGGCACTTTATAAGAAGGGTGTTCAAGGGTGGGATGACCAGGGATTGCAGATGAGTACCGCTGAGCGGGAGGCTGCCAAGGTCCCCGAGGGCAAGGAGGTTGATGGCGTGCGAGTATAATTCAAAAGGTGCATAAGATCGTGTCGATAGACATAGGCATTGAGAAGTGATGAGTGTACATGCAGTTACACTTGGAAAAAGCATATAGATTTACTCTGAAGCTATGGAATGAGACCAGAAAACGAACTACAGACAGTACTGTAGGTTGGGCATTCTCTTTAGTGCACAGGCTTTTGTTCTCACGAGACCATTATTATGTCTCCAGGGCTGTGTACTATGATTATCAAAGGTTGTTTCTTCCCTCTTCACTGCCAGTGACATGGCTTCACACGAACAGACCTCGGAATAGACTGTGTATTTCATTGCTTGTAGACATTGCTTGTAGACATTGCTTGTAGACGGTATAAACAAAGAGCTCTGGAAAGTTCTGTTCCTTCAGAGGTGAACTCAGCGTAATCTTCCAAGTTGGAACCTCCAGGGTGACAACAAAAGCCCTTGGGGGTACACAGTCCTACACCGTCCTACACTGTCCCGACATCCGTCCCAAGGTCGTACCTCCATCATATCCTCCGCCGAAGACTCGCTCTTAAGCAGCCCAAAAGGGATCATACTCGCATTGGAGTCTTCCATATTATACCCTGACCGAGAGATTCAGTATAACCCAAGAAAGAAAAACGTGGATGCTCCCCGGTTCGTTGGAATGGACAGAGTGACTGATTCTATGATTATGTCCCGGCCATCGCATGAGGGGATTGAACGAGTGAATAAGTGTATTTGATCGGCAGCATCCCCGGGGAAAAGATACGATGAACAAAGGAACCAGAAGGCCAGTCCGTTCGCAATTTGATCACTGTAGTTCTTCGAACAATTCTATTCACATTAGCATCGGAATTTGGGGTACGTGGACATACCTTTCATCTGGATATCATGGGCGGAAGAATCCCTATTTACTCCATGTCAGCTCAAATGGGGTGATCTGGGAACTTACCTGTTTGAGATAATGGCTTTTCCAGAAAAGCTGAGAGGGTAAGAATACTTGGAACAAGAGGGACTGTTCTTTGTTAGCGAAAGAGGGAATTGGGGAGTGGACTTAGCTGCAAGAATCCTTGAAAGAAATACCCGGGGTTGAATGGAATATCCGGAAATATTGACGGCCTACTATATATGGATTCATCGTTAGCTTCACTTGGGAGGGGTCGACTTACCTGGACAGAGAACTTCGTGGAATCAAATATCTTCAGGACAATGTGAGATAGACCTGGAGCTCGTTAGCCTTGGAAAGTTGAGAGGGGACAATAAAAGACTCAGCCATGGAGTTCCAAGGTTGGATGTCAACCGACGCTGTGTCTGCAAGTTGCTCTGATCGGCTTCCTACATGCACCGATTAGTATAGTTCTGTCTACTGGGAATGACCTACCGGATGGACCTCGGGGATCCTTGAGTATATCCATGGATAGTATGTGTAGCGTTCCTAGATATTGTCAGTGAATACCAAAGAGTCAAATGGTGGACTTGGCCTGTTATATCAAATGTATTTCATAGTACGGAGTAGACTTGCAGTATCACGACCTATGTTCCGATGTTAGCAAAACCAAGGGAGTCCACATACCTAGACATGAAATAATATAAATGGACCACTGCGAATGTCCTAGGTAGAAGGATTAGTACATTCCTCCGAAGTAGGGGGATACTTAAAGAGGCCAGGTCTGAACACCGGACTAGAGTGTACCCTAGTCATGTGGATGAGGTTGCTCCAGTTGATGAGAGAGTAACGAGGGGCATCAAGCCCATTATATACACAATTGGATCTATCTTTGGAAGACAAAGGGTTGCCCGAGTACGTTTGTTTACAATATGGGCTTTGTCGGGATACTGGTCGAAGGGGATTATGCGGTTGTTTCATCTTTGAGTCGAGTCGGCAGAAGGCCATTGTATTCGGTGGACAAAGGTCTGGGGAGGTCTATGAATAAAGAAGGTATTGTCTGGTCCTTGACACTGCCTTGACTCTCAAGCGATGAAACAGCGCGTATAAAGACAACAATAGTGCGAAATTGCTTTGTCTGGTATTTACAACGATCATTTGTACCTGACGCGGAGATCTACGCTATGCGGAAAGCCGAAGCAAGAAGAAGAAGTCTGATTTCTGGCAATGAATTGCGGGTCTTCACAGTGATGACGGTCTCGATGCAAATAAGAAATACACAATAGTAGATACACACAACTTGGAAATTCACTGTAGTAAAGGTTGTTCTTCCGAAGGACCGCCAGATGATTTGGAATTTTTGGCGTGCTTCTTTCGGCGACGACGTTTCTTGATTTTGGAGAGCATACCGTCCGCAGCTTGAGATTGCGTATCATCCATCTCAGGCGCTGTCCCGTCAGTGTGACTTTGCCCGGAGGACGAATGCTTGCTGTGCTGATGGCCGGACTGGGATTCACCCTCGGAGGAACTGGAGCAATTGGCATGGAGAACAACCTTGCGAATACCATTCACATCCACAACTTGTTCGGTGATGCTGCCACTGCGTGCCGGTCCACGATGATGGTAGGGAAATCCAGTCGGGGAGTCGGATGATTTGATGCTGCCTTCCGTACTACTAGCCTTCGGCGTCAACCCAGAACGCGTCGGGTGTTCGTATTCTTGCTCTGTACTACTAGCCTTCGGCGTCAACCCAGAACGCGTCGGGTGTTCGTATTCATACTCGGCGTTACTACTCACCTCCCGCGTCAACCCAGAACGCGTTTGGTTTTCGTTTTCGTAATTTTCGGATCCTGGGTCACCACGACAGACCTCCCGCGTCAACCCAGAACGCGTTTGGTCTTCGTGTTCCTCGCGGACTGATTCGGGGATTGAAACATGAGGAAGATCCTTGTACTGTTGGGCGCTCGTTCCCTTGGTCGCATTCTCAGATGATGAAATCGTACCGTAGCCGATCTTCAGGGCATGTGCACCATCTTTAGCGTCAGGTCCAGCAGAGTTGAGCAGGCCTGCACCAATGCCGCCTTGGTAAGCGGCGGATGATGGGAGATGCTTTTGGGAGTCGGAGATGCTTTGTCCAGACTCGTGATCGGTTTGTGCGGAGCGAGAAGGAGAAGTACCATTGCGTTTGATTTTGACGGCATGGTAACGAGTTTGGCGTGGTCGACTAGCGAGATTGGAGGGGCCGAGATGCTTTAGATGTTCTCGGATCGCGTCAGTCGTGCCCATTTGTGTGACCCATTCATTTGTCGAATTGGAGTTGATGTCCGCATTTGTCTTGCGAAGCTGAAAGCGGGGGAGTGGCGCCTCCACGGAGCTGCGTCGCCGGATCAAGTCGGCAGGTTTAGGAACCGATGGGGGTTTGACGGTATCAACGTCAATCAAGTTGCCATCAGATACAACCGAGGCATTCAAGGGTGGTTCCTCAACAATCTTGCCCTTGGGGACGCGGGACTTTGGTGCAGGTGCCATGCGCCGGATAGCTTTGTGGACATCAATGAAGACATCGGACTCGTCGATGATCTCTTCGCCAATCAATTCTTCAATGACGTCTTCGAGAGTGACAACACCAAGGGCGCCACGATCCTCACTCGGATATTCAGAAACAAGGACCATGTGTGATTTGCCCTCCTGGAAAAAGTTGACGATGTCAAGACAACTCGTCTCAGGGCGCGTTTCGGGGAGTGTGGCGAGTGCGAATTCACGAACGCACTTGCAGTCTTCGGGATCGTAGGTAATCAACATCTTGACTAGGAGCATGCCAACAAAGTTGACGGGATTGTCGGGAGCGTGGATGGGAATGCGGGAGTAGCCTTGTGAGAGAATAAGATCCATTGTTCGCTCGTCGAGGACGGTGTCGGCGGACATGGTAAAGACATCTTCCATGGGTGTCATGATACTGCCGACTGACTTCTCTTTGAGATCCAGAACGGCGCTGATGATGGTGACTTCGTCGGAGTTAAGTTGCTCCCCGGCTTCGCCCAAGGTTTTGTGGAGGGTGACGAGCGTTTTCAAGCCGGCTTTTTTGTAGATGGTCCCATGATCCTCACCAAGAAGACGGTCCAGAAGTTTTGCGATTGGCCAGGCGACGGGGGACATGATGTACATCAAGCCCAAGACACAAGGTGCCATCCATGCCCCGATCGGAAGGCCATAACGAACGCAGATAGATTGAGGGACAACCTCGCCGAATATGACAATCAAAGCCGTGCTACCTAGGACAGCAGGCCAACCACCCCCTAGTGTTCGGTCGAGGACGATAGGTAAGGTTTCGTTCGTGATCACATTGCTGAGAAGAAGGGTGACAAGAACCCAGTGTTTTCCGTGACTCAGAAGGTTAAGGACACTGGCGGCATTTTTTCGTTCTACCCCCTCGCCTGATGTTTTGATGACTTGAAGGTAGACTTCATCCTATATCACCCATCGCGGTTAGCAAGGTCGATCAGGCAAATGAAGTCAGATTGAAGGCTCACCTGTCCCATCAAAGCAATAGTCAACCCTGCAAATGCACCCCCGCTGAGGACAAGAGCGGCTGAAATCCCCAAGAAGAGCCATAAACTCGGATCGGTCGGTTCTTTTGGTGGTTCTGCGTCGGCGGAACTGAACAGAGGCGATAAGACGGGAGCCGCGGCTGTAAATGGAATTTGCGCGATCGCGATGAAGAGAAGCTTTGCCAAACCCAGCATCAAAGGCCGAGCGGCAAGCGAGCGAGACGGCGAATTCATGAGCAGAGCGAGTGATCACCAGGACATGCTGTTGAGGGTAATCGTTGGCGGCAGTGGGGTGGGCGGGAAACGGGGACAAGACGGGGGGCAGAACAGGGTGATGGAAAGTGAAAGGGAAAGCTGCCAGGCGGAAGGGGGGCGGAAACAAGTGAAGAAGAAGAGAGAGGAGATGAGGCTAAGACACCACGACCGAGTAATAGCCCGCGGAATTGACTTTGTAGCTGGAACCGGGTGCTGCGTCAGCGGCGCCAAGTCTCGAGACAACTACTCCTTCGCATCCTTGCACATCTTAACGCTTAGCTCGCCGCGCCTGGTCCAGTTGTCGTTGCAAGATCCCGTTCTTGCCCTTGAACTCCAGGTATAGCTTGCTAAGCGCGTCGTGGTTCTCTCGGAGTTTTTCATGCTCGTCGTTCAGGGTGTTGAATCGCCGAACGGCCTCCTCGCAGTTCGATTCCGCCTCCAGAGCCGCTTCGAAGTAACCGGTCTTGGCAGTTTCTTCTTGTTCGCGAGCCTCTGTGAGAGACGAGACCTCGAACTCGAGTTTCTCCTTCTCTTCCTGCAGGGTTTGAACCACCTGCTCAAGGTCGGCATTGACGCTGATGCGGGGCTCGGCGGGAAGTGAACCTCGCGCTTCATCCAACTCTGCCGCAAACTTGGACGACAGGGTCTTCTCGCGTTCTTCGATCCACTCCTTCGCTTCGCGACGCAGAGCAGCCATCGCGGCTTCCCTTGACTCCACTTGCTCCTTCAACTTCCCCTCGATGTCGACATTGATTGCTGTTAGGCGCGCGACCTCTCGCTCCAACCGATCATGCTCGCCTTGGGTAGCGTCAGCGACTTGCTCTCCCGACTGACCCTGCTGGGACAAGGCAGCGAGAGCAGACGACAAGTCGGCGCATTTCGCTGTCAAGGTCTTGTTGTCTTCACCCTGCTGGGACAAAGTGTCGACGGTTGATGACAAGTCTTGACATTGCTTGCTCAGTTCTTGGTTGACCTGAACAAGCCGCGATCCCTCGGTCCACATGGCGGATTTGAGTGCGTTGAGTTCCTGAATCTCTTGGCGTAGTGTTTCGTTGTCGTGAGCCAATCGATCGGTCTCCTGACGACTCTCCAGGAGCTGGGCATTGGTGTGCTCCGTGAGTCGGTCGCGGTCGGCAATCGTGGAGTTGGCGGTGGCAACAGATGGGGATAGCGGGTCCTTCCGGTGACCAGCAGCTTCGAGCTGGGCCTCTAGGCTGCGGATTTGATCGTCCTTCTGGGTAACCGCATCCATCAGTGCCTCTTTGGCTGCCGTCAATTCCTTCAGTTGTTCATCCATAGCCGCCACTCCAAGGTTCCTGTACACGAAATCGTACTGCCCCTTCCACTTCAAGGCTTCTTGTCTAAGTTCCTTGTTCAGGTTCTTGAAGCCGAGGGCCTGTTCTTGCCACCGCCGAAGATCCCGCTGGCGAAGGCAACTCAGGTCTGTCGTCGTCTGAAGGATCTCGGCAGCAAGTGTCTGGGAGCGCGTACGAAGACGTGCATTTTCCCCCTGGAGTTGGCCAATCTTCCCATTCACTTCCATCAAGCGAGCCTCAAACTGAGCCTCCTTCACACCGACGGCCGCATCGGTAAAGGCCCTATCAAGGTTAGTCTGAAATCCTTCACGTGGTATTCGTGATGTTCTGTGTTGGGGGGATTCTCTTCGTGATTCTTCTGTCATGTCTTCAAGGGACGAGATGAGGGCGGGATATAATTGGGATGTGAGGTAGGGGCTCCAAAATTGCTGGCAGATTCAAGGAGACAGATGATCGAACTGTCATCATGGCGGCCCCTTCATATCGACTCTCATTGAATGAGAGCAGACATGGACGACAGCAGACATGGACGACAGCAGACATGGATGAGAGCAGACATGGACGACACCAGACATGGACGACACCAGACATGGACGACACCAGACACGGACGACACCAGACATGAATGAGGTGAGGTGTGGATGATGGAGGGGATGTGCCACAGCCCGCGTGGGCGAAACCGCAACTCAAGACTTACCAGAAGAGTCGCAGCGAAAAGTACATCACCGCCAGCACCGCGGCCAGGTGCGTGGCGAAATCTCTCAAGCGGATGGCCAAGGCCACCGCGAAACAGGCAACACAAGCGACGAAGACAGCAGAGACAGACATTGCGAAAAACAAAGTGGTTCTTGCGTCGCAGGGATTTTTTGGAAAAGGTGAAGAGAGGAAGAGAAGAGAAGAAGAAGAAGAGAGAGGAGAGGGAAGAAAAGTAAACAGAAGACGCGGACCTTCCTCGTTGAGCTCTTCCCCAGATGGAAGGAGCGACTCTCAACTGCTCTGGACAATAGAACTCCCACCCCATTGACCTTCCTATTGACTCCCTAGGTAGCGACGCAGCAATGGGCTCCAGGGCTACACCTCCCATTGACGGGTGGATCTACAGTGCGCCAATCCAATGTCGATTAAGCTTTTCGGCCCGTGTGGAGAACCTTGGCTATGGTGCACAATTAAAACTTGTTATTCAGCATGATTCTATGCCCATAATTGATCTGAGTATTCCGTGTCTATTGTATTATTCTATGTGATTGTATGTGTCTTGCCATTGTATTCAACCTCAAGCGGAATCAAGTCCCAGCCCTTCTCCACCCTGCGTATTCTTCCAAGAGCCGGCATAATGATGCTCAACAAGATACGGGCCTCGGTCTTCAGGATGTCCAGCCTGCAGGGAAGCAAAAGCCGCATTGGGCAGCACAAGTACATCCTGCAGCAAGGTTGGCTGCATGATGTGGGTGATATTCGCTCGTCCAATAGGCATCTCCATCTCCTTCTCGAGATTCTGCAACAAAGCCACGGTCATGGCTTGCGGACCAGTCACATCAACCACGTCTGAGATCATGGTCATGTTGAGTTCTGCCGTGGTAATATTGTGCTCTGCGGCTGACGCTTGTAGCTTCTCAACGACATATTTGACCACCGCCACGCTGTGACTGGTCCGGGGCTTGGTCATGACTGTCCAACTGGCGAATTGAGATCCATCGAATTCCAATCCGACCACTACGTTCGTTTTATCCCGGTATTCCTCCGGAATCCAAATGTCGATTGGGTGGTGACAGGTCACGTCGAGGTCGCTCCAAATTCCACCATCATTGTAGAGAATCAGCTGTCGGAGCAGGTCGGCTTTGAGGATCGGCACTGGCAGTGAGAGGTAGAGGTCTCGGATCTCCGGGAAATCCGCGAAGTTCTCGCGGACGTACTGGTCGGCGCTGCCGTCGGTGAGGATCTCATGTCGCAGGTATGGGTTCTTCTTCAACCAGCTTTGAATATCGTTCGATCGGTCCGGACCGATGCCCTTTGATCCCGCCTTCTGCCAGAGCTTCAACGGGAATGCGGATTGTACATTGTCGTGCGAATTGATGACTGGCAGGTAGCTTGATGGTGTTGGTGTTGGCGGCGTGACTTCTGGTGTGGGATCTGGTAATTGCACCGCACTGGTAGGCTCTGGCGCAGTAACCTTTTCACGATCGTCGGCGCATGGACACGAGCCGTAGGCGAGGGAGATTCTTGATGGTCCTGGCTCTCTTCGCAGACTTGAGCCAACCCACAGAAAGGAACAGATAAATAAGAGCACGGTGCCCAATAGGTAGTGGAAGCGCCCCATGTCCGAGGTGAGGCCCCTCAGAGGTTGAATGAGGCAAACATGAAAGTGGCGGATCCAAGACTTATGAGTCGAGGTCATCAACTCCGTACAAGATCCACTTGGGGCCCACAAAAGTCTGAGACTCTTTTTTGGTCGCCATTCCGGTTGATGGGCTGCTGTGCAGTAGGTTATACCGATCCGGGCAATACAGTCTCGTTTATCCGTATTGTATCTGCAAATGGATTTGTGGACAGGGTTGTTTTCATCATGTACTTCGGAGTAGTATGAAGAATGTGGATCTGGCCGAGAACGGGGCGCCAAGGATTTTAAGGGTCTCAGATCCATTACAGAACACTTTCGAGTCCAATCATTGTATTCCGATCTATAATTGGATGCAGTTTCGTGTTGATCAATTATATGATTCGGCATTAGCTCTGGCAAAAGAGATCTTTACCTTATCCAAGCATAGCATTTACATAGACCTGAATTTCCCCAATTGGTACTTTTTACTCCTGTGAAGTAGTAAACTTTTGATGAACAGAAATACGAAACAATTGCCTTTTAATACCTGCTTGGACCATTGGCAAAGTCCAATACTCATTCTAAATATCATGCCTCGCAAATTTACTTGCCAGCCGCAACCGTTTCCCAAAGAACAACAAAACAAACGGATACGGCACAAACAACACGGACAAGCAGCCCAGTAATGTACACGCCCACCCGACCCCCAGATTATGAAACATCGCGGTCGCGAACAACGGGAACGCAGCCCCAAAACTTGAGCGCATGAAGTCATTCCCCGCGAGCACGGACGCCGCATACTGTGGGTACGCGTGCGCCTCGTAGGTGAAGATGCTGTTGAAAATCAGACACCCGCCGACCGAGAACAGCGCCGAGGCGATGATGGGAGTGATCCAGTGCACAGACTGGAAGTTGCCGGTCCAGCCAAACCAGAACAGTGAGACAGCGAGACAGAGAGCACCCACGCAGGCCGGGGGTAATTGGGCTTCTGGTGCGATATTGCCTTCCGCATCCTGTTTCCGGGACTGGTAGCGGTATTTCCAGAAAAAGTATCCTGGGATCGCGATGAAGATGGTTCCGACAAGGATACCTAGGAAGGCCAGACCATTTTCGCCGGAGTTGAAGCCGTGTATTTCTTCGAAGACGATGGGAAAGGCCTCGAACCAGATGTAGAGGATACCGTAAATGAGAGAGATGTAGAGGTTAAGGAAGAAGACAATCGGCTCGAGGAAGCAGAGTTGGAAGGGGCGCACCAAGGCTTCGAAAATTACTTCCTGTCCCATATTATATGTGAGATACATTTTTCTTGCGATGATAGTGTGGTCCTGTGACTATCGCTGGAAACTTACCTTTTTGGTCACATCCTGAAGCTGAAGCTCGGATTCCGATACACATTTTGGGTCTCCTATGATCTTCCTCACCCGTGCTGCACGCTGGCTGAGGATAGTCGGCGCGTACGTCTCGGGCAAGAAGAAGACCAGGACAACAAGCGTGAAACCTGAGATCCACATGAGCTGCCAGATGGTCCATGTCCATCCCTTGGCGGCAGCGGCAAACCCTCCCACCAAAGGTCCCAAGACCGGTGCCGAGATGGCGAAGCAACCCCACACAGCAATCATATAGTCACGAGTCCGCGGACTCCAGATGTCGCCCATTGACGCGCCACCGGTGGCCAGAGCCGGAGAACCGAAAAATCCAGTCAGGAATCGGAATGCGAGAAACATGCCGAGATTGCTGGCATAGATCACACCGAAGTTGAAGAAGACGAAGATCACCAAGCTCAGGACATACGTTGGACTGCGTCCGACGGCGGGAAGCTCGGAGAGGGGTGACAAAATCATGGGCCCGACGCCATATCCCAGGACAAACAGTGTCAGGCCGAGTGTAGCGGCGACGTTGCTTATGCCAAAATGTTGCGCTGCGTCCGGGATTCCGGGTGAATAGATCGCGGACCCGATGTAAATGGCGAACGTCAGTAACCAGATCATGGAGCTGACTAGTAACTTCTTAGTGACACTCCAATTCTGTGGATTCTATAGCGTTTTGTTAGCGAATGATGAGAAGGCATGTTTCATGGGCGATTCAGTCTAGGCATACCTCGGTGTCATCTGGTCCCCAGGAGATTACGATCGGGGTCCCTCGATTCTGAGTTGGTAACGTGGAGGCGGTGCTCGACATTCGTCGCCCTCCACGAGAGGCCTGGGACATGACTGAGTATAGGCCATAGGCTTCGAGGTCTTCGTTATAGCTATCGGATTCAGATAACCCTGTGTCCTCGCGTTTCATCTCTGGTAATTTGACGTATGCGTTCCATATTGAGGGGTTTTGTTCTTCTGGGAACTTGAACAGGCGTCTGCCGCTGAACAGCCGAACCAGCTTGCCAAAGCCGGTGTCGCGGATTGTCTCAATCATCTCAATTGTACAATTTCTGATGTGAAGACAGGCTGTCCATCTGGTTTTGTTGGACGGGATGAGTTAAGGTTTCAACAGCCAAATCCGTATATCCAGCAACCCTCATGACGTTACAGACACGCAGACCCCACACGACTTCATTCGTCGAACTGGATAAATCAAAGAAACAATTCGATGATATCTAGACCCTTATACATAGGCTATATTAGTCAGGGTGCAGGTACTCTTGCTGGTGCTCAAAGGCCTTCTACGAGGCTGTTTCTAGGGTTCAGCATGCATGACGCTTTTGGACAGCCCTGTGCTTAACAAGTCTCCCTGCATTCTACTTTGGACGATTTTCTATAAAATATCGACTTCAAAAGTGTAATAACCATCTTATTCTCAAATAATATGCGTTCCAAGGTTGCTATTTACCTCTGACCGAAGACATCATCATTTTATTTGGACATAATCACCTTTGCTTTTGTCTAGATACTTATGGGATTTTCAAAGGAACCATCTAGTAACCCAAAGAGTGATGATATATCATTTGAAATCGTCAGAAATCTGGACAAATTAGCTTATAATTCCGTAAGTCCGATAACGGTAAGTCGATTCCAAGAGATACGATTTGTGCTAGCTCTACATTAGACCAATGGCGGGCTTGATATTGAGGTATAGACTGAGTTTAGCATCTGGTTAATCGCAGCCGTTCGAATCACAACCCGGAATGCCGTAAATCCGAGGGGCAACTTCATCGACCCCAAATTGGTAAGGGGACCTAGCCTAGAAATAAACTAATCCATTGCTTTGTACTTAAACGAGACCTTTGCCATAATTGCGTCTGTTGGCTATGCCCATATAAATTGTCTGATGACTAGTATATCGCCTCGTTCTGTCCTAGAAACGAATTATACCGTCGCGGTACTTCGTGTACTGGAGGGTGGCATGGTAGTTATCTGTCCAATGTATATGAACGATATACCCCCTTCGACACAGTCTATATCAGCCAAAAATTCTCCAACGGGTCACGAAGAGTACACTTTATTTTCTTCAGAAACCATTCAGCCCAGAAAAGCAGAGATAACGAATAAAAGAAGGACACAGAATAGAATTGTGTATGTGCACCGAGAATGCGATTCCTAATACCGTTCATTAATTTCCATCCTCAAAAATAGTCAGAAGGCTTTCCGACAGCGCAGAGAACATCGCGTCCTACAACTGCAACGGAACATCATCGAACTCGAAGAAAAGTTAGCGCGGCTTCATGAAGAGAAAGTCGATCTCGAAGACCTTCTTCACACTTTGAAGCTTGAAAGCGATCTTTTATCTCAGCTTTTTGTTATGCAATAATACTAGCGCAGATGCAACAACTGCCTACCGCAGGCTACTAGTGATCTCGGGGCCTCCAGAAAGTCATGCGGAGTGAAGCGAAATGTAGTTAAACAGGGCCAATATTTATTTGAGGGCATGGCATCAGTCTCTGCGCGGGGTGCACAAGCTCTGAGAACCTTGTTGTTTGGTTTTGTGCACAATCAGCCATCGGCTCTGCGCTATTCGTTCTCCAAAATACTTGCGAGCGTCGACGACACCCTGAGAACGCAGCAAGGTTGATCCCGACCGCACATTAACTGTCGCGACGGTGTGGCCGATTCCAAACAACGCGACTAGAACCCGAGAACACCGATTTTATCCGCGCACATCCGCACGATAGTGACCCGTGAGGGAACACGCACGATCAGGTTATGCTGTCATTACGGGCCGAATCTCCGCAGGGTACAGTATCGCATTCTTCGCTCACCCCACCACCCGCCAAGGGTCTAACTACTCCGAACGTCGCGCCCGCATTGCAAGGAGGGGAATACAACATCGCGCCTCACTGGCCATATACAGAGGGAACCCGGCAGCTTGGCGTGGAGCCCTGACCTCTGTCACACCGCGGAGCAAGGTCCTGTACGGTTAAATCCCCGTTGTGATATCACACGTGCGGCACATCCCACTGTGTGTACAAATGGTGATCGGCGCAGACCATCGCGGGTTCTAATTCGAGCAAATCGGGGCCTCGGGTCTTGAAAAGGGGGTGCTTGCGAGGATGAACCCCTCCATTAGGGCAGGGATATTCTGCGGGGACTGGGCTGCATTAGCCCCATGTCTGCGAAAACATCGGAATATCTCACTTGAATGCTCCCTCCAAGCGAGGCCACTAGCTGCGCGCCAGCACAATTTCGGAATCCTTCTACATTAGTGGATGAGATCCCATGACGATCTTCTCCGAAGGCGATAATGATCATCCCGTTGAAGATTGCTCCGACACGCGGGCGTTGCTCCTTTCCTGTTCCTGGTTATCTGCCGAGCCATGCGGAGTACGGGGTAGGCGATTTCTTATAATGGGCTGTCAATCTGGATGCAGATTCAATTCTCAAATCTGGGGCAATACTATGCGTTCTTTCTAATCACCCTTAATACCTTCATTTCTATATCCATTCTTTCATTTTGATCGCCCGGGATCCGGCTACCAACGCCATGGCTCCTTGGGCACACCTAGCTTTAGTCTCTCTTTTCACCCCTCTCCTGGCTTCCCCGGTGCCAGAGGATACACTCCATCTGCATGAAAGGGCAGCAGAGGGCTATGAATCGCCTCCATACTACCCTACCCCTCCGGGAGGATGGATCGCCGACTGGAGCGAGGCCTATTCAAAGGCGCAACACATCGTCGGCAACATGACACTTGCCGAGAAAGTCAACCTCACCACCGGCACAGGCTTCTTCATGGGCCCCTGCGTAGGTCAAACAGGTAGCGTTCCCCGGTTTGGAATCCCAAATATCTGTCTTCAGGATAGTCCGCTTGGGATCCGCAATTCGGATCACAACACTGCCTTTCCGCCTGGGATTACGGTGGGTGCGACGTTCAACAAGGACCTCATGTATGAGCGTGGCGTTGGAATTGGCGAGGAGGCACGCGGCAAGGGCGTGAACATCCAGTTGGGCCCTTCTGTGGGAGCCCTGGGTCGGAAGCCTCGCGGCGGCCGGAACTGGGAAGGCTTTGGTGCTGATCCCGTTCTGCAAGCGTATGGAGGGGCTGAGACGATCAAGGGAATGCAGAGTACCGGGGCCATTGCGGCTCTCAAGCATTTCATTGGCAATGAGCAGGAAATGCATCGCATGAGCAGTGTCGTGACCCGGGGGTATTCGTCCAACATTGATGACCGCACCCTGCATGAGATGTATCTTTGGCCGTTCGCCGAGGGTGTTCGTGCTGGCGCGGGTTCTGTGATGACCGCGTACAGTGATGTGAGAGCGGCTGCATAATTGTGAGATCGCAGATGCTGACAACGTCCAGGTAAATAGCTCCAGTTGTAGTCAAAACAGCAAGCTTCTCAATGGTGTGCTCAAGGATGAGCTGGGCTTCCAGGGCTTCGTCATGACTGACTGGCTGGGCCATTACTCGGGTGTTCCTTCGGCACTGGCTGGCTTGGACATGGCCATGCCTGGCGATGGTGCTGTGCCGTTATTCGGAGACAGCTACTGGGGACCCGAGCTGTCGCGCTCCGTTCTGAATGGGAGTGTTCCTGTGAGCCGTCTGAACGACATGGTAAGCACTTTGCTCATTCATTTTCGTCCATGTTAACCAAGGCCAAGGTCACTCGTATTGTTGCCACTTGGTACAAGTTCGGCCAGGATAAAGACTACCCTCTTCCCAACTTCTCGACCAACACCCAAAACAAGGAGGGTCCTCTGTACCCCGGAGCCCTCTTCTCCCCTAGCGGTGTCGTCAACCATTTCGTCGATGTCCAAGGGAATCACAATGTTACTGTCCGCAAAGTGGCCCGGGAGGCAATTACCTTGCTGAAGAACGAGATGAACATCCTCCCTCTCCGCCGGAATGACACCCTCAAAGTGTTTGGAAGCGACGCCGGTGGGAACCCAGACGGTCTCAACGCATGTGCCGATCAAGGATGCAACAAGGGTGTTTTGACGATGGGATGGGGAAGTGGCACTGCCAGGCTGCCATATCTCAACACACCGCAAGAAGCCATTGCAAACATCACCAAGAACGTTGAATTCCACATCACCGACTCCTTCCCCTCGAGTGTCACTGCCAGCGCCAAGGACATCGCTCTCGTGTTCATCAATGCCGACTCAGGCGAGAACTTCATAACCGTCGAAGGCAACCCAGGCGATCGCACCCAGGCCGGACTCAAGGCGTGGCACAACGGTGACGAGCTTGTCAAAGCCGCAGCGAAGAAATTCCCCAACGTTGTCGTAATCGTACATACCGTCGGCCCAATCCTGATGGAAGAATGGATTGAATTGAAATCCGTCAAAGCCGTGCTCATCGCTCACCTCCCAGGCCAAGAAGCCGGCAACTCCCTCACTGACATCCTCTTCGGCGACTATAGCCCAAGTGGACACATGCCGTACACCATCCCCCGCAGCGAAGACGACTACCCCGAGAGCGTGGGCTTGGTGAGCCAACCCTTCGGCCAAATCCAAGATACGTTCTCCGAAGGCCTGTACATCGACTACCGTCACTTCCTCAAAGCCAACATCACGCCCCGATACCCCTTCGGCCATGGTCTTTCATACACCACCTTCAACTTCTCCCACCCTTCGTTATCAACCCTCACACCACTCGATACAGCCTACCCACGCGCCAGAACAGTCAAGCCATCAACCCCGGTCTACGACACCGCTATCCCCCCCGCCTCGGAAGTCGCCTGGTCTTCATTCACCCTCAACCGCATCTGGCGCTACCTCTACCCATACCTCGATAATCCGGAATCCATCACCTCCACAAACAAGTACCCCTACCCAGCCGGGTATACGACAGATATTCACGAGTCTCCACGCGCAGGAGGCGGGGAAGGTGGTAATCCCGCCCTCTTTGAAACAGTATTCTCTGTAAAGCTGCAGGTCCGAAATACCGGCATGCGAGCCGGCAAGGCTGTACCGCAGCTTTATGTTGAGTTGCCTTCCAGTTTGGGCGATGTGCCCAAGTTACAGTTACGCCAGTTTGAGAAGACGAAGGAGCTTGCGCCTGGTGAGAGTCAGACTGTGACGCTTGGCATCACTCGCAAGGATGTGAGTGTTTGGGATGTTGTTGTGCAGGATTGGAAGGCTCCTGTTCATGGTCAGGGTGTTAAACTCTGGGTTGGGAACAGTGTTGCTGATCTTCCTGTTCTGTGTGTTGTCGGTGGGCAATGTTCGGTGTAGGCAATTGGTGGTGACATCCATGGATACTATGCCATCATATCTTGGGGGTTATCATACTCTATAATCTAATATATTCAAGTCAATCGCATCAATGATGATTTTGGAATTTGTTGTTCGGGTCGAAAAAGATCCATTGAATCTGATTCCCGAAAATGCAATTTTGGTCTGCCTAGAAATCTCCAGCGAAATGCAATATGTACTGTGAAGAAACGATATTTATAGAGTCTGCAATGTCTCAACAGGTGTCTTCTCCACATTGAGCCCCGTCTTGGTTTCCACATGCTCCTTGTTCAGTTTTGCCTTGAGAATGAAGGCCGAGAAGAGAATCCCAAGCGCAGACATGCAAGTGTAGAGGATCCACATGTTCCTCAAACTCCAAGCAAATGCCTCCCGCACAGCAGCCAATTGCACAGGATCCGTGATATCCTTGATAGATTCGATACTTGCAGCGGCAGAATCTCCAGACATCTGCGCTGCCATGCTCTCTGACATACCGGCAGCCAACAAGCTACCCTGTCTCTCGCCCATGCTGTTCTGGAAAACGACACCGCCAATCACGATGGAGAAGGCAGTTGCCATGTTGCGGATGAAGCCGAGGGTTGCGGTGGCGGTAGCTGTGTCTTCTTGTGATACCATTGCTTGGATGGCAATGATGGGTGTCTGGAAGAGGAAGCCGGCTCCTAGGCCGCTGAGAATTTGGTATCCGACAATCTCGCCGATGGACGAGTCCACGCCTAGGTTGATGTAGAGGCCGTTTCCAACTGTCAACAGAACAAGACCGGCCCAGATAAGCTCGAGGTAACGACCTGTGCGGTGGATGATGGCTCCAGTCAACATTCCGGAGAATGCCTCCATCACCACCAGTGGGAGGATCAAGACACCTGAGCGCATCGGGGATGAGCCCTGGACAGACTGCAAATACATTGGCATGTAGTACTCTCCAGCGATGAAAACCTATCAAATTGTCAGTAATGAGAACACCCAAGGACATGACCATGACTCACGAATCCATGCGCAAACGTCACCAGCAAAGTTGCGACGTTTGAGAAGCGCGCGAAGATATCCATCGGCATCAGCGGGTACTTGGCCAGCTTCTTCTCACTGTAGATGAAAAGCAACGAGCACAGAGCTCCAAAGATAATCAAACAAATGACCTGAGGCGACTTCCAGGCGAATGTCCCACCGCCAAAGTCCAATCCAAGCAGTAACATCAGAGTCAGACCTAGCACCGACGCACTGCCGAACCAATCGATGGCCCGGAATCCATCCATCATCTTCGTCTTCGGATTATGCACATCCAAAAAGAAGAACAAGAGGATAAATGTGACTCCCGAGATAGGCAAATTGATCCAAAAGGTCCATCTCCAAGTCACATACTGCGAGAACGCACCTCCCAACAACGGACCCACGCCACCGGCAAAAGCCCACATCACCTCCATCAGACCAAGGTAAAGACTGCGATGTCTATCAAGCCAGTTAGCCAAAATCCACAACCCACACTCTCTTTACTCCCCAGAACGCACCTCACACTGAACAAATCCGAGATAATGATAGTAACCAGCTGAAGCAACCCACCACCAGCGACACCCTGAAACGAGCGCCCAATAATCAACGCCTCCATACTCGTCGCCGTAGCACAAACGATCGAACTGACGAAAAACCACGCCACAGCCAAAAGCAGAATAGGCTTGCGACCCCAGATATCAGAGAGCTTGGCCCAGATGCACGCGCTGGCCGCATTAGCCAGGAGGTAAGCGCCTCCAATCCAGGTATAACCAGCTGCGGAATGGAAATACGCGGCTATGGAGGGAATGGCTGTGGCCATGATTGTTTGGTCTAGTGCTGCAATGAACATGGATAACTAGATCGGGATTTAGTCAAGTCCGTTGTTCACCTGGGCAGAGAGAGTGTCGTACCGATAGTGCTAGCATGATGGCCGCGACGCGGAGTTTACCGCGACCATCGGAGGGCTCTTCGATCTCCATGTTGGACATTGATGTTGGATGGGTGAAAAAAAAATGAATTCTTGATGCGATGACTTTTTCCCCCGCAAGTGGGGCCGACGTGGACTCGATAGGCAAATCTGCACTTTTACTGAGTCTGTGATTGGTGTGGGTAATTAATTATCGACTCGTATTCTACCTAGGTACTTGGCTATTTGTTCATGTCCAGGTAGTTGATCTGATGTTCGTGGATATATGTAGGCTTGTCTGCCACTGGGCACTACCCTACTCTGCCGGGGGCCGATGGGCCCAAATATATATCATTGAAACCACATTGAATTTTCCCCAATAACACTACTTTAAAGTAAAAGTCCTCCGTATCCAATCCAACAACCCATCGCTAGAAAAAAAGATCAAAACACAAAAGCCCACCCTGTGAAGAACCCGCAGATACCAATACCATCAATCCACCCTCCTCCCAACCGTAACCCCCAAATTAACCATCGCCCTTGCATATCGACAATGTGCATCAAACTCCTCCACCATCTCATCCACCATTTTCCGTGCCTGAACCTCCGTCTTCGCCTCACCAGTAACCAACATAGAAGGCGGCACCAATGCCCTCATAACACCGGCCACCCACTTCTGCGCAACATCACGCAAATGATCCTTTCCCTGCGCGGTATACGTCTCCATCACGACATCCGCGAATCCACCCGCCATGACCTCTTCGTGCACTCGGCGCGGCGCAAAGGGCCACAGACCGAGACTGAGCATGGCGTTGATGACGGACGATCGAAGCTGGTGGATGACTGCTGCTTCGGGCTCTGCGTCTGTGCAGAATGCAGAGTGGTCTAGTTCTTCCCATTGGATGTATCCGTTTGGTTCTATTATATTAGTACAGGGATGTTATAGATGAGAAGAACTCTTACTGAGGAGGTCTCTGGCATTGGCCAGGACAGTAGCGTAATCATCTTTTTTCAAACCGGCTGTCAAGAGTCGAATGTGGACAAGATCGTAGCGGCCGTGATGCTCTTCCGGGAAGGGACGGAGGACATCATGCACGCTCAATGAGATAGGTTGGCGGGACCGAGTGGGGAATTGTGTGGAAGAAATATCGAACCCGTGTAGATAGACTGAGCTGGGAAGTGTTTGGGCGATGTCTTCGAGCCAGATTCTGCTATCGTTTAGATTCTGACGGATCAGGAGGAGATGGGCTCTTACCCGGTGCCGGTGCCTAGGTCGGCGATGGCGGTGATGTTCTCTGTTGGGATGGATGGGTGGATGTGATGTCCTGAGACAGCCACGAGGAATCGGTGCTGATCATTGAGGCTGTAAATCGTTAGTGCGAGAAGCAGGAAAACGGGGCTATCGGATCCACCGAGAACATCGGAAGTGAACTATTTCAGTTCATCGGAAAGGGAACGGATGTATGTGAAGTGAATGACATGCATTCGCTCAAGGAGGAGGAGTGTAGACAGTGTAGACAGTATAGTTTATATCGGAGTACATACCGTTTCGTCTCCTCCCCATCTCGACCAAGGAGATACACATTGGCAGGGAACCTCATCTTGGCCATCGATCTGATCAAGTCCCTGACCTTCCAGAGGAACTTCTGGAAGGGAAGCGGGAAAGGGCTCATGAGCAAAGACATAGTGTAGAGTAGAGTATAGAGTGTAGTCGAGAGAGTTGAGTGATCATCAGTGGGCAATTGCCTCATTTTATCCTTCGACTGTTCGCACTTTCGTTTCTATTTCCATTTCTACTCCGAACTATACGTTCCGTAAACGCTCCAGCGCACAAAGAAAACACCACTCCACCTGGGCGTCGTTTACTTCCTATCCTGACATCCACCCACCTGCATATAGTCGCTTCCCCAGCCAATCCAGGAACTGACTTCCGGCCCAGCATGCCGGCTCGCCAACCGGGGTGCTGTCACGAATCACGATATCAACCACGTCGCTACCCCCAAACAAAGAAAGGAATATGCATGGAAGCCCCTTTTCAGTATAGACCGAGTTTGGGCCGGGTGTGCCATCGGGCATGATGTGCGCTGGAGGGCCCTAGACGGTTCGGAGGATCTAGCAAAAGTACGGGATAACGTTGGCGGACTAACGTTTTCTTTGAACTTGATCTTCATGCGGGGTACCGGGACGGGAATTAAACTGAGACATCGGTAGAGTCAGGGGGATGATCTACGGTTTTGGCCAGTGAGCTTGTATGATAGCCCCTGATCGGTGACCGTTGAGGGTCCACTGTTTGATGTGGCAATGGTTCAAACGGATTTAGAACGAAGATCCAGTTTCTATTGCCTCTCGGAGGGTTTCTCTACTAGGACTCGGGCGAAAGACCTGGCATTGAACAGTGGAAATGGCCCAGAGCTATAGTCCATGTGAAGCAAGCCAAATAGGGTAGGACACGTCAGATGCCCAATGTGAAGTTATACTTTACAGAGATGGAAAATTTATCACAAAGACAATGTGGAAAGGCTCCAAGGTCCAAAATCCAAAATCCAAAATGAAGAATATCAGATCAATCATGACTTCACCAGATTGGCAAAGACATAGCGGAAGATCTCTCGGCTCTTGTACAAATTCTCGATGCGCATACGCTCGTTATCCAAATGGGCGTTATCACTAGCCTGTCCGCATGGCAAGTTAGCCGCCGGGGCCGAGAACTCCTTTTCTAAGAACCGGATCGTCGGAATAGACCCGCCCTCGCGAATGAACATCGGTTTGACCAGGCGGGACGGCTCAGCCTTGGATTTTCCGTCTGCGTCGGACTTTCCTCGGATTGGCAATACGGCCGGTTCCTCCGGGGGCGTGGCGGTGAGGGTTGATGAGGTCGGCACTGTCGCGGCTGACTGCGATGACTGTTTGCGGGCGGCTTCCTTGCCGGCAGACGAGGTCGTCGTGGACGTGATTACCCGCTCCACATGCGAGGCGAGACTGTCGGAGGAGTCCTGGCGGCGGAGGTCTGGAATTGGACCGCCGGGTTTCGGCTTGGAGGAACGGGTTTGGGTGGATTGCGGTGGCGGGGGGAATTGGCGTTTCGTTTCCTCTTGGCTGGGGCTCCAGGCGGCGGTGATGGCTTCAGATAGGGTGGCGAAGATCTCATTGTCCGGGTCGCCGAGCCAGGCATCGGACTTGCCGGTGATTTCGACCGTCAGGTCATTTTGCGAGTCGAGCAGGGCGAATTGCTCTTGGGCATATGCGGTGAGGTCGGCGGCGACTTCGTCGGCCTGTTGGTCGGGAACGATACGGATTGACATGCTTGCTTTGGCACGTCGGGCGATGGTGGTGGCGCTCTTGCTGCTAGGGACCTCGACGGAGTGGACGGTCAATGCGGGTTCGCGCCAGCGGTGCATGAGGGATTTAATCAAAGCCTCGCTGTTGGGGATTTCCGGATGCTGAAGAAGCAATGCGTCTGCAATGGCCTCGAACCGTTTCTGCTCGGCGTCTGTGAGGGGCCTGACAGCGTCGTGGAAACCGGGGATGTTAATTTTACCCTTGCGCCCAACGATGGTCGCTAGAAGCATGGCGATGTCTTTGACTGGTTCATCGAGCAACGTGCTGCCATCGATACCGCTATGAAGGTCGGGGTGGTCACTTGTTACCACCAGATTTGCGTGCACCACTCCGCGAAGTCCGTAGGTCAAGCAGGGGTTGTAGTCGTCAAGCCAGTAACTGTTCGCCAACAAAACCCAATCCACGGGGCCAATCTGCTCCTTGTGTTCTCGGACAGCCTGGTGGAATCCCTGAGAACCAGACTCCTCCTCGCCCTCGATCAGGAAGACGACATTGCAGCGCAAAGTCTTGGTTCGGAACAGATCAGCCGCGGCATACAGGGATGCCAGTATAGGCCCCTTGTTATCGGAGACACCACGGCCATACAGGAACCCATTGATAGAAGTGAGTTGGTAGGGATCTGTCCTCCATTTTGGTCGGTTCGTTTCCGCACCCACGACATCGTAATGTCCATAGAAGAGAATCGTCTTGTCAACCTTTTCCGGTGCAGTTGCGTTGAATCGTGCGAAGACAATAGGATTCGTTTCCTGCCCCGTTGTCAAAAGCTTGGTTTTGGCGCCGAGGTAGTTGCAGTGTCGTCGGAGGAAAGCTGCACCCTGGTTGCATTCGCCGGAGAATTTAGGGCTTGCCGAGATAGTTTTGAAGGAGACAAACTTGGCCAAACTGTTGACCATTTCATCTGAGACGCATTAGCTGGGCCCATTCTTGAATTCCGTGAGACGCACCGTTGCTAATTGGAGGAAGTTCCTCCTGGGTCATGAAGAACTCAGTCAAGTCCCAGATACCCACTGAGTTATCGTTTCCACCTGTCGCGTAGATCTGGCGGTCTTTGAATCGGCCAGCAGCAGAGGCCAGCATGGTGCCTTCATGGGCGACCCAGCCACCGACTTCCTCGAACCGGGAGTTGAATTTCTAAAGGGGTAAGTCTTGTATATCCAAAGGGTCGCATGCACGGGGCCATACCTTTACTACACCACTCGAGTCACCGCAGATAGCGACGCCCTGGATGACGTGCACGGCCCACAAATCACCGGTATGCCTGGTGATTCGCTTCACCAACTGCTGCGAGTCCAAGTTCCAGATGTTGAGAGCGCCACCGGCAAGACCACAGTAGAGCAAGGAGCCTTCTACGGCAATCGATAGTACCGGATCCCCGTTTTGCAGTTTCGCGATCTGGGAAGGAGTTCCACCCGGTTGCTGGCCGACGCGCCATAACTTGACCACTCCGTCGCCCGCGCCCGTTAGTAGAACCTCCTCGGAGGGAGCGGACTCGACCAGTCCTTTGACCAGAAGC
This sequence comes from Penicillium olsonii, assembly GCA_911174995.1. Taxonomy (NCBI): domain Eukaryota; kingdom Fungi; phylum Ascomycota; class Eurotiomycetes; order Eurotiales; family Aspergillaceae; genus Penicillium; species Penicillium olsonii. The sequence continues at coordinate 307,219 of CAJVNO010000005.1, read as the reverse complement.
ATAGAGTAGACATAGCCATGGTGCGCGAAGAGCTTGTGGTGATCTCGCTTGAAGCTCAGCACACGGCCGCCATCGGAGACTGCACCATCGGATGACCCTTGGGCACGAGTGCCATCGGGCCCCCGGGAATCAAAGAAGCGATGCGTGCGCTTCAATGGGTGGGCCGATGAGGCCTGGTTCAGGGTTGACCCTTCTTCAGAGAAATCACACCACTGGCTGCGTCAGATGTGGTTACGTAGGGGCAAATCAGGAGCCCATACCTGAATGCTCGTGTTCTGCGCACCGCAGTAGATGCTTTGGTTGGCCGATGAGTAGACTACTGTGAAAATATCGCCCACGTCATGGTGGCAATAGATTGAGAAGAGCCGTTCAAAGGTTCTCGTGGACCACACCTGCGGTCATTAGCTTTGAGTCATCGCGGTCAGGATTGGGCCACGTACATTGACCACGGAGTCACCGCCACTTGAGAATAGTAAGTTGCCATCTTCGGAGAGATAGAGGCCCAGCACGCTCTCTTTGTGTGCGTGGACTGAGAGCACGAGCTCGTATGTTTCAAGGGACCACGCCTGCGATGATCAGCCACGGGTCTTGGCAGAGCGAATTCGACGACATGGCCTCGGCGCAGCGCGAGCACCGATGAGACAATGTCTACTCCGTACTTACGAAGATATCACCCCCTTGAAGGCCTGCATAGACACATTGCTCGTCGACTGCTAGGGCGAGCACGGAGCGACTGGCTAGGACGCGGTGGCCGATACCGCAGTCCGCGGTGGGATGGGCACTGCCAGCATCATCGGGAGCGTCCGAATTCCATTTCTGATCATCTAGATCAGAGAGGCTCCCTGAATCGGGTAAATCCATATTAGTTGGCTAGATTGTAGGGGGTGGGCAAGTGTCCAAGATGGAATGACCAAACAAAAGAGGTTTTCCCGCCTTCATGCCAGGAACATCAACTTCAACCGCATCACAATACATTGGAAAATAGGGGGAAATCGACTTCATATCAATCCAAAATTGCATCATCGACAAAATATTCGACTCACCACCCCTGGCATCCCTTTCACAGTGTCTATGCTTTCATTAGTCTCCCGGTCGCGAGGCTATAGTTCCACACGCACCTGGGCTCCCACCAGAGTCGCGCCAACGGAGTACTCGATCGTTGCAAAAAGACCATGGCTTATCCGGGGTCCCATCGGGATATGTGCAGGTCTGGATTCAATGAATTTGAGGCCACTGGGCTTAAGAATGGATAGGTGCGAAGTACACCGGTAATGATCTGCGCCAACCCTCGAGATAAGAGGCTGTGACCCAGTCTACTAAGTATGTTCTGTTCATTGCAAACTCGCCTCAGAGTCTGGGCTAAGAAGATTGGGCTGCAGGTGCCCTTCAATGAACGGTGTGAAACTAGGATTCTTGGACCTCTCAAGTGACCGTGATACAGCCCTGGAGGTATTCCACGAGTGCACCTATGAGACACCCGTGGACACCCAGTCAGACTGGATATACTGGGCACTCTGACTGGTCTAAACTCAACAATCTCACAGATGCGGTGGAAGTACAAGTACAAATACAAGTACAAGAGGCCAAAGTGACTCAGCCACAGTTCTCAGCCACAGTCATAGTGGCGGTCACTCCGTGGGCCAATCAGCGTTGAGAGGTCACCGCTCTTTGCAAGAGACAGGGCTAACTACCTAAGTATGGAGTCGAGAAAAATCTATCAGACCAGGGTCATGTTCATCCGTTTGTTCTAATTATACTTACTCTCCAGGGCTGTGAGTAGGGGTATCGGAACAAAATATCAAAAGGTTCCAACTTGCGCCAATACACTCTTCGCGCCCAACACCCGATGCGCAGGTGTATGTACTGTGAGCTCATCGGCCCTGCCCAGCCCTGTGATACGTGTCTGCCTTCCTAAGTGGCACCCAATTATTCGGCCCTATAGATCCTGCAGCTGTTCTCGTTCGTTGCTCTGCCCAACCGATGCGGAAATCCCCAGCCTCCCACAGCTGCCACTTTATACCTCATTGGAACGCCGCCGATCGGACCTTTGACGCTGGTTGGAAACCCAACTACCTTCTTAAGCACTTGTGTGCCTTGTTTGTCTCGACGGTGATCACTTTTCTCCGTTTTTACTTTGCGGTCTACGGGGTATATTGACGTCTCCCTCTGACCCCCCTACACCGCTTCCTTGCACGATCGCCGATGACTGGTTCTTGGTAAAGTCGTCCACACGACTCAGCTGCCATGCCTTTCGGTCAGACGATCGCCGTGATTGATAAGTCCGGCAAAGTCGTGAGCACCGTAAGTGAAGATCGGCACGTCCTCCGACCCCGCATTCTGACAGCGTTCTAGAGTAAACAGCTCTTCGGAGTGTTCAGCCAGGCCAAAAATGCCTATCGGGAGCGCAAGGCCGACTTTCAGTCCGAGCGAAACGCCAAGCTCGCAGAGCAACAGGCCCTAGAAGGACTGGCCCATTATCAGATCGAAGACGCGCCCACAGAGGTCTCAGGAAGAAGCCGCGCCAGATCCCGGCATGGAGGCCGCAGCCGCGCCCCGTCGCGCTATTATGATGACGATGAGGATCGGACTGTCGTGTCGCGACGGGAATCCCATTACGGGGATACCCGGACCATCGGTCGTCGCCATACCCACCATGATGTCAGCCTCCGAGAGGCGCCTCGCCCGCCAACGGCTCGATCCAACTCGGAGGCGCATATTGATATGGATCTTGCATATGGGGACGCATCCCATGCAGCCCTATCGCGTTACACCCCGCCCGAACCACAGAACGACCAAAAGCAACTCGACGGTCTGGTCACCCGTGCCCAGTGGCTTTTGGAAGAAGCACACTGCGTTCACCATGGAGCGACAGCCACCATCGCTCACCTCCAGAAGGACCCAGATGCCATGGCCGCCGTCGCCCTGACGCTGGCGGAGATCAGCAACCTGGCGCGCAAAATGGCCCCCTCCGCCCTGACCAGTCTCAAGGCGGCGGCACCGGCCATCTTCGCCCTCCTCTCCAGCCCTCAGTTCCTGATCGCCGCCGGTGTTGGCTTAGGCGCCACCGTGGTCATGTTTGGAGGATACAAGATCATCCAACGGATCAAAGGTGGCACAGACGCAGTTGACGAGGCTGGAGAGCCTGCTCCACCCCAGCAGGAAGCTGAAATGGAGGAGCTGATTGAATTCAACACGGAAGCACTGAGCTCAGTCGAGATGTGGAGACGGGGTGTCGCCGACGAACAAGCCGATAGTGTCGGAACCTCCGTCGACGGCGAGTTCATCACGCCCACTGCGGCAGCAATGTCCGGCATTGACATGGCCAATGCACGCGAACAACGCGACCCTCGATTCAAATTCGACGAAGATGTATCCGTCGCCTCCTCGCGCCGCTCTCGTCGCTCACGATCAACCAGAGCACCAACCCACGCCCCTTCACATGCCCCATCTGGCCGATCTGAACGATCCGAACGACACGAGCGCAGATCCAGAGCCCCCTCCGAAGCTCCAAGTGGCTTCTTCGGTCGAAGCTCATCCCGCTCCAGAGCCCCGAGCATGGCACCAAGCAAGTCACGCAGCAGAGCGCCCAGTCGTGGCCCAAGCCATGCACCCAGTCGAGCGTCTAGCAAATCCCGCAGCCGGGCCCCATCCAAGGTTGGGACCTTTATCTCCGAAACTGAAAAACGTCCAAAGGAGAAGAAGAAGGGTCCCAGCCGATTACGACTCATGTTCACCTCCTAACTTCTCGACAGAATGCTTCATGTATATATAATTTCCCTCTTTTGTGCCTTGCAGATGGCATATGAACTCACGCTGCAATGTCTGATGACAACGTACCACGATCAAGATTATACGTCCACACGCCTTTTTCCTTGTTTTTACACTTCTTGCAGCTTTGTCGGCTATTCTTATTTCCTTTCGTCTTTTTACTTTCTCCGCATACATTTTGCCCCCAAGGGATTATTCCAGCATGCTGGTACATTTTTGGCGTCATGAAGTCTCACGATGCATGATCCGGTTGAACCACATAAAATTACATACAATGCATTCAAGTATATTTTGAGCCTCATATTCTGCTACTTTTCATGCACAATGGTGTTTCATTAGGGATACCTAGGTATGTCGAGAGCCTCCAAACTGACCTAACAGCACGAGTAGGAGGAGTGCGGCAAGTTGGATCCAATTTGCGTACTCCGTACCCCATACGTACTCTAGACATCCAACAGTTCAATAAAGCAATTTTCCAGCGTTGACAGACAGTCCTAGCCTATGCTACCTGCAAAATACGAAGGGAATCCAAAACTTCACATACCCTACGCACTCACCTAGAACTCATTAACCTACATTGCATGCCTGACACGCCGACCCACGTCGAATCCTTAGACAAGACACAATCCCTCGACGCCCCACCCAAAGCTTCAACTTGGAATGGCGTGAGCTCAGAGTCACCGGCACTAGCCCGACGATCAATTCGCAATCCCAATCCCGGTCGAAACACCGTCACCACAACAGAATAGCAGGGTGCAGGTATGATGATCTCTGATAAGATTTCCATCTCCATCTCCATGTCCCTCTTCCCGTGCCCGCCTCAGACCCACATGTGTGTATGCACTGTATTCGCGACTGTTGCGGCCTAACTCGATCGCTGCGAGATCGCGATCCTGGCTTTTGCCATTACGCGCGCTTGCCGTCAAAGTGAGGCGTTAAGGTGGTGGATCCGTGATTTGTTCCCGGTGTGTTTCACCATTGGCTGTTTGATCGAGAGTGATGTGGACTGATTTCGGGGGTTAGGTCCCGTCGGGTGGAACTGATATTGGAAACGGAAACGTCAAACGTTTTGATTGAAGGGGTTGACGGGTGTGCTGAGCTCGGAAGTTGATCTGTGTGGTTTGGGGTTGCTGTCAGAGTGTTTTGGGTGTATAGTATGCTAGGATGAAATGCAAAGAGATGAAAAAGTGAGTAAATCTATAAGCGAGCATTGGAATCGCAAATCTGAGTCACATTCGCGGCAAAGAATGCAGTCGAGCACAGCCGATGATCGGCCTCCGCAAACCCATTGTGGGGACTGCAGGCGCAGATTTTAACGGTGCTTGTCATAGCGTTAGAGTAAGGGAAACTCTTTCTGAAAAGTGGGTTAAATGCATATTTTCTACTATTTGCACAAGTAGCTCTGGTTTCAGGAATGTGAAAAGGGATGATTCAAATGAAATGCAGTTGAGCCCCCTCAACCCCTTGGGAACCTTGGAAGTAAACGGGTATCGACAGTCGGCGCGTAGGATGTCCACGGGTAGGATGTAATATGCATGTAGAATTTCGAATCTAGAGTCGTCTAGACACCAGCAAAGAAGCGGCATTGATTCCAATGCAAATCTACCGATGAAGGCACGTCAAATCCAGCATCACCAGACCAGCGCAAGGGCCAAATTCCTACAGCCAAGATACGCAGATGGAGACGGACTGTCGGCAGATAGCAGCGCCCCAAACAGCCGGGGCTTCTCCAGTCGAGGGAAATCGACCAATGAGCACCCACTGGACTCGTCTTCATCCCGCGAGTCTGTCGGATTGATATCAGGACTTTCCGTGTCCAATTGGAAGTGGCAACAAATGCAGAGAAATGGCAGTTGTAACCTTGGATGCGGAGCCCCGAATCATTAGTCCAGGAAGCCCCGGGGCACAGGCAAGATTATGAGATTCGTCTTGAATTGCCCAATGTGGAAGTTTGGGACCGGGTCGGCAAGACTCCGGAATACTAGGAATTAGTTCCCTGCTGGAAGGGGCTTCCGGGGTACTTATCAGTGTGGATTCCTCTTCTTTCTGGCCTTTGCGTGAGACGTTTTGTATATTTCTGTCATGGAGTTGCCGCAAGCAAATCTGCCTTTGGAGGTGATCGTCGTCGGGTGAGTACTCAACATGTGTGGAAGGACAAGATACTGATCTTCAATAGTGCTGGTATGTGTTCAGGGTAGTGTGGTTGCGAGGATTGAGCTGAGCATCTTGATAGGCATCGGCGGCATGGCCGCAGCCCTTACATTAGGGCTGCGAGGACATCATGTCACTATCCTTGAAGCAGCACCAAAGGTATGAATGCATTGTGGAAACTGAACTAAAGCTGATCGGCCATAGCTCATGGAAGTCGGGGCCGGCATCCAAGTCTCGCCGAATATGCTACGCCTATTTGATCGTAAGTCAAAGCTCAAACGCAAACGCAGTCAGACACTAACCTCTTCCAGGATGGGGTGTTTCAGAACTCATCCACGCCCAAGACGTAGCCTTGGAGCATATCCATGTCCGAAGATGGGACAATGGCAAGCTTCTGGGCACAGTGCCTGTGAACAAGACCTTCGGCCAACAAGTAGTCATTCACCGCGCGGATTTACACAACGCAATCATTGACCGGGCACTCGCCCTGCCCAATGTCGAGTTACGGGAGAACTCCCCCGTGACAGGTGTTTCATTCAGTCCTGCCAGTGTCACGCTCGCAAATGGCGATATCGTCCGTGGAGACGTGGTGGTTGGTGCGGACGGGATCAAATCCACGATTCGAAGCCACTTGCTGGAAGACTCGACTATCAAGGCTGTCGCTACAGGCGATGCAGCATACAGGATCATGCTCCCTCGCGAGGTCATGGAAAAAGACTCCGAATTGAAAGCTCTCATCGACGAGCCGCAGGCGACTCGTTGGCTTGGTCCTGGGCGCCATATTATCGCGTACCCGGTACGCAAGCATGAGCTTTACAACGTTGTATTGCTTCACCCCGATAGCCATGGTGTAGATGAATCATGGACAACAAAGGGTTCGAAGCAAGAGGTCGTTGAGAATTATGATGGGTGGGACAGCACAGTACGCAAGCTGATCGAGTTGGTTGATGACAACGAAGTTTTGGAATGGAAGCTATGTCTGCATCATCCCCTGTCGACCTGGATTCGGGGATCAGTGGCTCTAATCGGCGATGCGTGTCATCCCATGCTGTAAGTGATTCTCACACTTGCTGCATCTTGCGCTAATGGTACCAGGCCATATGTAGCCCAAGGTGCCGCACAGGCTGTCGAGGACGCAGCCGCGCTGGGTGTTGTTTTATCGGCTATTTCTTCTCGCGAAGAAATCCCACTCGCGTTGAACGCCTATGAAAAGTCCCGAAAGGAGCGTGCTGAAACGGTCCAGCAATCTGGGTCTGAGAATCGTATCACGTTACACCTCCCAGATGGACCTGAGCAAATTGCCCGGGATGCACAGTTCCAGGCTTCGGCCAGTGGAAATAACCCGGATAAATGGTCTGATTTGAGGACACAGGAGTTCCTTTGGGGTTGGGATGCAGAGAAGGCTGCCTTGGACACTTGGAATGGTACGTTGCGCTGCCCTGAGTTGGAACACTTCACTGACTTGACTACAGAACAAGGGAGTCCTCCCAAAGTCAATGCAAATCTATAAGATCAAATGTTGTCTATATGCATTCGCCAGACATATCTCTGTCGCCATCAAGCAGCTCCGTTCATAGCGCATATCTACTTGTCAATACAGCTTTACTTTGTATATGAGACGTACTATCATTCCGATCATCCACATTGCATTGGTTCTTTTTAATCGATTCAATTCCACAATGTCGCTATTTTTCTCTAGTTCATTATACAGTCATTTCAAATCCAAATTCATCCATCATACATCGGGCAGAAGTTGGACCAGAAAGACTCGACAAATTGGCTCGGAAATGCCAGGGACGGTCAACATTTGGCATTTCACCACAGCCAAGTCGAAGAGAAGGCGTCTTTAGTTTTGTTTTGACACCTTTTACATCTTCTCACCAGCGGCGGCCTTCATCTGACCGTACTTCTTGAGACGGATGGCAGACACGTTGATGAAGCCGGTGGTCTCGGCGGGGGAGAAGTCACCGATCTCGTCCATGGAGGACTCGCTCATGTCGTAGAGCTTCTCGGTCTCGGAGGAGCGACCGAGGACGGAGACGGTGCCCTTGTAGGCGCGGCAGCGGACCTGGCCGTTGACGGACTTCTGGGAGGCGGTGATGGAGGCCTCGAGGAACTCGCGCTCGGGAGAGAAGTACATGCCGTTGTACAGGAGCTTGGAGTAGTTGAAGGTGACGAAGGAGTCGCGCAGGGCACGAACCTCACGGTCCATGACAAGACCCTCAAGGTCGCTGGGGTAGGGTTAGCGATGGTCCTCACCGGGTGATCACGGAGACTTACATGTGAGCGGAGCGCAGGGCAGTGAGACCGGGGGTCTCGTAGCAGCCACGGGACTTGATACCGATGAAACGGTTCTCGACAATGTCGATACGGCCAACACCGTGGCGGCGGGCAATGGCGTTGGCGGTCAGGAAGAGCTCGACGGAGTCGGTGACGGCCTTCTGCTTGCCACCCTCGGTGTACTGGAGCTTGACGGGGACACCCTTCTCGAAGTAGAGGGTGAAGTCCTCGGGCTGATCGGGGGCGGACAGGGGGTCCACGGTCAGCTTCCACATGTCAGTGGGGGGAGTGGTGTCGGGGTCCTCCAGGATGCCGGCCTCGTAAGAGCAGTGGGCCAGGTTCTCGTCCATGGACCAGGGCTTGGACTTGGTGGAGGTGACGGGGATGCCCTTCTCCTCGGCGTAGTCGAGCAGGTCCTGACGGCCCTTGAAGCGCTCGTAGAAGACGGGGTCGCGCCACGGGGCAATGACCTTGATGGAGGGCTGGAGGGCGTAGAAGGCAAGCTCGAAGCGAACCTGGTCGTTACCCTTACCGGTGCAACCGTGGGAGACGGCGAAACATCCCTCGCGCTAATGTGTCATGTCAGTTCCCCACTCTCGACCGGGGCATGGGTTGGAGGGGTGCGTACCTGGGCGACATCGATCTGGGCGCGGGCAATGACGGGACGAGCCAGAGAGGTACCGAGGAGGTAGACGTTCTCGTAGACGGCGTTGCAAGCAATGGCGGGGAAGCAGAGCTCCTCGATGAACTCGCGGCGGATGTCAATGATCTCGCACTTGAGAGCACCGATCTTCAGGGCCTTCTCGCGGGCAGCCTCGAAGTCCTCTGTGACGGACATGGATCAGACGGAGTTCAATTCGTTACTAGAATGAAGCTGTGAATTACCTTCCTGGCCAACATCGGCCACTTTTTTGATGTCAGCATTCCCCTCCTTGAAAGCTATTGGACAGGCGACTTACTGAAACAAACGACCTCATAGCCCTCCTCGATGAGGTACTTCACTGTGATTGGGGATCAGCAATTGCAATTGACTCCAATGCAGAGTGAATTCATACAGATGCAGCTGGTGTCGAGACCGCCAGAGTAGGCGAGGCAAACCTGCGCGCACGAATCGTTAGTCCCACGTCAATATGGCAGGAAGGTGGAGCAGAAGGTGGCGGTGTGAACAGTTGAGGTTCAATTGAGATTGGAATTCATGTATAGACATACCTTTCCTTGAGCCATTGTAAATGATAGATGGATAATTCAAAGACAAGAACAGTGGAATATAAAGGAAGAGGGACTGACTCATTGCGAAAAATTGTGGGCAAGTCACGGGGGGTCCGAGACCGGCTGATAGCTGATAAGGGGCGATCATTGCCCCTCCAAGAGCGAGACCGTGAGATCTATACATTTTGGATCTGTTGCTTCTGCTCTCACCCAATGAACAAGATTGCTTTAGCTAACGGACATGCAGCAGATGCACCTAGGGGTTGAAAAGGCGAGTGGCGTGCACCGAGTACGAAGTACAAAATTTGCGTGCATCCTCGACCATCTAGACTTGCCCAGGGGAGCCAGCGAAATAACCCATCCAGGATAACAAGTGAGATTACTTTCACTCGCCTCGGGATGCTTACAGAGGTGATACTGAATACTGAATATTGTTGCTCATCCACATCGTGTTCCTCGTTTGCATGGTGATTCGGGCTGGTGAAACCTCAAGCGCTGAACCGATGCGAATAAAATCTCTTCCCTTCGTTATCTGGTCTGTCAATCTCAATTGATGCATTTTCCCCAATGGGCTGCTCTCCAATGATCAATGGGATGTCAGTTCTCCCGCACTGCGGTCTCGCCAATTTCCTGGGGTTGGAGATTTCGTCATAGGCTGTTTGTCTTGTTTGTCTTGTCTGTCCTGTTTGTCCTGTTTGCACCAGTTCGGCTATCCGCGGCGATTTCCCCGCGCTCTGCCCCGGATCATGAAGCATAGCAATTTAAAGGAAATCGCCCCTGCAAAGGATCCCTTCCATGTATTGACATTTTGTCCTCCCAAATCACAAAAGATGGTACCTCTACGGACTCCCTTGCGATCTTGGACGCACATTCCCCGTCGATTCTACTCCGGAGCTCCCACCCCTGCCGCAAAGCTCAATCTACCTATTGATTACAAGACTACTCCAATTTTACATCACACTTCCTCCTCTTTGGCAAACACAAAAGACTTCCCCGCGGGTGCCACCAGTAAACGGCTCAATTTCTTCCAAGCAATCAACTCCGCCCTCAAAACCGCCTTGTCGAAATCCGAGAAGGTCCTCCTCTTCGGTGAAGATGTCGCATTCGGTGGTGTGTTTCGATGCTCAATGGACCTTCAGACCGAGTTCGGCTCAGATCGAGTGTTCAATACCCCTTTAACAGAGCAAGGCATTGCAGGATTCGCAATAGGATGCGCGGTGGAGGGCATGAAGCCGGTAATTCGCATTACCCGCGGTCCAGACAATCTACTAACTGTCTTGCATAGGTGGCAGAGATACAATTCGCCGATTACGTTTTCCCGGCCTTTGATCAAATTGTCAACGAGGCAGCCAAGTTTCGGTATCGTGAGGGCGGGACAGGGATCAATGCGGGCGGACTTGTGATTCGTATGCCGTGCGGTGCGGTTGGACACGGTGCTTTGTGAGTAGAGCGCTACCACTCAATTTGAATGCTTGAGCTTACACGATATCCAAGGTACCATTCCCAATCACCCGAGTCCCTCTTTGCACATATCCCTGGTGTCCGGGTGGTCATGCCTCGGTCCCCGGCGCAAGCCAAGGGTCTTCTGTTGGCGTCGATTTTTGAGCATAATGATCCAGTGGTCTTCATGGAGCCAAAGATTCTATACCGCGCTGCGGTAGAGCATGTCCCGAACGAGTACTACACGATACCCCTCAGCAAGGCCGAAGTCATCAAGCCTGGAAAGGACTTGACTGTCATCTCATACGGCCAGCCTCTCTACATGTGCTCGGCTGCAATCTCAGCTATTGAAAAGGCAATGCCTGGTGTCAATGTGGAGCTGATCGATCTGCGCACGATCTATCCTTGGGATAGACAGACGGTCATTGAAAGTGTGAAGAAGACAGGACGCGCTGTGGTGGTGCACGAAAGTATGGTTAACTATGGAGTGGGCGCAGAGGTAGCAGCTACGCTACAGGAGAACGCATTCTTGCGATTAGAGGCTCCTGTGAAGCGAGTCGCTGGATGGAGTACTCACACTGGTCTGAGTTACGAGCAGTTCATCCTCCCTGATGTTGCAAGTAAGTGCAATCATATCCCCATTTCCCCTATGGCGTTTGCTAATTCGTTGCTCCCTTCTGCCAGGAATTTTCGATGGTATCAAACAAACATTGGAGTACTAGAGGATCAGAAGTGACAGGAGTCCAGCCAAATACAAACATGAATATACGCACTCCATACAACATCCGAGGTTGTGACTCCGTCTACTTGCAGCCTCGTCGTTAATATGATACTCTTTGAGGCTGACACATAACCTTGAATCTCATAGCCGCCGTTCTTCTGGAAGAGTGGCATGATACCCAGGTGCCCGTCAACATGCATATCAACTGTTTTGAGGTCACTTGCAATTTCAAATCGCACCATAGCTGTCTGACTTTGAATGCTACATAGTCATTTGCATATATCCATAGATGGATGGCGGATAGGGAAGACCCCTACGTACTTAAACGGAGGAACATGTGAACGAGACCATCAAATTAGTTTATCCATACTAGGTAGCATATCCATATGATGCTCCACTTCCGCACCAGATACCAGTGAGTAACTTAAATCAAAAAGCGAATCCATCTCCCTTCTCATAGTCTATCAAAACCGAGATAAAGCTCGGTCCCAAGCCTCATCCATGAAATCTCTCATACCTAGAATCCCCGCAGATGGGCTCGGCCTCGATTTGCAAAAATTTTCCTGCATGACAAACATCCTGTTTCATTGCATATACGACAGCGGAACAGAACCTTATTCTCTCCGCGGCACAGGTTGCACTGACCACGCCTTACAAGATTTTCCCATCGTCTGTAGTGCGAACACGATTCACGCGGACGCAGAACAGGGGAATTCGGGATATCCAGAGCTTGAAGGGCTGTCTGCAGTGGTGTGGTGGAGGCACCTGAGTCGCGTCTTGCAGGCGATGGATTGGGTCGTGCGCTTTGGGAAGCTGTATGAACCTGTGGACTTGGCTGGAGCCCTGACATCAGTGAATCAAGGCTTGGGATTGTAGTATTTGGCAATGTCGCCCGCAGCCTCTCATCGGCATTGTGAATTGGCCCAGTTAGTGGTGGCAATGTCGCTCGCAACATCTCTTGGGCAATCGCAAGTCTGGACGTATTTCCCAGAAGGGCACCGGGGACTCGAACACGTTCACATTTACCTTTGCAAACGTGCCACTCATCGCCACATAAGTAGCAGAATTGTCGGCCGCATCGGCATCTAGAGAAATATATTAGTGACGGATGTTATCAATAAATATGGAGGACATCGTCGCACTGCATATGTGGACATCCTATACTTCTCTCAATGCCTTGACCGCAACTTGGGCAGCGCTTCCAGCCCTTTTCTTCTATGAGTGCTAGCATATTGGCGTAATCATGAGTACCACCCACGCATGGGCCTTGGTGCATTTTCTCCTTGCACTTTACGCAGGTCTCTTTGTGGCACTTGGGGCACTTGCCAACCGAGTCATCTTTGTCTTCTGGCGAAAGAATATTTGCGCAATTGGGCTTCCAGCAGTATGTTGGGGATGGATCGTCACGTTCGGCTTTCCTTCTTTCAAGCTTCGCCCATAGTTCGCGGTCCATGGATGTCCATTTGCTCTCGATGTCAAAGGGTTCATCGCAGCATCGAGGAGGGAACATGTTGATATCAGTCAATGAGGACTTGACCACCTCAATGGCGCATTTGTGGCAGTATCCGTGACCGCAAGCAGGGATCATCATTTCTTGCGGGTTGAATGACTCATTGCAAGCAACGCATTCAAGGTTGGTCTCCTCTATGGGTGTTTCATTCTGGGGATTGGAGTTGGCAGTCATGCGTCGTTGGATCTCAGATTTCATGAGGAGCAATGCTACAATGTTGTCTGTAATTTCTCGTGGCCTTGGCCTATGGCCATTGGAGCGGATCTCGCCGAGCAATGCATCAATTTCGATAATTTGAATTTCCAAGGCGAACATGTCGGTGTTTCGATCGATTGTTTCTGTCATCTTTGCGGTTGGTGAAAGCACTTGTCACACCTCTGGAAGGGGTCAATGGCTAGTGTGGATAGATGGCTGGTTTGGTGTTGAAAAGATCTCTGTGGGCATATGATCGAGATTGGTAAGTGAGAGAGAGAGTGCATGCCCATGCCCAGGTGCCCAGTGCAGCTTGGTTGTGTAGGCCGGGGGGCTGGTTGTGCAGACCAAGAAATGGAAAAGATCGCTTGCTAGTTGAGAGAAAGGTGAGAGATAGAGATAGTGAGAGGTGAACTTTCGGAGGGAGGGGGGGGGAGAAGAAAGCTATCTAACAAGTGTCAAATTTGAAGCCTTTTAAGCATGGAGTGATACAGTCTCAAAACTGAAAGTTTGGGAATTTTTTGTATCATACACTTATTGCAAAAGGAGATTGACAACATCTTGATTTCGTCGTGTTTGTAATATGATCAAGCAAAAGCCCTAGGGAATGACCTCGTCTCGAACAGATTCGACTATGGCCAGACCTTCTGAATTTATTAAATTTACCGAAACTTACCTTGCTAAGGTCTATTTGAGGCAACTTTGCAGAATCATGTATTTAGATTTACTGTTTGTAATTCTAGGGCAAACAAACAAAATTGGTTTTATACACTCCACTTGGGATATTCGCATCACACCTTAACCGGTCGCTGGAGCCATGATCATCGGCCTATGCCATATGATGGCGGTTACCTTCTGGTTGAAGATGTGGCGAAGGCAGTGTTGATCATAGGCTAAACCAAGAAAGAGAAGGGCAAGAAGCCATCATATTGGTTGTGCAAAGAAAGGAAGAGGAAAAAGAGAAGCAAGATCTGAGCTATGTACAGAAGGAAGTCACGAGACCTTCAACAGTCGAAGGCTGGTTTTCGTGGGTAATTCTCTATGAAGATCTTTGATAGCAGGCCCGATGGAAAGGGGAAGTATGGGTTGGAGGTCTATGCAAAGATCGCGATGGAGAGTATGCAGAATTTCTTTGAAGTGAACAAAACCTGCGCAGTGGAGGGTAGAGGGAAGAAGAAAGAAGAAGAAGAGAATATGAAAGGTCACGAGTACATGTAGCATTATCGCTAAAGAAAACATTCAAGTCAATCACAAAGTAAGCAATTAAGAAAACTTCTAATATCAGAGGTTTCAGGGCATATGTTCATGGTGCTGCAGAAGAGCGACATCAGAACGTGGCATACGCCCGATACAAGCTTAACCCTGTCTTTGTCGAAAACTCCAACTCAGCGTCCTTTCCGGCAAAATAGACATCTCCCCCCCCTATCTCATGGACTGTTCCACCCACACTCATTTTTCCAGAACCTTGAGTCACAATGAAGATACTAGGACTTTCGATCACCCGATGCTTTTCACCTTGCGCGGAAGATAAGCTCACACCCAGGACGTTAAACTCGCTAAAAGGCGGGGCATATTCAGTGGTTCTTCCTTTCAGCCCAATCGGGCTCTTTTTCCGTTCGAGGAGAGATTCTTTGGGGCCATGAGGTGTGAATGTAAGAGCTTGTGCGAAGAACTCGACATTATCACGGTCAGCGCGTGGGCAGAAGCCCGTATTCAGGACATTGTCAGAGCGCGCCATGCACTCGATAATGTCCCCCGAAAACCACGCATGAATGCCGTCGGCTGGGACACAAACAGCTTCTCCGGGTTCCAAAACCATGTAGTTCATAAGAAGAGCGGCGATCAAGTTCCCGTTATCGAAGGTTGAATATTGCTTGCTGAGTCGATCGAGGAGTGCTGGAACGTTCTCGCTGTCACCAAACTCGGACAAAGCTGTATCTTGTAAGTTTGCGATAGTCTCCGATACCGTGTCCGGGGGCAAGCTTAGCAAGGTTTTGCATAGTTGCCGTAAAACTTCGTCGTCGAAAGTCTTATGTGCTGGCACTAGATCTTTCAACGGCTTCAGCTGCATGAGCGCTGCGATTGTTTCTAGGGGTTTGAACCCAACAAAAAGTTCGAATCGTGACATAGCGATAGCAATCTCGGGCTTGTGATTGGTATCACCGAACTTTTCAGGCTCGCTTGCATGCAAACGCTCGGCAAGCCTTTTGTCTGGATGGATTTGAAGTGGAAGTGCTTTAGCAAAGGAAAGTACCTAGTCATGATTAGCATCACTTCATTTTTGTTGCACATTCGATGTTTCACCTTTGGTAGAAAAGGGATGTCAGACCCGTATCTATCGCAAACTGCTTGCCCTACGAGATCCGGATTATCCTTCAGATGCTCCGAGAGGAGCTTCCCAGTGGAACGGATCCGAGATGGCACGGAAGGATACGTGCCCATCCACATCTGCGTGATATTAATTTCATTGCCTTGGCTCGTATAGATAGGAGAATTACGCACTTCAGAGTATGTTTCTGAGGAGTCGAGCTTTCCTGCGTCAGGCATATGCGACCAAAGTCGCCCAGCAAGTGAGTCTTCGCCTTGTTTGCCCCAAGGGTCATGCTAGAATGGGATGGTTAGATTCTTCCTGCGTAGTCATATGTTGCAGTGTCTTACTTTGCATTCGCAAACGAGTTGCAATACTCCGTCCGCCATATAGAAATTATGTGTCGCTAATTGTTTTTTAATAAGTGTGAATTGGATGTTTTAGTTGTCAAAGATTTCATACTACCTATCATTGTAGTTAGGCCCGTTAGATTGCCAGAGGTTATATGGGGTCAATTACGTTGATCTCCCGTCATACATGTTGTTTCTATAACAGGTATATTCGGATCTCACATTGTGCCAAAAATCTTATGTAGAACTCCGGAATAAGTGATCCTTCAAAACTTGATTCAGTAGATACTCGATTCCCAGTTCGGGTCAAGTTCGGGCGTGATTGGTCAGCGTGATGATCCCCCACATGCAGGGCTGTCATACTGACGCCAGATTCCACCTTTGTTTTCTGGATTGTGCCCTTGTGCACCAAGTAGTCAAGCATATGAGCATTACATAGGTAGTAGCTGCGCAGAGCATGGGTTTACAGAGACCGAACTGGCCAATTTCAATATTTTCCGGTTTCCTGGCATGAAAAAACGTCATAATCTACTCTATTTAAAAGCTCGCCAATCCGACCAAGTTACATAGATAATCTCTAACCCTCCATCCAAAATAGCTCCTTTCCACCCCTTGAACGCCGTGACCTCAAAACCGCATTCACCTAAATAATTAATCACGAATTCCATAATGCAACAGGAAGTGGAAAAGCCCTCTAGGGGTCCTCAGTCTCAATTCCAACAGGGTAAGCTCATGTACAATTGTGTCTCATTATCTCGGAATTAATATTGCATTCAGATCACCAAATCCCTATTGAGCATCACAAAAAGCCCGGCTTACAGGCTGAGATGGAACAACCAAAGCCCACCTCAAGCCAAGTTCCAACCGACGATGGCGGGTATCAGACCTACAAAGCGGCCGGGAAGCTTGCCGGCAAAAAAGCCATTATCACTGGTGGTGATTCCGGCATTGGTCGCGCAGTTGCTATTCTATTCGCTATGGAGGGAGCGTCTAGTCTAATCACTTACCTTCCTCAGGAGGAAAAAGACGCGCAAGAAACCAAAAGACGGGTGGAGGAAATCGGGCAAAGCTGTGTTTGCTACGCCACTGACCTTCGGGATAAGGAGAACTGCCAAGCGGTGGTTGACACGGCTCTGAAAAGCCTAGGTGGTATTGATATTCTGGTTAATAATGCTGGGACTCAAACGATGATCGACGATATCAAGGATTTGGAAGAGTATGTGTATCATGGATTCTACCTATGCTATATGCGTATTGTTGATTAACATACTTCCACAGGTCTCAATGGGAAAGCACTTTCGACACCAATATACACCCTGTGTTCTACCTTTCTAAATATACAATCCCCCATCTGAAAAGCGGCTCGACCATCATCAACTGTGCATCAGTCAATCACTATATTGGTCGCCCTGATCTACTCGACTACACGTCAACAAAGGGGGCAATCGTCGCTTTCACTCGGGGGTTGTCTAACCAGCAAGTCAAAAATGGCATTCGCGTGAATTGTGTGTGCCCTGGGCCAGGTAAATCAAGCCCCTTATAGCAACCTTTCTGCAATACCTAACCTAGATATAGTTTGGACCCCTCTTATTCCGGCAACTATGACCACCGCCGCTAAGGAGCAGTTCAGCGGCACACCGATGGGTCGCCCAGGACAACCCAGTGAGGTCGCAACATGTTTCGTCTTCCTCGCAAGCCAGGATAGTAGCTTTATCTCCGGGCAGAGTTTGCATCCCAACGGGGGAGTCGTTGTCAACGGATGAGCGGCAGATAGAGAGCAATGATATCTCATCATTTTCTCATTGACATGCAGCCGTAGGGCTTAGTTTCGCCTGGTGTATCGCGCTTTCACGATACTAAGGCAGTTATCTTGCAATGATTACCTGTGCAGCACCAATCAGACTATCACCCTGTACATATGGCGATACAAGGGTGCTGTGACAATGAGGAAGCATTTGGATCATGTCAATGATGACGTGAACCTCTGGTGGGCGCTCGAGAGATACGAGAGATATAACCATAAGTTTGTGAAGGGTAGGTGAGAGGTGAATGAGCCTCTTCTATCAGCTTTGGATACTTGCGTGGAAATCAAGCATCTCTCTTGGGTGCATCTTTTTGACCATCCATTATGGGTCATCCTAATCCTTTAATTTAATTCCTCGCTTCCATTGCACTCAGCTGTCTGTATAGTTTCTCGAATATATCCGGCGCTTCTATGTTCTCAATATTTGCATGTAGCTCCCAGCTGTCCTCGCTGTCGACGCAGGTATCAGAGAATGAGAAAGCCACATCAGCAGAGAAAAGATCTTAGTCTCTCAATTCAATATTCATAATCAAGGTCGCGTCGTACACGTTTGCTCTGGGTATCAGTTTGAGGATGTCAGCCTGTGACTCCTGCATAGGTCTAAGACTATTGTCTTGCCTTGGGGTCGGGGTCGACCCCTGGACAATACTTCGAGTCTCTGAACTATGTGGATGCCTTAGGTGTCAAATACAGATGCTCTAGATATGATCTACGGAATACCCCGAACGAGTAGGGACTCGGGGAAATCGATTTCCGGTTTGACATCTTTGTACGTTAGACCAATTGTGCAGGACCATAGACACGCTTTGGGCTTGACTGATGTCACCTCAAAAGTACCGACTCGTACTGCGGTGTGGGTCCATATTGACAACTTAGTTTGAAGAACATGAGTCTGGACTACGAGAATGAGCATGCAGGCAAGCAGCTTTAAAATACAACATGGCTGGTCTCATTCCGCAAATTACTGTGCCATTTAGCATAACAGAGGATTGAATACGTACACACGGCGCTCCGTACTCTATAAGTATTCCGTGGAATGTTTGGATCTCCGCGCAACTCAAGTGGATCTGCACTACGGAGTATGACGGGGGCTATTATTTCCGGAACGATTAGCCAACCAACGAGACGTCGAGCCGCTGTCGATTGAACAGGGGTTATGATTTTGCGACATTTGCAAGCTTTCTCCCCAAATTCTGGTTGGACACTTTATCACCATCAACGTCATGACCTTAATTAAATTCATATGATCTTGATCCCCCACATGAATCATTCGCGGTTCGAGAAGTCTTTGCCGTATACAATTGAGGATGTGGGTCTGTCATTCTAGCCAATTCAATGCCGCAGACTTTTCGATGAGACCTCTTAATCGAGGGCGAGAGCTCAATTGGCTGCGGGTAGGGCCCGTAGAGCCGTTTGCCTCAGAGAGGATCCCGATTTCGTCGTTTCAAATTGGTCCATAATGGTCACCTTGCGGAGATTCCCCCTCGGGGTTTGCTCGAAAATCTCAAATGCGAGTCATTTTTCTCTGATCTCTTAAGAACCCCCCTGCTAAGTCCCAGCTATATCCAATGACCTCATAAATATAAACGATTTTCACTGTTCTACTTTGAGACCAGTCGCGCCATTCCTTTTTCCATTCTCCTTCATCCTCATTCTGTCACACCACATACCCGACCCCAAAAATCGTTTCCGGGGGGTTTACAATTGCTCAAGAAAAGGTCGAATTCTGTTCAATCTTGAAGTTTCGTTTGCAGCCGACCGAGGATGTTATCCCACCTGTATGTCAACTTCGGGTACTATGAACACCCACATAGTCAGCCTCAACCTAACTTGGAGCAGTGCAATATCACAGAAGCCAGATGAAAACCTGATCAATCGGTTCAAATCATTATACCATTTGGCATTCTCTAATATGGAAAATGGAACCAAGAAACCTAGCCAATTTTCCAAAAAAGACAGTGATGTCCGAGGAAACGATGGCCACTCTGTTGACATTTTTTCATTTGATAACTGCCCACCTCTATTTCCTGCAAATGCTTCATGCGAGGGAAAATCGCTGGGAGTGCAGATCCCGGGCTTCGATCTGAGTCGCTCAGAATCGGAAACGAGCGAAATATCCGGTGATTTTGTTGAACAAAAGGCATCCGAGGATTTCTGGAGCTCTCCGAGTCAATCAAGCACTCGGTCTTTCTCAGAGTGCTTGCAGGATACTGCGCCGTCGCAGCTTTGGAATAGCATTGACCCCTTCGGTGCCAACAGTTGTTTGCCCACGCAGTTCACTCACGATATCACTGATTACGGATCGATGAACCTGGCCAACCCTGCCATGCTAGATAGAGGTACGAATGTATCACCTCGACGGGAGGTAGAGCAAGTAGTCAACCATTCTTCCCTGTCTGGAGAAGGGTCGACTCACGCGGAGTACGTTCCGAATCACAGTGCAATATGCGGATTTGTTGCTGACTCCTTGGCCTCAGATTCTGCTTTGAAACGGTTCTTCGGGCACCGACCGCAAGAATGAACTACAGGAATGAGACACCAGTTTCCTACCTGAATAAGGGTCAAATTTACCAAATCACAGTCAAAGATTCATTGACCCCTGCGGCACCTTTCGAGGCCATGAACTTCAGAACATCCATTCGCATCTCGTTTGAAAAAGAACATAGACACAATTCTGCCAGCCGATGGCAGCTATGGAAAGATGGGCGAGGGTCTTCCAGGTCTTCCAAAGGCAATTTGCCATCCATGGCCGTCCAGTATGCCGGGCAGACTGACCAAATGCGGGTGGAAGAAGCAAACTTGGATGGCTTTTCAATCTTTTGGTCAACCTCTGCCACTGGTGCGAATCAATGTTCTATCCCCGTTCGATTCAACTTCCTATCTACCGACTTTTCGCTGTCAAAAGGTGTAAGAGGCGTTTCAGTCCGACTTTGTGTCAAAACCGAAAGGATAGGTGATCCTTTCTCTCATGAGCCTGAGATCTCATATTGCCACGTGAAGCTTTTCAGAGACCACGGCGCGGAAAGAAAGATGTCGAATGATGCTGCTATCGTTCGCAGGAGAATGGAAAAGCTGAAGCTAGAGGCAAAGGCTCCACAACTGGGAAAGCCTACAAAAACGAGAAGAAGAAACAGGATTGATTCTGAGAGCTTCGCATATCCTGATGTACCACAAAAACATCTGGGAGATACCTTTCTACAATTCAAACCCAATAACCTACCACAAGCCGAACTCAGAAGCTTGCAAAAAAAGCTTGACGGGCTTCAGTGGACTCTTGAATCCTCCAAGCCTGAAACTAAGTTCAGTCTCAGGGCCGACAGTGCTGATGATCCTGATCTACATCCACAAATCTCAATGGATGTGTCAAAACTACAACCCCAGGATCCATTGCACCGAAGCATCCCAAGTGTGAGGGATGGTGATTCGCGGAAATCACGAAAACTGGACTATTCCGATTCAGCGACCTCGCCCAAGAACGATGTGAAACTGCAGAGAGTGTCAAATCCAGACCCATCGACCCTAGCTGGTAAGTCTCCTTGATTTCCACTTTTCCCATGAGAGTATTTCAAATTAACAAGACTGTCAATCACAGTTGCCTGCTTTTATATTCGAATTCGCAATAACAGTCTCCTCCCGAATAAGCTCTATCGTGCTATCTACCCCAAGGAGAGAACTGCTCTGGAACTTAAGCGAATAATCTTCGAAAGTGATTCTACCTTTTCGCCCGATACTTCAAGCATGTTCTACATTAACAGGGCCGGCCTTCAGGTTCTTGTCGATGACAAATTCATTGAGAATATTGCGGAGGGCCAGGATATGGTTGTTGAGACCCGTGAATCTGTTGATCACATTGATTCTATACAGTGTCCAACCCGATCGAAGGACATATATCTTGTTTATTGATGGCTTTTAACAAGCTAGATGACCCACGAAAGTTTGGATTGTTTGATTTTACTAGATTCTTGCGTATTTGTATGATCACGTTCCAGACCCTACAAAAGAGCATTCGGGGCTAGAATCTAGAGCTTTTCACATATCATTTTCGGTCCTACCATTGGCTAGAAACGTTCCGATAGCCAATAGCCCATGGCAGCCTGAGGCATCCACATATATGGCGAGGCCCTTCGATGCAAAAGGCCAATTCTCAAGGGTATATGTCCTACCTTTGATTTTCATTTTCGAGAAGAAAAGGGTTGGTAATGATGGACCAGTGTGCACGACTTTCCAATATATGCCCAGGTGAGGTCCAGTGCTTAGCATGACCAATAGCGGAATTGTTCCGCGGGGATTTGAAACCGGCGGCACAATTCCGGATTGCTAAGTCTCTACTTCAGCCGCTTGAACAGACCTGGAGTTCCGGGCTACCTATGCGCTCACGTAATTTGCACTGGAAGACACGCCATGGATGAGACAATCTTCGAGGTGGTTGGAAATCACGATTCCTATCTGTAATCACTTCATGCTTCCAAAGCTGGATTGCGTGCGACTCCTGGGCACATCCATGACTTCAAGTAATTATAAAAGAGACTCCGGCAGCCTCTCAAAACATCACATCTACTTCTTCAAACACTTCTATCGTTAATAACAAGCTTGTCATCAACCTCAGAAACATTCAACACTTTGACCATGTCGATCAAGGTTGCACTTGTCGGAGTATGTTCACCCACCTTGCTGGAGACAAGTATACTAACGTACACCCAGGCCAGCGGCAACATTGGCCCTGCAGTCCTCGAGCAGCTGCTTAATTCTGGTTTCGATGTTACTGTCCTGACTCGCCAGGGCAGTGACCATACATTCGATTCTCGCGCCCGCGTCACAAAAGTGGACTATGAGTCCCTTGACTCGATTAAGAATGCTTTGGCAGACCAAGAGATCGCTGTCAGTACTCTAAACGTCGGCGGTGTACCACTTGCAATCCACCTTCGCATAATCGACGCTGCAGTCGCGGCAGGAGTGAAGCGATTCATTCCCTCTGAGTTTGGATCCAACACCGTCAACCCTCAGACAGCCAAGCTCCCCGTCTTTGCAGACAAGATCAAAGTCCAAGATCATCTGAAGACAGTGTCTCGGGATTCCGGTCTCAGTTACTCTTTCCTCATCACTGGTCCTTTCCTCGATTGGGGTATTCAGCACAACTTCATTCTTAACCTGTCCGGTCCTGTGGTTCCCCTTTATGATGGCGGCGATCGCCCATTCTCGTCCACTACTCTCAGCGGTGTGGGCAAGGGTGTTGTCGGTATAATTAAGAATCTCGATGTCACCAAGAACACTGCCGTCTATATCGAGGAGGCAAGAGTATCCCAGAAGCAACTTCTCCAATTGTCTGGCAAGACCCTTGATACCGAGAATATCGCGACCGCGGATCTGGAAAAGGAAGGCTACGAGGAGCTCACGAAACCGTCACCGAACCCGGCAATTATTGCAACCCGTTTCATTTGGAGGGCTATCTTCGGCGAAGGGTTCGGTGCGCTATACGAGACTCAGGAACTTTCCAATGATCTGTTTGGTCTGAAGTCTCTATCTGAAGATGAACTTCGGGGACTTTTTGCCAAATAGTCATCTTCTCTGGCCAATCATTATAAGCCCATTGTCGTCCAATTACCAGATTTCCAATTAGGAAGGTAATGGCTAATTCAGGGGCTCGATGTTCCGTTTAAGATTGAGGGGAATTAAGGCAAAGGGGGTCCAGACCCATGAGCATAGTCATGATAGATACAAGAATACAATCTCACTGACTTCACTTTCCATTTTTCTGGATTTGGGTTCTATCGATGTTGGAAGGCAGTTCCGAGGCCAAGGAAAACTCCCTTGAAACATGGGGTAATCATGGCGGGTGGCGTGCAATACACTCATTATCTTCTATCTTCTCGGCTGTTAACATCATCTACGGATATCTAGACCTCGCCTGAGCGGGGAAAGTCCCAAATTGGCTACTTTGAGGCTTTTTAGACCGTATGCCCGACAGACAGAAGAGATAAAGAGTAACAAGTGGCAAAGATAACCTTTCCACCAACCCCCGGATTAGTCTAATGTAGAAACTGGGCTGTGCTCATGTGGTAATGGCTGCCAGCGTTTAAAATGAGATTCATGACCAGATGTAATAGATTCACTTTACCGCACGAAGTTGAACAATTTAACCATGTCAAAAGATTCCAAGAACGATGCTGATATTGAATACGATAACAATGACCCAGCGCCGCATGAAGCATTCGGAACTATTACGGATCACAACGATGTCTTTGGGGAGATATCAGAAGATGGCCCAAACTACCGCAACGTGATCACACCATAATCCACAGTGCGAGTCAAAAGCTGACGTGAAATTTGATATTAGGTCGGATGGCTAGGTACCGTCGCCTTGATGATGAAAACCCAGATTGGACTTGGTGTCCTTTCCATGCCACTCGTTTTTGCTACGGTGGGACTGGTACCAGGTAATATTCTTCTCGTGGCTATGGCCGGCATCACAACTTGGTCGGACTATATGGTCGGTATCATCAAGCTTCGCCATCCAGATGTATATGGCATCGACGATGTGGGAAGGATACTATTTGGTCGAGTTGGATATGAGTTGTTCGGGGCTGCCTACGCCATTTGTGAGTTGAGGTTGTGGTAAAGTCGTGCCTTCTAATTTCTTTCAGACTTCACTTTCGTTGCTGGATCAGCCATGCTCAGCATCTCCATCTCCTTGAATGCTCTTTCGACACACGCGATCTGCACAGCCGGTTTCGTGGCAATTGCCGCTGTTGTTGGTTTCATGTTTGCTAGCATCAGAACACTTGATAGAATTGGCTTTTTGGCTTGGATCGGTGCACTCTCGATCATCATTGCGGGTAAGTCTGAGCCCTCATCCCCGCAACAACTCTAACAAGAATAGTCTTCGTGGTCACCATCGCCGTTGGGCTCCAGAGCCGCCCCTCCGAAGCACCTCGGTCCGGTCATTGGGAGTCGGATTACAAGCTTTTCAATACTCCCACGTTTACGGAAGCCATATCTGCTGTTTCGACATTGGTATTCACATATGCTGGGACTCCAGCCTTCTTCAACATCGTTGCCGAGATGCGCCAACCACTCATGTACAATCGGTCACTTGTTATTTGCCAGGTTACCGTCACCGCAGTCTACATTATTGTCGGCACTATCGTATACTATTTTTGTGGATCATACGTCGCCTCTCCGGCTCTTGGATCTGCCGGCGACACTGTCAAGAAGGTTTCATATGGCATTGCCCTTCCTGGCTTGATTGTCTCATGCATCCTGTTTATCCACGTATGAACCCCACAGCATAGCAAAAAGGACCCACTAACATACATTCTAGCTTTCTGCTAAGCACGTCTTCGTGCGGATCTTGCGTGGATCAGATCACCTAACGGCCAATAGCATCATACATTGGGCAACTTGGCTTTCGTCGACGTTTGGCATCACCACTATCGCATATATCATCGCCAGTGCAATTCCCGTATTCTCGAGTCTCGTTTCGCTCATCGGTGCTTTCTTAGGAACATTCTTGACTTTTCAACCATATGCTGGAATGTGGCTATACGATAACTGGAAAGGCAGTCGCACCTTGCGCTGGCAGTTTGGTGTGGTTTGGTCTGTTATCATTCTTCTCCTTGGCACTTTCTTGATGGTAGGAGGGACATATGGTTCTGTAGTTGGTATCAGGGACTCGTTTGTCAAGTCTGGGGGTTCCTCTCCGTGGTCATGCGCTGATAACTCGAACTCTACCTAAATGGACACATGAGAATACCTGCTGAGACCCCCAAATGCCAGGGCGGTATATGGGGCTGGCAGAGATATTGGACGGACTCCCTGATGCAATTCCTTCAATCCTATCACGCTGAATTCTTGGTGCACTCTTTTCGATGGGAGGGCTATTGGTTCTTGATTAACATTATGATACTCGGGCGAGAACCGTGATACCTAGGTAGAGGCCTCTTTTTTGATCAAACCTACATTAGTGAATCCACTGTTCTGACATTCATGGATATAAGAAACAGCGTATCAAGGCGCTTAAACTAAAAGGGCAGAGCTGATCTGATGCAATAATTTTTAGTTCTGCCATTCACATTATCATAACATACATATCTCGCAAATCGAAGCGCTGAAACATTCTCGCTGAACGCGGATAAAGTCAAATCACATACCCTTCCGTTAATCGTTCAACATGCCTTGGAAGTCAATTAGGTCATCCGAGATTTGAGCGTTGTGATGATTCATGATCTCCGAGTATCTGCCAGAAGTCAGCTTTTGTTTTCATATGCCAGGTTCGGTGATGACCAACGTGAGGATCTTCCAGTGGTCAAGTGAATGATCTTGAGAGACGGACGACCAGTCAAATTTCTCCTTCGCCACTGGCTCATCGGTGGGGTCATGGTAGAGATCTAGATATGGATGTTCAAGAGCATCTCCGGCAATCAGACGTTCCTTTGGATCCCAAACTAGCAGCTTTTCGAGTAAATCTATGGCTGTGCATAAATTCATGTAAGCGTTTATCTTTCTCTTCCCTAGTTGGAGCATACCATCGGGCGAAGCGTTTCGTAGCTTTTCTGCAAATGAACGCTTGCTTTTCGCAGGCAGTCCTGCGATGTATTTTGAAGTCTAAGGGCCGAAAGTTAGCAAGTTAGCAGGTCGGTCAAGTATTGACTGAAGGTGATTTGACACACGTTCATAGAAGAAATTGTCATTAAGACACTCTGAGGAACAGAGCCCAAAAGATCGAGAATGACAGAGAATTGGTCGGCGTGGCTTTGGCCAGGGAACAGTGGTCTTCCTGTAATTAATTCTGCAAGTATGCAACCCGCGCTCCACATATCGACTTGGACGGTGTATTTTTGCCATGTCAGCATTGTTTCGGGAGCTCGATAATGTCGCATGGTGATGTATCCCGTCATAGTGGTGTCGACTATTCTGGCGAGCCCAAAGTCACATAATTTGATGTCGCAGTTCTCATCCACCAGTACATTGCTTGGTTTGAGATCGCGATGCACAACGCCGGCTGAATGGATGTATTTCAAACCCCGCTGAATCGCATGAAAAGTTAGACTGGTGTGTTTCCAGGGGTTTCGATGCGTTCCAAGGTTGCGAGCATACCATGATTTGGTAGAAAATATACTTGACGAACTCATCATCTATAGGCTTCAGAGCGATGATATGGGCCAGATCGGTCGACATGAGATCCGTCACTAGATATCTGCGTCAATTAGCGATGCAATTTCCCAGATTGGAATATGTTATTACATGTCATCGCGCGGGGAGACAAAGATGTCTCGTAAAGAAATGACCTATAGGCTCGGTCAGTATCTCCGGTGTGCGTGGCACCGGGGGTGCACGGACATTCTCATGTTCGAGATGCCGAAGTAATTTGACCTCACGAAATGTCCGCTTGGCTGCCTCCTCCGACCGGAATGAGCCTGGGATTTTCTTGATCGCAACCGTCTCCGAGGTGATATTATCCTTTAGGGAGCTGTTTGTACTCGATTAGTTCCGCTGCAGTTCCGCTGGATGTGAAATTTATGTGAAATCGGCATACCACACGACACCATAGGCGCCAAAGCCTTGCAGTTGTATATTGGAGTATCTTCAGGAATCAGTTAAGTCAATGGATCGATTTCGAGCCACCCACCGACTCGGGGTGTCAAAAGTACACCCGCCAATATTATGCTTGACCAGATCCACGTCTAACATGATAACACAATTAGGGTATATGTGAAAGAAAGGGCAACTCGTCCAGGCCCGGGGTAGCCATCTAATATATTCTATCGCGCATGGGCATGTCCCAGGGTTCAAAACTTGGCCAGGCCTTGTTTTTTGGCGCGTCCGTGTGGATACGAAGTAAGGCCGGGTGGACAACTCCGACTCCACTCGATGTTCTGATAGATTTTTTCTGTTTTCCTCTTTTTACCTTGCCTTGAAGGAGTTTGCTTCTATTCTACTCCGTAGGTCTGGCAGCCTCATGGATAGTGATGTTGCTTTTCTTTCACTTGATCAGGTACGGAACAGGGATTGGAAACTGAAATGAAACATTCTTAACACGAACTAGCTACGGAATCCTGCTCGGTAGCCAATTCTTTCAGGTAAATTCCCTGCAAGACCCCGTCCAGTCCATGTTAGCTGATTGATCAACTCGCAGACTTTCTTCAATGGAATTCTGGCCTTCCGGGCGCTAGATAGGCCATCCTTTGGGATACACCAGGCCGCCATCTTTCCGGTCTATTTCTCGTTGCAGTCTTTCCTCCCTGTCTTTGTAGCTTTGACAGGGACTAAGTCGCTCCGCCTTGATTTGTATCGATATATGACTCTGGTGTCTGTCGCCGGTCTGATCAATCTCATCGTTTTCCGACCTTTAACGCAACGAGTAGTCAAAGCCAGAAAATACCAGGGTAGGAGACCATGTGAAGTGAATCTTCAAGCTGAGACACGAAGCTAACGCTTCCCAAGATATGAAAGATCGGCGCCATCCCTCCACTTTGGTTTCCCAGGAAAAGAAACTTCTGGATCGGCAGTTCATGTACATTCATGGCACCTCCATCTGCATTAACATTGGCGGATTGCTTGCCACGGTCCAGTATGGAATTCTACTTGCCAAGCTTCTGGAATAGGTTCCGCGAATCCGAATCCTGAATGCCTCGGACAGGGGGAATCGGGTCACCAGGGGTGCATCTACTACCCGACCGTTTATACTTGAATTAATTCTGCTGCTGTAAACAGAATTCTAGATGGAAATTTGATATAATGTATTTATCTGTAAAATATGTGTGCTCGTCAGTCAAAACCACCGCGACACGAAAGTGCAGGATTATAGCTGTGGCCTGTGATTGGCGGAAACTCATCCGTCACCATCGACACCGCGGGAGATCACGAATCAGTGATCGCGCATCCGGATTCACCTCTGCAATGATGTCAAATCTGCCATTCCTTTCATTGATCTTCTTGGATATGCTCCCTCCAACATGACGTTAAGTGAAGAACCAGTTTCATGGACAGGGACCCTCTTAAAGCCGCCATTGACCCTCAAACCATCCTTTGAAGACGACTGACAAGGACGATCATGCTTCTACTTAGCTTTAGCATACTTCCATACCCTGACCAACCCGACGGCCATTGATCGGTCGACAATCTCGTAACCGCGACACCAATCCTGTGGCCATTTCCTAGCCTATACCCAAGTTTCGTGGCCAACGCCGCCATGGCCGACCAGATGCCGACATTTCCAGGCCTAGATCGATGGCGCCTGATACGCCCCATAGGCAAAGGCGCCTTCAGTGAGGTGTTTCAAGCCCAAGATACCGAAGCATCGCACGACGAAGTGGCAATCAAAGTCATGAGAAAGCGCGAGATGAACTCACAGCAGGTACGATGGGTCCTCGAGCTCAATGAGCTCTGTCTTCTCAGTTGGGGTTGCCCGTGGAAAGCTTGGAGTATCTAACTCATACACAGAATGCCACCATGTGCAAAGAAATTGAAATAATGCGTCAAATGAACCACCCGAACTTGATCCAGTTAATAGATACAATCGACACAACTGATCACTGCTACATTATTATGGAACTCTGCACTGGAGGAGAGCTGTTCAACCAGGTCGTCAAATTGACTTATCTCAGCGAAGATCTCAGTCGCCATGTCATCCTGCAGGTTGCGCGCGCTGTTCAATACCTACATCAGACGCTAGGAATAGTGCATCGGTGAGTCTTGCTGACGGCCCATTTTTCCCGCAAAACTAACAGTGGGTCTAGTGATATCAAACCTGAAAACATCTTGTTCCACTCCATACCCCTGCTGCCGAGCAAGGTTCCTAAGAAGCCACAACCGGGCGAAGAAAACAAAGTCGACGAGGGTGACTTCGTCGCGGGTGTTGGGTGCGGTGGTATAGGGACGGTCAAACTGGGCGACTTTGGCTTTTCGAAGAAAATCCTCGGTAATCTCACTGCCACTCCGTGCGGCACTATGGGATATGCAGCGCCGGAAATCGTGGACGACCAAAAGTACTCCACCGGCGTTGATATGTGGGCCCTGGGCTGCGTTCTTTTCGCACTCTTAGCGGGATACCCACCGTTTTATGACCCCAACATCAAGATATTGATGAAAAGAGTTACCAAAGGCCAATTTCATTTTGACTCCCCCTGGTGGGACAACATATCCGACGAGGCGAAGGATCTCATTCGGAACCTTTTGACAGTCGATCCTGCCAAAAGGTACACTGTCGATGAGTTCATGGCCCATCCATGGATTCAAGCGGCCTCACAAGACGACCAAGCCGAGGCTCAAACTCCTAAAGACTCGACGCATTTAACTGTTCCCGAATTAACACGCAATCCATCCGCTGGCTCGGAAGGAAGCGAACCCGAGTCTCTCCCGAGCCCTGCCAGTTTGGCCATCAGAGGCCAAGTCGAATGTCGTACCCCGGATGTCATGAACGTGGCCGAGATCTTCGATGTCGCCTTCTCGGTGCACCAGATAGAGGACGAACGACGAAGACAGGAAAAGATCTTGGGCAGGCTCTCAAGCACAAACGGTGCCAACACGCAAATGTCACAACTTAGTATTGCGGGCCCCAAGGGAATCAATCGGCAATCACTCATGGGCGAAAATACCTCGCCGGAGCAGGCCTCGTCCAACAACCACACGACACAGTCCCAGCTGAACTTGGACCAGAGTGCATTGCTAGAGAAACGAAGAGTCCGCCAGCAGATTAGATGAAATATTAGTGAATATCTTGAACCACCTCACCAATGATGGTATCTCATATTTGCTGAACGCAAATCAATCGAAAGAAGAGAAAGCAAATACAGGTAGTAAAAAAATGACAAAAACAAAAACATACAACAGTGAGGATTCGCTGGTGGTCACCCACCCAACTACTAACTCACCGGCGTGTGGCTTAAGTACGGCTGAGCGGACGGGAAGCCCTGTTTTCCACACCCTGTGGTCGTATGTGTTGGAGTTTAATGAAAGGGAATATATTAACAAGAATCTTCAACTCTCCGACGTGTGGCTTAAACGTGGCCAGTAGTCGGGTGGGTATCGCCCGGGTGAGGTATGGATGAGCGCCGCTTTACGGTCGCGCGACCGGGGGTGATGTTGGAACTACTAAGGGCTAAGAGAGAGAGAAGAAACTGACTGAATTTCTAGACTGGGGAAAGAAGGAAGAAGAAAGAAGACTATCCAGGATCCCTTGGGTAGGCAGCAAGCAGCAAACATCACGAGCTACAAACCTTGGAAGAACCGGATCATCACATGATTCCCAACACACCCCCCTAGCTCGCAAGACGCTGCTAATACAAAATAGGAAAATAGGAAACAGCATCTATTTGACAAAAAAACCTTCGCAATGACAAAATCCAGTCCATTCAATCTATGAAAAGACCCGTCAAGTCTTCAAATTTTGGCTTTGGGAGAGCCTTCGTCAAAGTATCTGCGGGATTCTCAGCACTGCTGATGTTATGGGTTCGTACGAACGAACCCTCTGAAGTTGTGCTTGGCTTTGCCCACCTATTCTGCCGGCCGTCACCGACGGCACAGACTCTGTATTTATTCGCGCCTCGTTAGCTAGCTTACCGTTCTTCATCAAAACCTGCTTGTTCATAGCACACCTGTATCTTTCTACGGACAGAACCCTAACATTAGGTTTTGATCAATCTTTTCAAAGTTATACGAGATTGTTCTCCAACTACCCACCGAACGGAACGGAACGGACGCACGGCAAAAGAAGCCTGAAGATACATCGGACACATTAGACACATTGAACATAACAGAAAACGCATCAGAAGAAGAAAACCCACAGAAGTATTAAGCCGATCAGTTAGAATTTAAACCACCAAAGCAAAGAAGAATAGAGATCCATCCTCCTACAGCAACAGCCACTCAACCTGCATCGCCCCCTACCACACTACCTACTGCAACCTAACGACCTCAGCCAACCTATCCCGACATCAGGATATATGATAAGAAGGATATCCGAGAATATCCTATTTTCTGTATGAACTAAGAGGTTAAATTTAATATAGATAGCCACTATTTCCAGAACGAGGAACAAAAGATCTACTACACTTTTAGATAATTGGAAAGACTAACTAATAAACGAATATACCTATAGATTATATCAATAGAAGATCGAGAGTAGTCCTTTATCTCAAACACCCCTGGCATTTGTGCCATGAGCAGCATGGAGGCAGATCTGGTCATGTGCCACTGCCCTTCAGCAACGTTGAAAGCGTCGTCCACGAGGCCTGAAAACTCGTTCCCTCCGTATACTTTCCTCATCTGGAATCTCATAAGTAACAGCAGTGGATCTAAATTGTTCAAGATCGAGTTAAATTCTTTTTATAGCTACGGAGAATAGGAAGAAATATATAATCATACCGATAGGGCTAGTAGATTGGTCCTTATGAATATTGATTGATGGTGATATTTCATGCTCTCGAGGCGCCTACTAAAATACTCAGCTATCATAGTTAGTGTACTTAGTGGGGACCCTCATACTCTCTTAGTTTTCAAACCTTGATTATATCAGTGCAAAGGACAGGGCATATACCTAGGTAGTCATTCCTTAGCTACCTATGTAGCTCTATGATACATGCTTCTTACACTCTTCTGGTGCCCCCCTCCTTCCCCAGCTCTTTAGGCTTCCCCAACCCACAGCTGTGATTCAAATTTTATTCAAGGAAGCGTGGATGACCTCCCATGGCAGCATGTGAGCCCAAGCAACACGATCGATAAGAGACTAAACTTCCCGTCAGTACTCAACACATGAAAGGCTCTAGCAACGGTGGATATCTCACAAATCGATAACACTAAGCGCAAGAGTAGCAGCCCAGAGGGGATCGACTCCCTTGAAGTATCGCTTTCTGTAGCAATGGTCATGTTTGTACCCTCCACAGCCTCCAGAATGGTGGGCCGCCAGAATTCCAACCGTTGCGATCCAGAATAGAGACGTGATAGCGTGGGATGCTATTGCAACCCAAAACTTGTAGGCGTATCGAGCGACCAGAGAAGTTGTTACAATGTATATCGCACAGAGGATAGTAGCGACTCCCTTGAAGTTGTCAGACATCATGTTTGGTAAAATAAGCCGGTATGGCTCCAGGGCTGCAGTGTGCGGCGAGACTCACTGTAAAAATAGCCAATGCATATCCGTTTGAAGTATGCTCCGAAACCCTCGCTGCTGAACAACCAATGACCACCAGGGCGATGATTGACTGGACGGCGTGGATACCAAACTTAACCATATCCATCATGGCCATTTTTTAAGGTTCGGTTTGCCTTCTAGTATAACGAGCACTTGAGTGACTTGGTACTTGTGTCAACCGGGAGTAATACCGGACCGTACCTCTATTTAAATATTTTCTCAGTGAGCGAAAATTTCATAGATGCCTAGATATCATCCGTTCCCACCCCCCAAAAAAGAGAGGATATTGTCCTTGATGTGGGCCCGGAACTGTTGGTATACTTAACAAAACCAAAACTTCCAAGATTCTCAGCCGCAGAGATAGTAAATTCTCCAAGAGCCTC
This sequence comes from Penicillium olsonii, assembly GCA_911174995.1. Classification (NCBI taxonomy): domain Eukaryota; kingdom Fungi; phylum Ascomycota; class Eurotiomycetes; order Eurotiales; family Aspergillaceae; genus Penicillium; species Penicillium olsonii. The sequence continues at coordinate 273,976 of CAJVNO010000005.1, read as the reverse complement.
CCGGGTAGTTTACCGTTCCATGAATATAGTTACCTGCACGAACTCTTTCTTTTAATAATACTCTGTACTTCTGTCTAACATGATGATGATGATGGCGTCGTGGGGATCAGCCCTATTTAAAAAGCGGCAATCGGGTCCTGGGATTCCGCTCACGTGAGGCATGACAAACTGCTGTTCTTCTGAAGAATGTTGGCAGTCTCGACACTGGAGTAATATTAATGCATTGATGGGGTGAATATGACTTTCATCGTACTTTTTGAGAGAGAAAGCTATTATTCATTATGAGCTGCCTGCCTGTACAATTTAGACCGGTCACCGTAGTAGTACTAACAAGCTCGTTGATAGAATAATGCAATGCAGTACTATAGATTTGGGGTAGATATATTGAATTTGGGTTGTCTCTTGGAAACTTACTGCCACATCGCCATAAATGTAGTATATTAGTAGTATGTATAGTCGTTTACTGTTTGATGGGCGTATAAAGCCGGGCCTCTTCGGATATACGGCCATCTGACTTCATATGATATTTGTCTAATAAACGGTAAAATCAGGTTAATTGAGCCTTGGAATCCATATTGCACTGGAAAATAACCCTTCCCCTTCAATTAGTTCAAAGAATTGGCGATTTAAAAATGGAGGAACAGCCGAGGGGAAAAACGCGTGCAGAGAGAAGGAAAGAGTAGGTCGAAGAAGCGGGTCAAGGATCCCGATGCGGGAGGCAGAATTACACCGCCCACCCGATCGAGACCCTGAGATCCGCTTCATAGTTTTATGGAGAGTCGTTACGTTACTGTCTTGCGAATCGTGCGATTTTGTGAAACGTGATCGGACTACCAAATCAAGATGAACAGAGATTCCACAGAAAAAGAACCAACGCGGCCACGGAATTCCTGTGAGCCCTGTCGGTAGGTTGACCCAATTCATGCAATCCCGGATACCACTAATGTCATGTTCCAACTCTTGTCCTGTAGGAAAAAAAAGACCAAATGTCCGGGAGAGAAGCCGTCCTGTTCGTTCTGCATGAGATTGAATCAAAAATGCACATACACGCAAAAGGTTTCTTCTGGGAGAGTTCACAAGGTTCGTTTGGCTTTTCTCCGCGCATTGTAGAATTTCTTCTGAACCGCATGTGGCTTTAGTCCCGCCTCGGCTCTGAAGAACAGATTACCAGGCTTGAAGCTCAGATTGATCGTATCAATAGTACCCTTAAGTAAAACTGGGCTAGAATCCCAATTTGACTTGTCTCTTGAATGCTGACGATTTGCTTGCTAGAGCCCTCACAGACCCGTCCAGACCAAACCTACCAGCTACCATGCAAGAGAGCGAAGTAATACTGGAAGAAACGACAAACAACCGGGGGCCCGAAAATTCCACAATACCAGCAGGGTCCTCACAAGCAAAATTCCACCCTTCATCGTTGTAGGTCTCCCCAGATACTACATTCAATGTTCTGTCATTGTGGAACTAATATCTCTAGCCCATACCCGCCTTCGCAAGCCTGGCCACACTTTATGGAGATTTATAAAGCAAAAGTATATTTTCAGCCATTCCCACTATTCGATCATGCCAGATCGACGTCTCAAATTCCCCATTGGCCACCTTATTTGTTGCAGAGCTTCCTGGCGATATGCTTGGTTTTCGGAGATCACCCCTTTTACCGGCCCCACAAGTGGAGTGCACACAATTACTACGTTCAATGGTCCCGGGAAACGACCATCCCCCTAGCAGCTGAGGGTGTAGCTTCACTTGAAGTTCTGCAGGCGTTATGTCTCTTGACGCTGTGTGATGTTGCAGGTTAGTTTTCAATACTCTGTCAGCCAGTGGACGTTCTTATCATACTTGGCGCAATTATCTAACTGAATCCTAGCTGGCCAATACACAAGGGCTTCTATGAACATTACCATAGCTTCGAGACTGGCTAGGGACTTGGTGCTTAATTCCAAAGCTGCTTCCCAGAGGACCCCCGCAACCCCAACAAGGAGGGACGACGAGGCCAGGTGCTTCTGGACGGTGTTCATTCTCGAAACCTCATTTACGAAAGATCCGACACGTTTGCTGGACAAATCACTATTGCAACACGCCCCAAAGATCCCGAGCTTCGGCCAGCCACCACCTCTACCGAATCTACCAAATCATGCTTCCTCATCAATGGATAGTGATGGTTCTCAGGGCTCTGGAATTTTCTCCTATTGTATTGATCTTCTTTCGATATGGGGCAAGACGATGGAATACGGAGAGAGCATGCGTTTAGGACAATCGAAGGATGCTTGGATATCTACTTCCACGTACTCACAATTGGTCGAACAGATCTATGGATTTGAGAGAAGCCTACCCCAGATCCATCGATTCAAGGTTTTGGGGCTGAGCAGCAGATCGCCTGGTGATATTGCTCAAGACAGAGAATACTGGGCATCCTGGCTACTTTTACAGACTACCTTCCACACCACGCATGCTCTTTTGAACCACCCAATATTCCATGTCCTCGAATATGAACGCTCGGGGGACAAACGATCCAACTTCCGACCGCCGTCCTTTGTCCAAAACACGATTGACCAGGCCATTTTGCATGCCGGCTGGACATCACAGTTGATTAGCCTCGCAAATGATCTCAATATCGAAATCAATGATCCAGTCATCGGTCATCAGGTTATTGTTTGTGCTACTGTTCACTGGATATTTTCATTTGCAAATAACGCTGCTGTTGCTGAGCGGGCTATATCGGAGTTTGAGAAATGTCAGCGATTTATCGCAGAAATTGCGTCTTGTTGGCCACAGTTTGGGAAAAAAGTACTTCTCATCCACCCCGCTATTCTATTGGGGATTCACTGACTCGAAATGCTAGGCCGACGTGTTTCATCAACTCCAAAATTCCCTGAGACAATCTGACGGCCCATTGGGTGATCGTGGCCTTCCAGGGTTCACTACTCCTCTCCTGTGGGATCTGATTGATCCATTCTCAATGAGGTCGGAAATGACGGCATTTTCAACGTTTGCGACCGTTGGGCAGCGTGTTCCAACTGAACACCTTGCTCGACTTCATGAATCACCGATTTCGAGGAGCGACGAGTATCAATTGAACCAATTTGGAATCGAGCAAGACTCATATAGCGCCCCATTCATGCAATTCCCAGGTATATGCATGGATGAAGGATTTCTTCCATCCGACTTTATTTCAGAGTCATTGGATCTACGATATATGTCTGGCCAGGGACCATTTGGCGATCTTTAGATTTTAACATCCACATGTGCCAGTGCATCAATTGACACTGTCCAAGCTCACTTCTTCATCATACTACGTGGCTATAGTACATTGAGATATAATATTGAAAATATGACCCATTTTGGACCTATGTACATACTATGTACTATCAATTGATGTATGTCATATGGCACTCGGCGTAGGTCCACCGTAGCTACTCCTGATCTGTTTATTAACTATCCAAATGTACCCAGGAAGCTAAAGCTCCGCGGGGATGACTAAAATCAGTTACTAATTCGATTTTCCAGTACACTGAATAGTCATTCAAGTTCTATTTCACCCCGCCATTATCAGTGCCGTGTCACCACCGTGTGGAAATCATGGATTCCTTAATCACAGCTTGCTCACGTTTTTCCAACGTGACGCACCTTTGAACGCAATGCCAAAGTTGAGTGTAGTGAATCTTATTTTACTTCCCCGGTGAATGAAAAATGTATCACCCTTCTCTAAAGTGGCAGTTTGCCCAGTTTCATCCTCGAGCATGAGTGTGCCTTGATCGATCAGCACCCTTAGTATAGGACGTTCAAGTCTGCCCATTTAAGGCCAAAGCAAATGAGACCAACCTTTCAATACCACCCCGGTCTCATCATAACTATAAGGACGTAACTGTTGATCCTCATCGGTTGACTCGATGTAGAATAAGGACCCTGTTAAAGGGTCCTGCATTCCGCTTGTCTTGGGAGTTCCAAACGTATCGACTATTCAATGGTCATTATGAGCAACCTTTACACCAAAGAGTTGCAACTTACCAAAATGCACATAAGAAGGCGCTCCCTCAAGATGAGGAATACGCTGTAGGGCGGAGCTGGAGAGAGTGACAAATGGCATACTGATAAATCAGCGCGTCTGAATTCAACTGTTCTTCTCGCAGGCAGTTTAGGTAATTCGATGCAATTTAATCCTGCTCTTTGCTATCTCAAATTTGAATGATAACGGGGAGAGACGGGGTCTAGTATTCCTGTTCTCCGCGCGGAGTGAAGATCCTCCCAAGACTCCGTCCCCACCCAACTCCGTCTCCGCTCCCAAGAGCCAAGACTCCGTCCCCACTGTTGACAGCCTTGATTTGCTTCCCAACCAGCTCGGCTCTGCAGGGCATCTTCTCTTCGCGGCTTTTGCAATTGGTTTTCAAGACTCCGTTCTTAAATTTGACTACATCCCTTGAATTTCAAGGTTCGCATCCCTCTTTCATCATAGCATCCTTGGAACTTGATCACCTCCCCTTACCATGTCTTCGTCTACAGAGATCAAGCGAGTCACAGTTGTCGGTGCCGGTTTATTCGGTCTAACTACCTCCTTGGAGTTGGCCAAACGAGGATACAAAGTCTTGGTTCTTGACCGTGATTGCCCTCCTGTTCCCGATGGATCCAGCGTGGATATTTCGAGGGTAATCAGACCGGATTACGCAGATGAATTTTACGCCAAAATCGGGCTAGAAGCCATGCAAGGCTGGGAAGGCGAATATGCCCCATTTTTCTATCGCAGCGGTCTTCTATGCATCGCCCAAGGTAGCACCCACGCGTATTTGGAATCTTCGCGACAAAACGTGGAGAAAATGGGACTCCAGGTTGAGGCCTTGGACGGAGAAAGACTTCGCGACTATTGCCCTGCTATTCAGGGAAAACTTTCGGATTCGAAAGGTTATTTCAATCCTATCTGTGGCTGGGCTGATGCACAAAACAGCATTCAGTATTTGTCACGCCAATGTGTGAAAGCTGGCGTGTCGTTCCTTTCCGGGGCAAGTGGAACGGTCATTTCGCTCGTGAAAGATGGCGGTAGAGTTGTGGCATTAAATACTCAATCGGGATTTTTGCTGAAGACGGAGCATGTCATCTTAGCGACAGGAGCCTGGACACCCCATCTTCTTGATACGAATAATCTCTCTATCTCAACTGGACAGCCTGTCGGTTTCATGCAGTTAACCCAAGAAGAAGCCGACCAGCTGAAGGATTTCCCTGTGGTGATTAATCTTTCCACTGGCTGGTTCGTCTTCCCTCCAACACCTGGGTCGAATATTTTGAAGATGGCCAGACACGGTTATGGATATGAAACCTCTCGACAAGTTCAACACGACAAGAAGCTAGTTTCAGCTCCAATTCTCAATGCGAGCAATACGGCATCTCATTTTATCCCAATGGATGCCGAGGCGGCTTTGAGAGATGGCTTGTCTACTCTCTTTCCACAATTCCAGGGGAAAGAATTTTCCAACCGTCGGCTTTGTTGGTACTCAGATACCCCCAAGGGTGACTTTCTGGTTGACTATCACCCCTCATTGAAAAATTTGTTTGTTGCTTCCGGAGATAGCGGACAGTGAGTGTTCCTCGTCTAATTCCATGAAAGACATGCCTCTAACCCCGGAGTAGCGCATTCAAGTTTTTACCAGTTCTAGGACGTTATGTTGCAGACATTTTTGAAGGGAAGGCCAGCGACTACCAGCGAGAGAAATGGGCATGGAAGCAAACCTCTGTTCCAATTTCCCGCGGTGACGGCAGCAGAGGTGGTCCTCCTCGGCGAAGCCTGAAGAGGGAAGAACAGGCTCGCCTATAGGGCCTTTACTTGAAATTTACACAGTTTTCAAAGTTTTTTCTCTCGTCCAAGAAAGCCTATTGCGTAGCAATCTTCCCACTAGTCTGTCAATCATCCGCATAATGAACCTGCACTTAAGATTTCCTGCTCAAATTTGTACAATTTTCCTTTAAGGGGTTAAGAGTAACCATGGGTTCTTTTCCAAAAAGAGAGAGAGAAAAAAGTGCCTGTTGCGGATAGGTCCACGGGTTATATCCCGGATCCAAAGAAAGAACACAAAAATAGGGTACCTTGAAAAGATATAGGTGTGATGAATCCAATTATTTTGTTCCCTGCTGGTCCTCTTTGTACAGACTTAAACTTCAATATTGATTCAATAGCTAAGTTCCAGTCCTCTTGACTTTAAATCTGTAATCATGGAATTTCATCTGTTATCCGCACAGGAAAATGCTGCAGATGCGGTTTTTGCGCTAGCTGCGATGCCTTTTCCTGAAACCCAGAGCCCCATTCCACACTATAGATCTTTGTTAGCCCAATATAATTGTCTTAATGAATGAGGTTCTCTCACCATGATGCAGCACATTAGCACAATCAGTATGTTTAAACCCGCGAGAGGGATATTCCGGCCGGAGGTTATCTGTGCTTTGTTCATGTGCAGCCAAAAAAGACCCTCCAATCCAAAGGAGAACCAACTTGCAAAAGCAGCAGCTAGGAGATTGAGAAGATCATTGAATACAGGGATTGCATTCGCAATGACCCAAGCAATAACCCAAAGAACCAAGACGATGAGGACCCAGGTCCCATATGATACCAGAGATCTCTCATTCATTCGATTAGTGCCACGAAACATGCGAACATAGATCGTTTTGGCTCCCACATGGGCAATAACCACTCCCGCAATGACGATCGTACCGATAGCAATGCCAAATGCAACTTTTGAAACCATAGGACTGGTGCTTAGTAGCGCTGGACTTTGAACACCGTCACCTGCATATCGGTAGACGACAACGGCGGTAACAAGATAAAGAGAAGTATCAGTAACCTGGAGAGCGACCAATGCTTTTGAAAAATCTTTTGGTTCGGCAAGCTCTGATTGGAAGCTGAAGAATGCTAGGTGGCCAGCGAATGATATAATTATATTCAGAGTGGCCGAGAAACCAGATAGGAGGGTTGGGTGGTTGATGGCGTGAGCAACAGGATCGGGGGCTTCAATGCCAATCGCAATGACTGTAATCATCACAGAGATGAAGATGGAAAGCGAAGCTATCGAAATTGAAATAGTTAGTTTCCGTTGACTAGGGTTCCAAAGAGAATATTTGAATACTCTCATACATATAATACCAAGATAAGAAACATCTTGTAGACGTCGAGGAAGTGTCAAAATAAAGCACAAAATCGCTCCGGCGGTGGAGAAGATAATAGTGCATGCCCCGTGGTCGGTTAACGTATTCATCATAATTGAGAATGTCAATATATGAGCCCCCATCAGGAAGATAAAGAAGAGGAGTTGAGCGGCCGCGGCGACTTCACGGCCCACTGGACCGAACAGAATCTCTGCTGCGTCAGACATATTATGGACTTGTGGATAACGAATTTTGAATTGGCCAAGAACGTAGCCCGTGTATGTAGTTAGCGCTCCGATGCTAACAATCAAGATACAACCGCTGATATGAACGCCAATTTAGCCGTGCAATGATGGATTCATGGGGATTGAAATATACGAACGGTACAAAGCCCAATGTAGCCATAGAAGAGGGCAATGAAAGAACACCCAGTGATATTGATTGGGCAATCATTACTAGAATGTTTCATTAGATCAAGTTCTCCCACAATAGTCGTGAAAAGGCTCGGACAAGGGTTGCTCACAGATAGCACAGTGCCTGCAAACAAAGATGTCTTAGCTTCATACTACCTTCAATATTAGAAACAACACAGAGAATCCACTTACCACCATTTCATCCTCCGATATTGTACTTCGGCGCCTTCATCCCCCATAAAGGGGTCCAGGGGAAATTGTGCCGGCATGGTTGGCTTAAGATCCTCAACATCATTGAACATTCCGCGGCCAGCCTGGTATTGTGAATCACCCTCTAGAATAGAGTGTCTATCGTCCGCCTGGCCTCCATTCGTCTTTTTGTCCGTGGAATCCATTTTCTATATGGAAACAAGAGTGCGTTTGAGTTCTTGGGAAATTTTTGTTTTTTTGTGCCGGGATGCCAGCTTGTATTTGACGTTGCTAGATGGCCTCTCATACTATTGTCGCATATCTTTTCGACCCCGGACCTGTGGCAATCAATTCAAGACTCACGCCCGCTTACCCCGCGTTTTAAATCGCAAGGAATATCAATATGATGCAGTGATTGGTTTATGCAGCCCCCGAGATGGGGACGGCGAGGTAGGATGTGATTACCCGTCCCCACATTGTTCTAGCTTGTCCCAGTCCGCTCGGTCGTAGGTCTTTCCTTTTTTTGGATGGGGGGTTGCGAGGGGCCCCGAGGTTTCGTTCAAAATAGGGTTCCCACCTGGGCAGTGATCTGGCCTGTAGTTCTCATGATAAAAGATGGCATTTGATAACCTTGGAAGGGGGTTAGGCTTATCGGTTACTGTTTGATCAATTGTGGACGTCCTCCCCGAGTGGCGTAGGAAACCAATGTTGCTGTTCCTCGTGGGAGGCAGCTATGGAGGCCATAGGCTTGTACGAAACCGAGCAGCGCGTTCGAGTCCTCTGTGAAGCGAGGCTACATTGGGTTACCGGCCTATGTCGGTTGGTAGCGGTTAACGTCTCCGGTTGACCTTTTTCATCCCGGAGGGTGGGCTGGATTGGGTCCCGGGCGGTTGTCAGCGCTGATCCTGTTGATGCCTCGTGTGGGGTGTGGGGTGGCACTGGCTGGAGGTAGACTGATGCGAAGAATCACGGAGATTACATATCTTTGGAGCAATGAAAGCTTTTGACATGACACTTGGGCGGATTTGTTACAAGCCAATCACTATACATTCAATTATCCGGTTAAAGCAAGCCCCTTGGTCGCTCGACCGCGGGTGATTCTCACTGAAGTTCTTGATTTCTCGTCACGCACTCACCCTTCTCACCCTCAGTATAAAGCGGCGATCAGCTGTTTCCTTCTAGGCTAGACCAAATGATTGGCCCGCATAGCTATTCGTCGTGTGGCTTAAGTACGGCTGAGCGGACGGGAAGCCCTGTTTTCCATACCCTGTGGTCGTATGTGCTCGAATTATCCTTGCATAGAGTGATAACCAGTCTGTTGGTCCACGGGTGTTCATGGCTGTTGTTCTGGTTCAGCAAGGTTGACAGTATGAGCGATTTCGGCATGTCTGACACCGAAAACAAGATGTACAATATGTTTCAAAAAAGCACCATCTTCAAGATTCCGATGCATTTCGAACGTATCCAAAAGTCGATCGATCGCCGAATATTGATGACGTCACGGTATAATAATCGAGCCTCGATTTCACCCTGGCTTCACCCGGATTTTTCATTTCGATCACCCGTGCCATTTGACGGAAATTTGCCATTGTTTGACGATAAATATGAAGGCCAGCTCCGCATCAAACCCGGTTGTTCTGTATTGGCACCGGTCAGTGAACCCTCCCCGTCATTGAGATGATTGCTGAAATTGTGACATTAGGACGGATCTGCGACTTCATGACTCGCCGGCCTTGCACGCTGCTCTTGCTCTGAAGCCCGCTGTCTTCATTCCAGTCTGGACATGGGATCCCCACTATGTGTACAAAGCTCGCGTGGGTCCCAATCGCTGGAAATTCCTCCTGGAATGTCAAAGTGAGCTGTCCAAAAGCTATAAGAACCTCAATCCAAAGCAAAAGCTCTGGGTTGTAAGAGAAGGACCTCAGACAGTTCTACCCAAGCTATGGAAGCATTGGGGTGTGACACATCTTGTGTTTGAGAAAGACACGGACGCGTACGCCAAAGACCGGGACACTGCCATTGTGGCCTTGGCTGAAAAGGCAGGCGTGGAGGTCATCGTCAGAATGGGTAGGACACTGTTTGATCCCGATGAGCTTGTTCAGAAAAACAATGGGAAGCCGACATTGAGCATCACACATGTGGAGAAAGCTGCTGTGAAGATCAACAACGGTAATCCGGATAAACCACTGGATCCTCCTGATAGCATTCCAGACCCATGGGGTGAGAAGCAGATGGATCTAAGCAGTCTCGATCCTGACTCAGTTGACAACAACCCGGATTTGAATTCGGAGCATCGCACAAAGAAGGACGAGCAGTATTCGAATCTCATGGGGCCTAAGAACGACTTCGCTGTCCCGTGGGACGATATAGGCATTGACTTATCCCAGGCGGCTACACCCCACCGAGGGGGTGAGCCAGAGGCACTGCGAGTCTTGAGCGAGTGTATCGAGAATGAGGAGTACATTGCGCAATTCGAGAAGCCCAAAACGTCTCCAGCGGCCTTTGAGCCTCAATCCACCACCCTCTTATCACCGCATCTTCACTTCGGGTCCCTGTCTGTGCGGAAGTTCTGGTGGGATGTCCAGGATGTCTTCAACAAACAGCGAAAAGCTAAGAAGCCAGTCGCGTCTGTGCCGACTAATCTTCATGGCCAGCTGTTGTTCAGAGACATGTATTTCGCGGCACAGGCACCTCTTGGGCATCGGTTTGCGCGCTCTCACGGAAACGAGGTTGCTCGGTTCATTGATTGGCACTTGCAGTCGAATCCTCCTGACAAAGATGGGGAGGTTGACGGGTCGTATGAGGTGGACTCGCAGGAGGCAGAGGAATGGTTCCAGCGGTGGAAAGAGGGACGGACGGGCTTCCCTTGGATTGATGCCTTGATGCGTCAGCTCAGACAGGAAGGGTGGATTCATCATCTCGGTAGACACAGTGTGGCCTGTTTCCTGACTCGGGGTGGTTGTTATGTTTCGTGGGAGAGGGGCGCTGAAGTCTTTGAAGAGCTCTTGATTGATCGTGAGTGTGCTCAGTGTGGAATTTGTCGACCTCAACTCACTTTTTCTCAGATGAAACCGCATGCAACATCGGTAACTGGCAGTGGCTTTCCTGCACTGCATTCTATGCGATGTTCTACCGCTGCTACTCGCCCGTCGCTTTTGGTAAGAAGTGGGATCCAGAAGGAAACCTGATCAGACGGTATTGCCCTGAGCTTGCAAAGTTTGACAAGAAGCACATCTACGAGCCGTGGAAGGCTCCCATTGCAGACCAGAAGAAATGGGGATGCAGAGTCACTGGCGATGGCGCGTCGTCTCATTCCGATGATGCCGAGACCACCTACCCGAAACCCATGTTTGATTTTGATGAAAGGCGACAGATCTGTCTAGATGGTATGAAGCATGCGTATGATGTTGGTTTACATGGCAACGATGCCAAAGTCAAGGATGGGTCTTGGAAGGCGGAGTTTGGAGATTCTGGAAGTCGACCCGCGAAGAAGCAAAAGACCTCATAGATTTGGAGTGCCGGAGGACAGTGCTATTGGGTGAATGAGCTAGAATCAACGGCTTCACCTTTGGCGATGCCACTCACGATATGAGTTGTCTCGAAACTGCTGGCTCGTACTTTCGCCCATAATTTGTTTACATAGACTTTATATTGAAAGACTAGCAAAGTGTAAGAGCAAGCCTCAGACCAAGTGGCTCATCTCAACTCCAATTTCTGGGATATCTCGCCGGACATCCATTTCCCAAGTGATGTTGTCTGAGGTTTCAAGCATCAATACGGGCACTCACAAATGTCATTGCGCAACGCCTTTGGGATCTTCCATTGCCGAGAATCCTTTGACTTGGTGCATTTGTAACAGAAGATAAATTTACAGATGCAACTAAAAAGCAACCTCAGTTCTGGATCTCATACAGACACAGAGACAAAGACAACTTACATCATTTCGCGACATCCTTCGATTCGTTCTATCGCCCGTTTGCAACGTCGGCACCGTTTCCATCCTCGTCTCTTCATCAATCTCTCTAGCAGAGCGTCGTTTTTGCTATTCTCCTCCTCCAAGACTCTCGCATGTTCCTCGATACGCTTGTTCTTGGTGACCTTGCTGTTGATCTTCCCGCTGTCCGCAATCTTGTGGTTCTTGGTAACCTTGTGACTCTTGGCCTTGCTGTTCTTGGTGATCCTCTTTTCCTTGGTGATGTGGCTGGTCTTCGAGGGCTTTCGACCACTCTTCGTGCGCTTTGTAGCCTTGTTTCGCTTGGGTATATTGGTGGTCTCGGTTCTTTCATCCGGGCAAAGACCAAGGTGCGCCACAACACCGCATCTCACACACGTACGAGTCAGGCAGTACTCGCACAATCCAGCTCCATGTCTTATCCTACCAGGTAGTATATATCGAGCGCAGGCTGGATTCGAGCAGTACAGTTTGTTGGGGTCCGTGAACTCGGTGCTGCAGTCCTCGTATCTTTTTGCCATTTCAAGGCCCAGCACATCCGCCACTTCGTTTCTGATCAACAACTCACCGCAGCAATGCGGGGGCGATTTAGATGCTCCCTGGATGAACAGTTCAAACATCTTGATTACACAGCCCTTGCGGTAGTTGTGAGAGCAAGGAAGCAGGATTGTATCTGACTGTTGGTGCTCGGTCACGCAAGAGACACATTCAAGTTGAGGCTCAATTCCTTTCTGATTTTGTTCCCTGTTGACTGTTCCTCGTGGGGCTCTTTGGGAAGACATCTTGCATTGCACTGAAGGTACATTTAAAGCTGGGTCAGCGACTTGAGGCGTGTGGGATATTGTCAACTGTTCCACTCTGGTGGCTCTGAGAAGTGCCAAAATGCCTGCCATCCACTCAACCATCTTACCTGATGGTACGTCTTTTCAGTCAGTTATCAGCTCTTGTCCTCGATCGATCAAAGGGGGATACAGGTGATTCATACATACATTAGATCTGTGCCTTTGAGGTACTTTCTGTAGTGAGCTTTCTCTTTCAATATCACTGGTGAAAAATCGTTGGAGTGAAAAAGAGCAAGAGGATCAAGCCAGTGAGGGGCATGGTCAATGATTAAAGTAGAATGCAGAGTGTGTAGCAAATAGAGAGTTTGAGAGCGTTATGGTTGCAGTTTCATTTCAAACTGGGACTTTCCAGAGTTCATTGCTTATCTTGGACTCAATATCCATGTCAAAAGTAATCAATAATGATTACTTGGTTCTCCCCAGTGTTCATCATCGCAGGATAGAGCGTTTAGATCCCCGAGATATTAATATCACGCCTGAGACTTTTGTTACAACCACAGGAGTGCTACGGGGCATTACAAGTGAGTCTATGCCTCCAGGCTGGGTAGGATTCATCCGGTGTGTCTCTCTCTTGAAGTATGAAGTTTCATAATTATTAGTCTTTTTAGCAAATAGTCGACTTTCTTCCAACATTTCGACAAGAAAGAAACTTTCCATGCGTCCAAATAATCGATTTTTCAGGGCTGTTCTACCATACCTCCCCGCCATTTATGATTAGACCTTCATCCCATGCTGGGCATGCACAAGTCTTGTGCTTATGCTTGTATATCCCAGTGCATAGATAGCACCATGAGGTACCACACAAACATCTATTTAACGTCAGTAAAGTATCCAGGCAGAGGATGATTCCAAAGTTGGAAAACTACATCCAACCTTGAATGTCCAGGACCATGCTTACTTTATATGATAACAGCCCTTTTCGAGCTCAATCAAACGCGAGCATTTTGGACATCTTTTCCATCCTTTACTCTTTGCCAGCTCCTCCAGCAAGCCATCAAAATATCGGGCACAGTCGTCCAAGTCTCCGTGGGCCCTTTGCTTGCACTTTCGACATGTTTCAACTCCACACTTGCATTTACCCACCCCACAGTGTGATCCTGCACCAGCCGGTGGAATGTACCGTGAGCACCGTGGGTCCGAGCAGTAGGTCTTGTCCGGGTCTAGAATCTCAGTCTCTCGTTTCTCATACTTTGCAGCCAGTTTTGGGCCTATCAACTTCTCGACGTCGGCGATTTTGACCGGATTGGCGCAGCATTGAAGAGGGCAGAGAGAATCGTCGCGTAGCGATTTCATGACTAAAGCTTTCAGGCACTCGCTGCAGTAGGAATGGGAGCATGGATATCGAATCATCTTGCTTGCTGGACATCTTTCTTGGCAGCAGGTGCATTCAGGAAATGTGGAGTTTGGGCCTTCCAAATCTTCGATGGCAGCAGAGAGCCTGGATAATTCTGCAAATATGCCCTTCTCGTATTGGTAAAGTGCCTCTTCCATATCAGCATCGAGCTCCATGGACATGGCTGTGCCCATTTAGGATAGCCAGGCTGGCTGTTTGTTCCTAAACTTCCTTTGATCTCGGTTCGTTTGGCGCCATATAGAATGACCAATGTCTTTGATCAACTAAGCCCTGGAGGTAGTGTAGGGCGATAGCAGCTTACGGAGGAATGCGAAGGACTCAGGGAACTGCAAAGCCGGTGCCCGGGTGGTGGCAGGATGAAGACGATGAAGACGATGGCTCTATCAACAGCTTCTTTTTTATACCATCAGCTTGGCCTGGTCCTGGGGCTTGAGAAACTCACGCAGATAAGCAGACAAACTCACCTCCAGGGCTGAGCAGATTATTTGTGAATTTGATCAATGATTCTTTGACTCGCGATACACTATCTGAAGGATGTGTAGTTTTGTGCCAGGTGCCCCAGGTGGTACAGTGTGCATTCGTGTCGCATCAAACCACAAGTCTCGCTGTAAGAATGATGAACTAGATTTGTGCTCCCAGCGCAACCACTTACCCATGGATACTAGGCATATTTGAACTTAGGGCACGTATCTATAAAACCAAAGGGTTCCCTGGGAACCTTTGGGTTTACTTCGCTACTACTTCATACATGTTTTTAAAAAGTCACTTTCAAGGCTCTGCTGGTATCCTGAATTACCCAAGTGCCCATTTGACTGACCATCACCACCTGGGCACCTGGGCGCTTCCAAGGTTTCCCCGACAGGAATTTTCCACTTCAGTTCGATCTACTGACTAGGTACATGTATATATTTACCAATTAGGCGACGATTCGATTTTTTTTACTGCCAAGATGGTGCATATACCTAGATACTTTGAAGGAAGATGGGCTCCTCCAGGTTCAAGTTTGTCTGTATAATCTTCTGTAAAGCAGTCGAAGTGAAAGCATCATGTTGACATGCCCAAGTGCTTCCGAGTTCGGCGCCGATCGGCCCCGAACCAAAGCCCGTCATGTGACACCCTTAACTCCGTTATTCCCGGCAATCGGAGCTTATCGTCCGCGGGTTTGGCGTCTTCGCTGTAAAGTTGTGCATTTCACCTGCGACACCACATCAAAGACTGGCCAACCCTTCGCAGATGGTGCCGCATCGCTTTTATAGCGTGCTATCGATATATTCCTCACTGAAGAGTCGTTGACGACCGTTCGAAGCGCCCAAAATGCAGGGATTCAGTGAGCCTTCCTAGTTCCAAGAGTGCCCACGAGCTACTAACATGTTACTCGCCAGATATGGGACGGTTAGCGATCCTCAAATTCAACTCCCATGATAACAGCTGACCTCTGCTGCAGTTATGTCCCTCCCGACCAGGAGGGTGTAATGTCCGGGAACCAACTGGCTGGGAAGCATCCACTGGGAGCGCGCGCAAGGAACCTCCACACCACCGGAGCGCTGGTGGTGAGATTTGAGATGCCTTTCGCAGTATGGTGTGACAATTGCAAACCCCACCCCGTCATAATCGGTCAAGGTGTGCGCTTCAATGCAGAGAAAACCAAAGTCGGGAATTACTACTCCACTCCCATCTACACTTTTCGCATGAAGCACACTGTGTGCGGCGGCACCATCGAAATCAAGACCGATCCCCAAAACACCGCATATGTTGTTACCGAAGGTGGACGCAAGCGAGATCTCGGTGAAGACAAGCCTCTACAACCAGGCGAGATCGCCATCAAACCCTTTGCCTCGAATCAAGACCCAGCAGAGAAGGACCCTTTCTCAAAACTTGAGGACAAGATGGAGGACAAGACTCGTGCCAAGACAGAAGCCAGCCGCATTCTCGAGCTCCGGAAGGCCAGGGACAGGGACTGGGAGGATCCATATACCAAGAATCAGAAGCTGCGCCACCATTTCCGACAGGAGCGCAAGAGTCTCGAAAAGAAAGATGCTTCCAAGGCGGCTCTGCAAAAGAAGTTCAGTCTGGATTACGAGATCCTCGACACAACAGATGCAGACCGTCAAGAAGCGAGCCAAGTCCAGTTTGGCGGAGACGCCCAAGCCAGAGAAACACGCGAAGAACGGGCCATTCGTCTTAAGCCCATGTTTTCGGCCCATGATCCCTTGCGAAAAATCAACGCCCATGGCAAGAATCGAGTGACTAGGAAGACCGACCTGGCCGCCGCCCGCAAAGCTTCCTGGCGCAAGGACGTCCTTGCCAAGGCTCGTGCCGATAGGAATCCTTTCGGTGATCTTGATGATATGACAGACTGGACCGCGACAAAACCTCTGCCCTCGAAGCCCTCTAGATCTTCAGCCGGTGAGAGGCCCATCATCAGACCTAGTGCTCCGTCTGTCGCCCCCATATCCAAGCCTGATGACGCTCCTCCGATTCAAACCCCAACGTCCATGCCCAAGGCTCCACTCGTCAACTACTCTTCCGAATCGGAGTGATTCATACTCAAATCGCATGGTCCTACAGGCTTTTGTCTGCAACAAGCGTTCTTGCGCTGCATGGCGTGTATTCCAAGGCTGTTAGGAGGCTTAGATCCGGGAAGGCGTTCTTTCAACTTTGGTCGTTAATGAGATACCCACTTATTTTGCAGTTTTCATATAGCGTTCTTCATGAAATAGGGTTGAAACCCTCCTCAGACGAAAGTGAGATGTCTCCAAGGCTTCATATAGGCCTCGTTACTAGATCGTGTCACAGCGCGCACTTGCCACATTTCACACTTGCTACAGGATGAAAGCGGCTCATGTTCAAGGAGGTATTTATAGAGTAAAAGTATTGAAACAAGAATAGCGGAGTGCCCCGAACTTATAAGACGGGGCATTCTGCAAGCTATTACATACAGTAGAATCACAAGAGCATAACGACTGAACAAAAGAAAGTCATGCTGCATCACGACTTCGAGCTCAGACATCTCAAATCCACGCGCTTAGCCCTTACCAAAGAATGAGACTGTTGCTGCGCGGGTTCGGGCTGGCTCTGGCTCTTTGGCTGATGTTGGTACCTCCGAAATGGCCGAGAGGGGAGTTGTCGAGAGGCTGCGGACGGGCGTCGCTTGCTGGGAGATGTTCGCAAGCTGGCCAATGAGTCTGTATGGGTCAGCGAGTGTGTCCCTTCCAAGGTTGCTTTCGATCCGGCGGAAAAGACGAGACTCACCTGCCGTGCTCGCTGTACCAATCGTCGTGGGCCGTTCGGACGTGCTTAAGCTGTTCCTGGATGCTTGCCATCTATGACGTAAGTTAGTTTCCGTATGCACGAACGTAGTCTTCAATCTCATGTAAAAGGGTGGAATGCGGGAAGATCTGATGAGTAGGAAGACTTCTTCAATCGGGGATCTCCCACCGTTCCCTCAATGGATGGGCCTAGGTCCTCACCTTCCGTTGTGGCTGGACCCCCATCTTCAGCTTTCTCGCTACCCTCATCGGCCGTCGCCCACCGGCTAGCTCCCAATCCCGAGGAACTGCTCTTGTCCGCACTGTCTGCCTTGAGAACAGCAAGCTCTGTCTCAAGCTCGCGGACTCGTCGTCGGCTGGCAGAAATGTCGGAGTCAAATTGTCCCAGCTGTTCGAGAAGACCCATGTTCTTGTCGATTTGGTCGTTCAGATCACGCTCACCGGCCTCCTGCTTCTCTGCCAAAGTCTTGTTCTGGCTTTTGCAATCAACAAGAGAGTCGGAAATGGCGGCGTTATCCGCCTTCACCTTCAAGAGTTGATCACGAGACTCGGATAGCTGCTTCATGATAGATTCGAGGTGCGATTTCTGGCTGTCAGAGTCAACGGCAGACTTTTGTAGCTCACCAAGCTGAGTCACAGTGGCTTGGTACTTCTCAGTAAGAGCGGCATGCTCGGCTTGGATTGTGGCAATCTCGGCTGCATACCGACCCTCAATATCCCTAGAGGCAGTAGTAGCAGACTCCTGGACGGCAAGGTGAGCGTTTTCGGAGTCGACGAGTTTGCCTTCAAGGTCCGCGACGGTATGCTTCAGAGCCTCCAAAGCAGATGTATCTTGAGCGGCGGCATGTGCCTGGGACAATTGCTCGTTAACGCTGGCCAGAGCTGCATCGTGAGTCTTTTGGAGCTCCTCGATCTTAGACTTGTTGGAACTCTCAAGTTCTTCCCGAAGACCAGAGAGCTTGGACTCATACATAGTGAGAAGCTCCTCAATTTCTCTACCGTGTTCAGCGTCAGAGTCAGCAGCCTTGGAGGTTTGAGCGGCCTCGAGTTCAGCTTGCAGCTTGGACTTGGTCTCTTCAAACTCGGCTTGCAACTCGGCGATGTGCTTGGTGTGAAGTTCGGCATCGCTCTTGCTGGAGTCCTGCAAGGCAGCAAGCTCGGCTTGCAACTTGGTCTGGGTTTCTTCGAATTGCTTCTGCAATTCGGTGTGACCCTCGGTGTGAGTGGCGATCTCGCTCGCGTGGCTTTCAAGGGCCGCCTTGAGTTCAGCCTCAAGCGATTGCACACGTGTAGCATGGACGGACTCCAACTCCTTGGTGGAGGCAATCAACTCATCGTGCTTCGCCTGGAGGTCACTCAAGGTAGTATCGTGAGATCCAGATGCCTCTTTGGCCTTCTCGAGCTCACTTGCGAGCTGGGCGGCGTGCTGGGCCTTCAATTCCTCAATTTCCTTTGCGTGCATCTCAGACACACTGGCGGCCTGTGCAGTTTGCTGGTCGAGAAGGAATGTAGCTTCCGCGGCCTTTTCCTCGAGAGCTCTCATCTTGTTATCCTTTTGAGCACTCTCCTGCTTAGAGTGGTCCTCAACATCGCGAAGAGTGCGGTGAATGGCTTCGGCTTCGGCTTGCTTACTTTGCATCTCCTCGAGAAGCGCGTCGATCTTACCTTTGCCTGAGGTCAATTCAGACTCCAGCGATTCGCACTTGCTTCGGAGAGCATCAATCTCCTGGACGGCGAGGGTCTGGGTTGAAGTGTGGCCCTCATCTAATTCGCGGCGAGTTTCAGCCAGAGCAGCTTCAGACGCATCAAGTTTGTCTTGAAGAGATTTCAACTCCGCTTCGTGGAGAGTCTTGAACTCGGCTATGGCATTTTCTTGGGCAGTCTCGGCAGTGGTTTTGGAGGCCTCGAGGGCGTCACGAAGTTCACGAAGCTGCTCTGTGTGCTCTGTGCCACTCGATTCAGCCGCCTTGGTGGCAACGGTCAGTTCCTCGGCGTGGGCAGCGGAGAGGGAGCTGATAGCAGCATCATGTTCAGTCTTGAGCTGAGCAATTGCAGCTTCGTGGGCAGTTCCAAGCTGCTCGACCTCAAAGTTCAACTGAGAAGCTGCAGCCTCGCTGGCTGCCTGGACCTCCTTTTGAGCCTTCTCAATAGCCTGCTTGAGGTCGGCAATTTCTTGGTCCTTTTCGGCGAGTGATGAATCCTGCTCAGAGCTCTCCTTGGTAGCAGACTCGGCCGCAGCAAGTTTGGCCTCAAGGGTTGACACTTGCTCCTGAAGAGTAGAAACGGACTGTTGAGCGTGTTCCTCAGCAGCACGAATCTCCTCCTCCTTGAGTTTGTTCAGCTTGACAATTTCCGTGTTCAGATTTTCCATCACCTGGTCACGACCCTTCAGCTCGCGGGTAAAGTGGTCAAGGTCCCGAGTTTTCTCTTCCTCGAGAGCAGTCTTCTGAAGTTCAAGCTCACTCTTAAGAGCGGCGATCTGCTCGCCGAAGTGGGCGGCAGAAGACTTGTGCTCCGCCAATTCTTTCTCGATGGCCTCCAGCTGAGTCTGGTGAGTTGTCTTGAGTTCATCAAGGAGGGCGACTGTCTGGTCATCACCCTGGGCAGAGGCGGATTGTCTGGCCTCTTCCAGTTCCTTCCGAGAGCTCTCTTCCAGCTCTTTGCGCTGAGTCTCGGCTTCGTCCAACCGGGTCCGCAAAGCCTGGAGCTCTTCGGTATGCGCGGAGGTCAATCGTTCGATCTCAGCAGCATGTTCTGCGTTGGGGGCCTCGGTGGCACCCGCATTGTCAGGGGGCTCTTCCGCTGACACAGACAGCTGACTGAGCTTCTCGTTAACACCATCCAGCTCAGTCTTCAAACTGGCCACGGTCTCTTCGCTTTCCGACAGCTTGGCCTGGAGAGCTTGCAGCTTCTCGGATTCGGTCGCACGGGTAGTCGCGCCAGAGACCGTACTCAGACGCTTCTTGGGGTCAGCGGTGGTGGCGGATCTGACCGTGCTTGAGGTAGGAGTGGGCCGGGTTGTAGTCGGGCGGGTAGCTGAGGTAGAGGTGGCGGTCCGAGTTGCAGGAGTGGTTGCCGAGGTCAGCCGACCTACTGGCTTGCTTGTCGATGTTGCGGTGCGAGAAGTTGCGACAGCAGGCTTCCTCTCCGCGGTGGGCCCAGCAACACTTGATCGTCGGTCGACGGAAGGAGACGGTCTCACGGGGGCGCGAGTGGACGTGGTACCGGCCATGGACATCCGCTTCGCAGTACCGGAGATACCACGTCTCTCATCGCCAGAGCTAGCCACGGATCGAGGCTTCTCGTCTGCGGAGCTACTCACAGACATGCGAGACCGGTGGGAGGAGGTGGTAGAGGTGCTCAACGGCTTGCGGGTGGCTGGAGTGGTCGTAGGACGGGTGGGCGGCTTGTTCAAAGTGCTGCTGCTGCTAGTACTCGGACGAGAAGTCCCCGTTGTGGGCTTGGAGGCGGACGAGGAAGTAGGCCGCTTGGTGGCAGTAGTTCCCGACACTGGTCGCTTCGCTGTGACGGGTGCACCAGGGCTAGCCTTGGTTGGGGAAGGCTTGGATAGCTCCTTGGCAGCCTCAGGGCTAGACTTAGCCACCTCTTCCCCTCCGGAGAGAACGGGCTCGATGGGAGTAACGGGGGGCTCGTTTTCATCCACCTCCACGGGGACCTCGGCGGGAGCAGGCACGTCGACCGGTTCGTCATTGGACGACATTGTGGAGGATTATTCGAGATTAATTGGTGATAGCACCCGGATAGGTTGGGATTTTAGCGATTCAATGTGTTGTACAAAATGCAGGTGAACTGTCGAGAATGCAGATCAGCTTTTGTTTCCCTCAGCGTACGCCCTCGCCATATGGTTTGCAAGCTCGTCAGACCCCAGGCCGAGCTGTAGCTTTGCCTCTAGGTCATCCTCAGAGAGACTCGTCGCTAATCAGAAGCCAAGCCGAGGTCTTGTAGAGTCGCGCAGCATTGCGACGGTAGCTTGCGACGCGACCTGTCCAAACAAAAGACAAAGGGAAAACGAGTACTCACGCGCCTGACAGATTCCGGCAACTTCGAAACAAGAAAATGAAGAATACAAAGGAAGTCCAACGAAGTCCAACGGACCTTAATGGACAAATAAACACGAACGTAGAAAAAGGGGAAAGCGGGAAAAAGAGAAAGCGGTGTCTAGGAGGGGGATCGTCCCTCTCATCCGGGGTATCCCCTTGCATGGGACCGTGTTCACTTTGCTCTTCAGCTTCATGTTTCTGCCACGTTCTGGTCTCTGTCATATTCTTGAGCTTCACTGCATGCTGCGATTGATGGGTTTTGATCCCTTGAGATCCCCGACATACTTCGGTCTTGACTCCGAACCTTCAGTCTTGATCCATGCAAAGCTTGAGCTGAAGCTATGTCCAGGCTCTAAGAGACGGCAAGTGAGTTCCAGTGTTAATTGTCTCTGTTGGCCCCAATCGCCATATGGCTCTAGCGGTAGAATGGCCCGATACGTAGGGATTTTTGCTGCTCAAGTAACGCTGGGGCCAGGTTTAGACAAAACAATGAGACATGAAAAACAACAGAATAATATAGCATCAAACAGAAATAAGCACCAGAATTGGGTATCGTGTACACTCTAAAACAAACTCCCCATTACAAAACCATCAGGTAATGGATCAAATCAGGCCCCGGGGTGTTCGATCAACCCAAGCACAATGGCCTGCTCTTGGACGTGTCGCAGGATACGCCTGGAAAGCGTAGGGCCAAATCTTAGGTCGCATTTGATCATAACTAAGATTTTCTCCGCTAGATGGTCAGCGAGACTCATTGGAGAGGAGGGAGATCATACGTTCAACATCGCCAAGCTTATACTTCCAAAGCCAGAACCCTCTGCTAAGGGCTTCGTGCTCTGCTGGTTGCCATGGAAGACAAGAAACCAAATTGTTCACCTCTTCCAGAGCAAAGTGCCGATATGGTGGTTTGCCACGTCTCATAATCTTGTGATTGTTCTCGTCCAGCCGGCCATCGTCGAGAGCATCTTTGATGGATTTGACGGCTGGCTTCAACTGATTTATGATGAATCTTGTCGAGTATGCCCAACGGTCCGGGAAGAAGTAAGACTGGATCGCGAAGCCACATCCCCAGAGTAAATCGAGGACAATGCGAAGACACTTTGCCGCGGGCTTCCCTCGGGTCTTGTAAACCCAGAATCCGAAGAGAACGAGCTCGACTAGCCAAGGCACAACATTGGCCTCTAGCTGTTCAACCTGAGCATCGGCCTCTAGCTGTTCAGCCGGAGCATCCCCATCGGTTCCATTGGTTTGGCAATCTTCGGTGGTGACCCATTTGATCTCTTGGTAGATATTGTTGGCGATGAGTTTACTACTCGAGACATATTCTGGCTTCCATGGTCCCTCTTCTTCTTCGGCAATTCTCTCATAAAGCTTTTCAAGGCAATCTCTCATCCTTTTGATGCGCCGGAAGCGTTTTGTCCCAGCCGGAATGGCATATCGTTTCGCATCTCTTCCACGGCGGATTACTTGCCAGGTTTCCTTGAACCCAGATTCCTTGATGGTCTCGGTAAACCATTCGAAAATTTTGTGAGACGGGCGGTTTACATTCGCAGTGCTTGGGTGTGCTGCCGATGCTGGCGTTTCTGCTATTTCCTGGGGCTGCGATGAATGAATCCATGAAGCGCGTGGCAGAGAACTTCTTTCGAGCAAATCGCTCACAGAGACTTCATATTCCGAGCTTTGTTCTGATCCAGAGGATGGGTTATCTGCGCCTAATGGTTCGCCGCTGGGATATCTGTCTTCAGTGGCAGCTCTATCGCTGGCCGGGGCTTCATCTTCATCCGATTCTTCGTTTTCGCCAGGTAGTTGAACTGGTTGAGAAGTTGGATCTGTATCATCGTGACTTTCCGATAGCTGTTGATCATCTTCAGACTCCGACCGTTCCCAGGCATCTTGTTCATTCGCAATTGGTGAAGGCGCGACACTCGGGCTACGAGCCCCACTGGCTGATTGCGATGCTGCACCGCGTTCCTCTTCCCTCGTATATTCGTTTGATCGTGGCGAGGACACTGATCGCCTCAAATTCCGACGGGGTGCCTCCTCCGGCTCTGAGGAAGGGAGGCCGTACACGTCTCGTGAGCGCGGAGCATGGCGCCCTGTAGTATTTGACGGGGTTCTCGGTGCAGTTCTGCCCGCGTTATTCAAAAAGTCAACACTTCTTTCGGTGGAGCCCTTTAGTCTTTTGGATCTCCTCGGTGGCATTTTCACGGCGTGGGGAGTCGAGCTGAAAGCTCGACGCGACAAAAGAGCTGGGGTGGGGCCGCATTTATCAACCACCGCCTTCCCCCCTTCACATCCGTTTATGTCCCACCTTTTCGACCAGCAACCATGAATGGTCTAGCTATTCGTGTTATGTCCACTGTGGACACACCTACAGCCCATGTCTTCACGCAACCCATCAAGAAAATTCACGAATCGCAAGATGTATCAGCGTTTCTTACCTCCAAAGCTTACACTGACATCATGACATGGATCTTACAACTCAATCGATCCATGTTCCCATTGAAGCTGCCCGATAATACCACTCAAGCCTGGGTCATCAACAGTGATGCTATTCAATACTCTGCCCCCATCCGTCAACTCCAGCGACTCCTTCTCAAACTCGAAGATATCATACAAGAAGTGCCCCCCGATACCGGTCCCCGCAGATTCGGAAACATAAGCTTTCGGAGATGGTGTGAGGTTGTTGATAGCCGCGCCTCTGATCTATTGAAAGAATGCCTACCGGCGGAACTCTTGCAAACAGGATCGTCGCAAGGGGAGGGTGTGACGGCGGAGGCTGAGTTGAAGGCATACCTGATGGGCAGCTGGGGGAGTGGACAGCGCTTGGACTACGGCACGGGACATGAGCTGAGCTTTCTTGCATTCCTTGGTGGAATCTGGAAGCTGAATGGCTTTCCCAAAGCTGACCCAGGCGTGGAGGAAAGAGCCATTGTCATAGGTGTCATTCATCCGTCCGTCTGCCGAAATGTCCCTATGCGCAAGCTTCCTCACTGACACATTCTTTCCTAGATATCTGGATCTCATCCGGAAACTCATAAAGACTTACAACCTAGAACCTGCAGGCTCTCACGGTGTCTGGGGACTCGACGACCACTCCTTTGCTCCTTACATCTTCGGATCTGCCCAATTGTCCCCTGCGATCAGTGAAAGTGATCTTACTCCCGAGGAAGGTTCATTACTCAATGCACCCGATCCAGGAGGGGTTGCTAAAGCAAATATCGTTGAAAGAGAGCGCCAGACTAATTTATACTTTGCGGCCATTGGCTTCATTTATGACGTGAAAAGAGGACCTTTCTGGGAGCACAGCCCCATGCTTTTTGACATTTCTGGCATTCGCGCTGGTTGGGGCAAAATCAATAAAGTCGGTGTCTTGAATCTCGATGGTAGATATTGGGCTAACAGACAGCAGGGGATGGTCAAAATGTACAATGCGGAAGTTCTCTCGAAATTCCCAGTGGTACAGCATTTCCCATTTGGTTCTTTATTCAGTTGGGACCGTGACCCCAATGCGATTCCACCTCCCTCCACGGTCCATACAACTTCTGGTCCCCAGGCACGCCCCGTTGCACCGGATCAAGGTATGCCTTCTGTCGCTGCCACGCGTCCGATGCCTGGGGCTGGTACTCAGGCCCCCTGGGCCAAATCTGGATCCGTTGGACAGACAAGTCTTCCGGGTGCAACAGCAGCACCGTGGGCAGGAACGGGGAGAGCGGGCGCTCCGGGCTCGTCCACTAATAGTTCCACAAGGACACTACCCATTATCCCAGACACGTCGAGGATGCCCCCGGGTGCCATGGCTCCTACTAGAGCACCTTGGGCATCTAATCAATCTGCTCAGTCATCTTCACAAAAAGGCAGCCCTGATTCCCAGACTAAGGCGCCCTGGGCAAGATGATGGAGTCGTCATAGAATGAATAAAATGACATCAACCACAGTTGCCTGTCGATCTGCTTTCTTCTCAGAAATCACGAAGCTCTAGGCATCGCTGTCCCACTTCACATAGACAATATGGGTCAACCCTGTGTCAGAGCTGCAATCGTTGTCAGATGGAATAGTGCAGCGCCGATCGAAATGTACCAAAGCCTGATAGTCCATTTGATTTCTCTGTCAATTCACATTAGTGTGGAATTATTATACTTTCCTTGCCGCTCATTCAACTTCCTTTCTCGAGGCATGACCGAATGGCGCGATTCAATGATTCTTCAAGGGCCAGAGCTGTCGGGTCTTGCTCATGGTCCGGTGGCGGCACGCAACCCACATCCCAGCCCAATCTGGGCATCGGAGCATTAGAATGAATAATCCGATGATCCACCAAGGTAGCAGGCTCCAATATTCGACGAATATCGGACCGAGGAAGATGCATGGACGAATCATGGCCGAATATGAGCCCTGGAGGGTCCGCTGCCAAGATATCGGGCCGGAGTCCACCATATGCCAAGCCCTAAGGTCCGATACTGCCTTTTGATTTGGGGAGAAAAGCATCGTTCTTTTGACTTGCCACACCATCTTGTTTCAACTGTCAGATCCCAATCGCCTGTCTAACACCTTGGCATCATGAACTGCCCCTCCCGAACAGATGATACTTTGAAGCATGCTGGGTGGAATCAAAACCCACGCTTTTTCGCCCCAGAACTGACCACCCGTCAAGATCTCAATGGCATTGCAAACGCCCGTGAGATCGAGGTCGATGGAAATGGCCCAAATCTATTACATGGAAGCTCTAATTGGATAGAGACGCCTTCGCTGGAAGAAAAAGATACAGGAAATGCTCTCGCCTCGGGACGCGAGGCGTCCCTGACTTTGTCAGGTATGAAGCCTCACGTGCAGCACATGAGAGACATTTCTCATTATCATTATAGGACGCCTCGCTTCCCACAATACTAAATCTAGTCTTGCTCACACAAGACTGGGCTCAACCGACGATGTTCTCCCAACGTATCAGAGTATCAAGGATTGGGCCTTGTGGATTCTTTCCGTACTCCTTGTCTCCTCTCTCATCTCCTTCAACACATTGAAGGGTTACTTTCTCCCCCAAGAACCAATTCTACTCGAAGTGCCACTGGAACAGTACCCCGTGCCTGCGAAACGGTCGAGCTGTGCCCAGGGAGGTGTTCGCGGCGATGCCTACGATCTGCCGTTACACGTCGCAGCATTGTTCATTATCCTAGGCACTTCGACAATCGCATGCGCATTCCCGGTTCTCGCAACCCGGTTCCCTCGTATGCATATTCCACCCTCGTTCCTGTTCTTCGTGAGTCACTTTGGAACTGGTGTCTTGATTGCGACCGCATTTGTGCATCTCCTTCCCACTGCATTTACCTCACTGGGAGACCCATGTCTTTCGAACTTTTGGACGAAAGATTACCCTGCCATGCCAGGAGCCATTGCTCTAGGTGGCATCTTCCTCGTCACTGTCATTGAGATGGTGTTCAGTCCTGCGCAAAGTATTTGCCGGGGAGGTAACCAGCCCACAGCTCAAAGGCCGAACTCTTCGCCATCTTTGTCGTCTCCGACGAACACAGAGCTTCAAGCTCCAACATGCGATGAGCTTGGGTGTCCTGAAAATTGCATGGAGCGCGGCCCTCGCTCTGCGGGTTTGGAGGGCCGACCCCATCTGCGCGACATGGGCCCGTTGATTGGAAGGTCTGCCAGCATAAGTAGGACCATTCACCGTCTGGGTGATGGCACCGATGAGATTGTTCGTGTCTCTTCTGTCCCAGATGTTCAAACCCATCATGAGAAAGAAAACGGTGTCATTCAGTCTGACCTAGAGCGACACGACGACTCATTCGATCTGACTCCGGAGCAGAAACAAAAGAAAGAGACAATGCAGGTTTATCTTCTCGAGATGGGAATCTTGTTCCACAGTGTGTTCATTGGCATGTCACTCAGCGTGTCAGTCGGGAATGAATTTGTGATCTTACTGATTGCCATTGTATTCCATCGTGAGTGTTTCACCTCTTCCGTTCATTTCATCCATTCTAACCAACTATAGAAACGTTCGAAGGCCTGGCTTTAGGATCTCGTATCTCCGCGTTGCCCTGGAAAGAGAAACAACTCCAGCCATGGATCATGTCACTAGCATATGGCTGCACGTAAGTCGACGCGTTCTTTGATTCTCACTCAAGCATCCATGAATACTAACCCATTCAGGACCCCAATTGGACAAGCTATCGGCCTAGCAACCCATACCCTTTACAGCCCGGACTCCGAGGTTGGCCTACTCGTGGTCGGGATTATGAATGCTATCTCGGCAGGACTTTTGATCTTCGCGTCCCTCGTCGAGCTCATGTCAGAGGACTTTCTCAGTGATGAGAGCTGGCGCATTCTCCGGGGTAAGAGAAGGGTCTATGCCTGTATCTTGGTCTTCATGGGGGCTTTCTGCATGAGTATCGTTGGGGCTTGGGCTTGAAGGCCTCATGTTCCATTCATCAGGGGACCTTTTCTAGATGAAATTTTGGCCCATACGGTGGGTGGGTGAGCGGAAAATCGGCTCGTTCCCACGGCGGAAGTTGGTGAGGGCGCAGGGGGTGCCCGGGTAAGTAGTATATTGGTAGCGCAGGAAGGAGAGTCGATGACTGGTGAGACCTAGGTATTGTGTTGTTGGCAGGGTGGTCTCTTCGGTTCCGGAACCGATGCCAGTCTACAGAGCCTCTCCGTGGAGTTTACTCGATAGAGTGCGTACAAGAGACATCGGGATGAGAGATAGATCAAAATCTAAGCCATCTCACCAGACCCGAATGTTGCGCTGTATAATTTGATTCATCTGTTGGGACCTGACGAGCAATTATCGTAATGTAGCCTTCGCATGTTCAAGAGTCGTTGTATTCGTGTCGGTGCTGATTCTAGTATTCGTCGTCCTCATCGTCGAAACCATCGTCATAATCTTCGGAGTTAAGTTTATACATGTGCCACTCCTTTTGAATCTGAGCTAATGTCCGGGGAGCAGTGGTATCATTTTCTTTGATCCATCGTCCTCGGAAATCCATGTCTGCATCCAGGCCGCAGATTGTTCCTCTCAATTCACCCCCGCCCAAAAACTGGATTGTGCCTTCACAGTTAGGACCGAAGTCGACTTCTCCTTCTTCAACCGAATGTCCGCGCCAAAAGAATTGGAGTTTATCCAAGGAGGGCTGCGTGGGTCCTTGTTGCATGTGAAAGACACCCTCCCACACGCCCAGGTCGTATGAGCCCCAGACGGCATCATCCTTTTGAACTAGACGCATAGTCATGCCTTTCTCGGGTATCTGGTCGGGCCATTGGTATTCAATCTCGGAGCAGGTGATATGATAGACTCCGTCAATAGAACCTAGGGTGGTGCTATGGACCTCCGTTGGTGGGGGTGATGGCGCTGCCTGAAAGTTAGCTCTCTGGCATCGAGTTGATCTCTACCGGCAGAGATAAAGGGTGTGCAAAGGAACACTCACGATCTCTTGGCCTCATGGTGCAACAAACTGGAGAGATGAAGATCCCCCGGGCTCAGAAGGAGGAGGGGAAGATTCTTAGCGTGCCCCACCCGAGCTCACTTCTCAAATACGGTGAGCTGGAGTTGATATCGTTTCTTCACGAAATACTATTGCACACTATCAACCTTGGAAGGTCTTAGAGATCTCAAAATGAATGACTACAAGGGATGAGTCTCATTCTAGTAGTAATCGGAGTCCGTTTGCTCGCCATAGTACGCATCACCATAGGCCATTCCACCACCCTGTTTGGGTCAGTCAGTATTTATTGTTGAAACGCAAGGGATGAATCTTACCGGTCCGTAGACAGAATCATACGAGGGGGGCGCGTCATCGCAGCCATCCTCGTCGTAGCCATTCTCATCATAGCCATTCTCATCATATCCATCCTCATCATATCCAAACTCATTGTAGCCAGGCCCATCGTAGCCAGGCCCATCGTAGCCAGGCCCATTCCATTCACTGGGTTTTTGGTGACCCTGGGAGATGAAATTGCTGTTTCCCGTGTTCTGCAACTTTACACCACCAGTTGCCTGGCGTTTGGTGGTCTGGGGGTTTGCAGCTCCTTCATCGTTCGCCGCCCTCTTCCTCTTGGGTGCCGGAGCTTTGGCGGTGGGGGCTTTTGGTCCCGTCGCTTTCTTGGTGGTAGCCTTACCCGCTGGGGGGTTCTTCCCTGGTGCTTTTGTTGCCGGAGTCTTCTTGGTAGCTACCGCCTTTTCTTTGGGGGTCTTCGCGGCGGGGGCCTTAGTGGCGGGGGCCTTAGTGGCGGGGGCCTTAGTGGCGGGGGCCCTAGTGGCGGGGGTCCTAGTGGCGGGGGTCTTGGTCGCGGGGGTCTTGGTCGCGGGGGCCTTCGCGGGAGTGGCTTTAGCTCCAGTCGCCTTCTTAGGAGCAGCAGCTTTAGCAGCAGTATCTTTTCCTGTGGCTTTTGATATCGGCGCTTTCCTGGTGGCTGTACTAGTAGTCCTCGACTCCACCGTATGAGTTGTCTTCGTGACAGTCTTGGTAGTGACAGTCTTGGTATTGGTCTCTTCGTAACCAAGGCCGGTGAGTTTCTCGTCCGATTGTTTTTTTTTTTTCCATGCCTTTTTCAGCCTTTTTCAGTTTGTTCTCGATCTGATTCACTTCTTTAGGAACACTCAGACCCCCACCTTGTAGGGCCTTCAACAGTTTCATCTTGGCGGTTGCTTTGACTTTGGATGGTGGGAGTCCATAGTGAAGAAGTTGGGCCTCATACCAATGCCCAGGATGGTCATTTGTGCCCTGGCTGTCGGTGCTTGTATCGTAAAGAGCTTTGATTTCAGGGGGCGCTGCACGCCGATGGATCTGTCCGCCAGATGCGGAGACGTAGAAAGTATCGACGTTGAATGAAAACGGGCCCTCTGTAACAGGCGTCATGGTCTTGTGTTTTGTGAAGACAATGTCCAGTAGGTAGTTTGAGAGAAAGTCCAGTTGTTTTCCACGTAATAGAGACCAAGCCCCGGGGCCCAAAGTGGTGTGCTGCGTGTGGTGCCTTAGGTGTTGAGTGTAGATCTCATCTGGCGAGTTGCGATTGTAAAGGGAATCAGCAAAATACTCTTGGTAAGTAAGTGAATATGGTCATGTTTCCGCAGTAGACATATGTACCGGTCATAGGACATTCCAGAGTTCACATACCTCGATCCATGGATTATTTACAAGAACTCAACTTCCGGTAGCCCTCTCTTTGCCAAAGCTGCCTGTACACTGTTTTGCATAAGTTCAATCGCCGCTTGCCACGATATAGTTTCTTCCACTGGTGATCCTTGACCATTGTCAGGCTCTTCCTGCAAGTGATCTTCGACCAACCACATCAACCACCGGACAACTGAGACCGCCTTGTCCACATCTTTCTCGCCGAAGGTTACACTGGTCAGATATGAACACAGCGAATCAACATCTTCCTCATACGGGCCACCGGCTGCAAAAGTTTCATGCCATGCTCTGACGGCATCCCGTAGATCGGGCAGCTGCGACAGACGCTGGGATGTAAACACAGGCTTTGGGGGGAGAGGTGGCAGTGGAAGACGCCTCTCAACCCTGCGAGGAGCCTCCTGTTGTCGAGACGAAAGTCTTTGCGCTCTTTCTGCCGCGTTGGCTCGTTGGCGCTGCTGCAGGCGTTTGCGCTTCTGTTCTTCCAGGATCTCTTGCTTTATGTCTTCAGGTAAGGCGTCAAGGAAATCGGCTGAGACTTCGTCCGGGTCCTCGACATGTGGTGACGCCCGTCTAGACAATCTCCCCTCAGTACTGGTAGATGGGACCGCTGACCGAGGACGAACGGATCCAAACCCCGATTGATCGAGAGTTTGAGTCTTCGCGAGTCTCGCAAGTGTTACCGCCTTGGGTGGGCGACCACGCCTCTTTTTAGGCGGAGAAACCGGCCTTCGTAATTTGAGAGAAGCTGGAAGCGTTGGTGGATGCGGTGTAGGTCCAGGTGGCTCAGGCGTCGGCGTAGTAGTTGGTGCTGATTGTTGATAATATCCCAGCACTTCTGAACGAACGTCCTCAGGTAAGGCAGCCAATGTTTCAGGGTCAAGTTGTGACTGTGGAGGCAAGGCTACTTGGCTAACTGGCCGTTCTTCACGCGGTGGAGGGCATGCGGATCCTGCGCGGAAATTCTGCCGCGGTTTTGACTGTGCAACAAGTTTAGACCTGATATCTGAAGGCAATTCAGCCACCACCTTGGGGTCTGCCTGGGTAGGCATAATGAACTGGGACCCGGAGATATTCAGAGGCTTGTGGGCACTGTCGCTGAGAACTGGATCCGCCTGGATCCGAACGGATTCATCTTTGTGTGGACTCTCCAGCTCATCGGGGTCTGCAGCTGGAATGGCTTTCTTGCGAGGCGGGGAGACGCCGAAATTGAGTTGTCTCTGGCTGCTCTCGAGTCCAGAGGACCCAGTCTTGAGAGGTTCAAGCTTCGTCATCTGCACCCCCAGGCCTCTCAAGTCCCCGGGCGAAAAATTGAAGCTTCTTAGCATTGAGATCGCTTCCTTTGCCACCACATCTGGTGCATTTGTTGCGACTCCGAGAGCAACACTTTTGTTGAATGTATCGCATTTACCATGGCCGAGATGCTTTACCGCTTCAAGTGGTGCATCCATCGATCGTCGCATGACCTTGAGGGTGAGTTGCTTTCCCTTGACCAGGTTTTCCATCAACCTTCGATTCAGCTCCGAGCATAGAGACCGTACAAACTCGTCCGCTTGGTCTTGATTCACAAATCGAATGCCCCAATTTACCTCGGCGGAGACCGACTTTCTGGTGACTTGGTCGCCGACTTCCGTTCGATCGATTCCACGAGCATATTCCCACATTTTAATTCCAGTCTTGGGCCCTAAGGCAGATATGAGTCTCTCTTTCGGGAGGTTTCTCATGTCTCTAACAAACTTTGCGCCCAACTCTTCAAGCTTGGCCGCCATGCTATGGCCTACACCTGGTAGGTCACGAACAGTGAGGTCCCCAAGAAAGTCCAAAACTGCATCAGGCTTCAACTGGAACTGGCCAGCGGGTTTTGCCTTTCTCAGAGATACCTTTGCAAGCAGAATATTACCCCCAATACCAACGGAGACCGCACATCCGGTCTTCTCTTTAATCAAATTTCGCAAATTCAAGGCAATATGATCTGCTTTGTCTTGCTCCCGGCCGATCGAGCCCTCCGATATAGCCTCTCCATCTGAGCCACCGGCTTCCGAGCATAAGCCGGTGATATCAATCAAAGCTTCATCAATACTGACACTTTGCACAGTGCCATCAATGGCAAGTATCGCGCTGTAGAACTTGCGACTTGCATCCTCATAGGCTGGGAAATCGTAAGGAAGAACCTTGAGGTCGGGACAGGACTCTAAAGCCCCTTTCATCCAGGTGCCATTCCGGACGCCCTGTGCACGAGCGGGATAGTTACAACTGGCGATTTCAGAGCCCGACCCCGATCCATGAGCAATAGCAACCGGCTTGTCTTTTAATTCCGGGTGTTTGAGAAGCGAAACGGCAGCAAAGAAAGAGTCGAAATCCACGTGTAATATGTACCTTCGCGAACCAGGTATCGACTTTCTCTTCAATGCCTGAGACTGCGTTTTTTCAGTTGTCGCTGCTTGCAGTTGAGCTTTCAGCTCCGCCTTCCAGGTGGATAGGTGATGAAGTCGGGATTCTTTATAATATTGCTGCAAGAAGTCTGGATTCACGACGCTTGACTTCTTCATTCGTGGATCGGAAAGGAGCTGTGCGTTGTATTCTTCGGATGTCAAATCCTCTTTGGTGGAGCTAGGATTTTTGAGCATAGAAGACTTAGAGGCATCAGCCGGTCCGAAATCTTCACTCGTCTGCAAGGGTTGCTCTGATGCCTTTCTGAGCCCCGCGTCATTGCTGATGGGATGTGTCTCGGTTTTTGCCGTGGCTAGAGTGTCCTCCACTTCCTGGATAATGGAGCTAGGAAAATCGCCATAATCTGACTGGGATTGCTGGCTTGGCTTGGCTGGTAAGTCCTCTTGCAATTGTGAAGGCTTTCGGTGTGTAGATGGCGTCACAGGGTTTGGCGAGGACCCAAGGCTTGTGTCCATATTCTCCATATCTCGCAGTCGGGAGTTATACCAACTGCTTCTGGATTGGTCCTTGTAGCCTGAACGAGGGGTGTTTGTCTGACTCGTGAATTGGCCGTCACCGAACTTGAGGACCTTTTGTGCATGGCCTTCATCTACAATTCTATATTCATCCCATGACAATAAGCGCCCTGCTTTGATACTGTCTGTCACCCAGGCAGGTTTGACTATGCGATACCGGCGAAACTCTTCCCGTTTCTTGGGTGTAAGAGCACTGGCAATGATGTGAGTCGCGACTGTCTTGCCGTCCAGATATTGCAGAAACCCGCCGCCGTGGCTGACGATCATCCGATGAAGGTCCTGCAGCGATGGCTGCGTGTACCCGTTGACATGGGCCACTACTCCTCGGAATATTGGCGGTACATCACCGGCTGTAGCTCGGATCTCTGCATCCAGATTCTGCAGCTTCAGTTTCTTCCGCCTCATGTAGTCCCCGAAGCCTCCAAAACTGGAGGCCTCATATTCATCGCCCGCTTCATTACTGAAGTCATCTAGACGCGGTCAGATTAAAAGTGGAGACATTTTTGGTCAACACGTACGATTTTCTATGCGTTTGCGCACAGCACTGGAGTTTATCTCATGACGTGAGCCCATGTTGGGCTGCAGTGACCACCATGACCGACGTTTGCAGTTACCACCAGAACCGTTGTTGACGGTTCCGCGTGAAGCTCTGCGTCACGTGGGGAGCTGTCCAGCGGTCAATCGCAGCAATACATGAGCGGTGAGGCTGTCGCTGATATCATTGATCGATTTTTTTTTCTCTGATTTTTTGCCGCATGGTCTTGTATCTTTTCTTTTCTTCCCTTTTCTTTTCCTCATCCACTTAATTAATCTCGTGGTTCATTCCGGATTCGATTTTTCTTCCTTTGATCTAAAAGTTTGATTTCGATCTCATTTGTCATACACAATGTCTGCTGTTCAGCCAGTTGCAGTCTATGCGCTCCGGGTTCCTCCCGGTGCCATGGTTGCCGCAGTTCCCAATGCCGCTGCGTCGGTCAGTTATACCAACAGATGGCAAATCAATTTCTAGCTAACTTTGTCTACAGTTCCGCATCAGCATGGCTGCCATTGATCCCGATGAGGCTCCCGAGTACGAGGACGATCAGGATACCAGCAAGCCTTCCCGCGCCACCCTGAAGATCGTCCGCGCTCCTCCCGGTCTCGACCTCGAGGACTCTGACGAGGATGATGAGGACTACAGTGATGATGAGGATGAGGAGGACTCTGATGACGAGGATGTCAACGGTGGCCCCAGCGACAAGGAGAAGGCCCGCAAGCTCAAGGAGGCTGCTGCTCTCAAGGACCTCGAGGATGCTATGGAGGAGGACGATGATGAGGATGAGGATAACGAGGACTTTGACCTGAAGGCTGCCATCTCCAAGCTTATCAAGGGTAAGGGCCCCGCTCTGGACGACGAGGACTCCGAGTCCGAAGAGGGTCTCGAGCTCGATGAGAACGTCATCTGTACCCTCAGCCCTAACCAGGTATGATCTCCCTTTCCTCCGATCTGCGTCCAGCGCTTTGAATTACCAATAGCTAACCCCCAAGCAGGCCTACCAGCAACCTCTTGATATCACCGTCTGCGAGGGTGAGCCCGTCTTCTTCAAGGTCACCGGTAACCACACTGTCTTCCTGACCGGTAACTACGTTATCGGCCTCGACGAGAGCCACGATCACGACCACGATGATGAGGAGGATGACGAGGATGACTACGACCTCTCCCCCGATGAGGATGAGCTCGACATGGATGAGCTCATGGCCATGCAGGAGGATGACGACAGCGACGACCTGGATGATATGGAGGACCCCAGAATCACCGAGGTTGAGAGCGAGGAGGAGGCCCCCAAGCTTGTTGAGTCCAAGAAGGGCAAGAACAAGCGCGCTGCCGAGGAGGAGGCCAGCCTTGACGAGCAGATGGCCAAGGCCAGCAAGGCCAAGTCCACCAAGGCTGAGGAGCCCGCTCTCACCAAGGCCCAGCAAAAGAAGCTCAAGAAGAACAACGGCGACGCCGCCGCTGTTGAGCCCAAGGAGGCCAAGAAGGAGGCCAAGACCGACAAGAAGGTCCAATTCGCCAAGAACCTCGAGCAGGGCCCTACCCCCTCCGGCGACAAGCCCACCGGTACCCTCGGCGTGAAGGAGGTTCGCGGTGTCAAGCTTGACGACAAGAAGCTCGGTAAGGGTGTTGCCGCCAAGAGTGGTAACACCGTTGCCATGCGCTACATTGGCAAGCTCGAGGACGGCAAGGTCTTCGACTCTAACAAGAAGGGCAAGCCTTTCACCTTCAAGCTCGGAAAGGGTGAGGTCATCAAGGGTTGGGACATCGGTGTCGCCGGCATGTCTGTCGGTGGTGAGCGTCGCATCTCCATCCCTCCCGCTCTCGCATACGGCAAGAAGGCTCTCCCCGGCATTCCCGGCAACTCCAAGCTCATCTTCGACGTCAAGCTCCTTGAGATCAAATGAAGTGCTTGACCTTCCGTTTTTTGACCGGGGTGTTTGAGGATACCGGTTTTATTGCATGATTCCCGTGATATCCATTGCTGTCTTTTTTCTGCTCACTCCCCACTGCACGTGGCATGGATGAGATGATCGCGAGGAATTTGTATCCCTGCATGGAAAAAGTGACTGTTTATTGCTCTATATTTTGTATTGTGTATTACCTTTTATTGAATCCATCACAAGATGTTGAATACTTCAGTTACAGACAAGTAGTACCTTGGTAGTCATTAGAAGTATGAGTTGAATCCAAGTGAACAGCCAGCTCACCGTATCAGAACGGTGGTCAACTGGTCAACCTTGGAAGAGCTTAGTTACGATGGTGCGCATTGGTTGTTGTCCCAGCCCTCAAGTGCTCCAGGCTGGAGGCAACATCCTGCGCAGATGTATATTCCTCGAACTCAATTGGCCTCTGGTTTTACCTACTAGGTACTAGGTACAACCTTGGAATGTTTCCCAGGTGCTCTTCTAAATGTGCACCCATCCAATCTAATCGGACCAGTATATCAAATGTGTGCGTCACAGGTGTAGCAAATGTGTGCATTGAAGTTGAAGATGCAAACGACCTTTAAAGCCACCTAGTTTTGCAGTGTCCATTGGCTTTTTGCTCTTATAGCAATAAAGGCACGCAGTCTCCATCGAACTGGGCTTGTGGTTTAGTGGTATAATACTCCCTTAGCATGGGAGTGGTCCGGGGTTCGATTCCCCGCGAGTCCATTCTTTTTTGTTTGTGGTTGATAGTACTCTTCACTTGTATCGTCCGAGGCAAACAATTGATTTTTGTTCATGTTTTTGGTTATGCTTCGGCCTCAAAGTCTTGGTATCTAGTCAGAACTATCTATGTATTCAACTTCCGAGGTTCCAAGTTCCAAATTCCAAATTCCGCTGTGGCAAGCATCATCTCCAGGGCTGCATCATGGACAACTATATATAATGCCGCAAGGTTGGATAGTGAACACAAAATCCACCCAAGTATCCTCCAGACTTGGAATGTTCAGAACATATCCATGGATACCTAGGTACAAGTAAACCATGAGCCTCAAGTGTAGAGCACACCTGCAATCCCGCAATCAACACTGGAAAATTTTAACCTTGGAAGGTTAGATCCTCTTTCCATTAAGCTGCTCAATCTTCAATGAGTTGATGTCGACGTCCTTCAAGGTTCGTCCCTGGTACCTCATTAGCCGATGCCAGGTGGAACCCACCTGGGAATGACACATGAACCTACATTGACAGCAATGATGCTGCTATGCTCGCCCTCTTCGGCGCGAGCGTACACACTTGTACCGCAATTGGTACAGAAGCCATGGGGATAGTTCATGGTTCCGAAGCGGTATTCCTGTTCCGGATAATTAGCAATGCCACCCGAGGGCGAAAAGAAGCAGGAGAGCTTTTACCTTGGCAGCATCAGGGCTGTTGTGGAAAATGAGATTAGGCTTCTTGGTATAAACCAGAAGATAGCCATTGATAGAACAGATGGAACCTGTCCGGGCAAACTCATTAGTAACTGGTGGTCTTATCTTCAGAAAACGTCTTCCTTCTCCCCAAGAGGAAAGCTGTACAGTTGCATGTGTTGACTACCTGCTCCTGTATGGGAGCTGGGAGCTTTATCGTGTAACTGACTCTCCCGCAGTGGCAACCACCCTCATACGATACCATCTTGGCTGGATTGGCTGGAGTATCCGACATATTGCGCTAGATTGTTTGCTTTTGGGGGGTGCAGTAGGTGGAAAAGAAAAGGTCAAGTGGTCAAGTGGCCAAGAAGAAAAGAAGCGAGCCCCAGCCTTGCTTATACAGTGTTTTGGCCCCCACCAGTGCCTCCAATGAAACATGCTAGGACTGATGGTGTACTGGATTCCTCTGATAACCCCCAATAAATCCAGAATACGAGATATGATAGCGAATCCAATGATTCAAAAGCCGTCGAATCCGTTCCCGCCATCCAATAGAGCTGTGCTATACGAACCATGGGGATTTCTCGTATTCGAAACAAGCGATCCTATCATATTATCCAGAAGTCGCGCAGTAAATCTGGAAGCCTACACACGAGGAACTCATCATGTGTACTCTGTGAAACCCGTATAATCTCTGTTTCCGGGAAGTGCGCATTTATGCTAGTGAGCAAAAGCAGCATCGAAGCAAAATATGAGCACGAAAATTGAGAAAAGCCAAGAAATAGCACACACCAAGCCCATAGACTAAATCAGACGCAATGAGCAGGATCAGGATCAATATCATGACTGGTTGCAGATTGGCGCATTATCATAAATGTGTAGATGTTCATGCATACTTCAGGCATATTAAGCATGCATATAGTGTTTCAACGGAAAAAGCAATACGCCAAGAAGAAGCGAGTCGAAATTTGTTTATTAAATGTAATTCAGGAATTTAAACCACCACCGACAAGTTCCAAACCGAACGGTCTCAGACCTGCTTTGATCTTCGCATGACAGCGGAGACCGTTATTCCACAACTTCATACCTCCGCGTCCATGTAGGTGGAGCACTTAAAAACCACGATCGAAAGGGATTGAGAAGTCTCTGGCGCCGTGCTGCCTTGCGCTCTCGCTCCTCACGTTGTATGTCCTTATAAACATCCGGGGTGATGATCTGAGGAGGCGGCTGGGGATAGATGGCACTGCGGGGCGTGTCGAGGCCGGCATGCTGTCTGCTGAGGTTGTCCTCGTAGATCGGGGTATCTGGTCGAGAGCAGTCGTGAGAATTTTTCTTGTACTCCTTTGATTGAGAAGTGGGCGTGTGGATATTGCCAGGGGGAGATATTGGAAATGCGTCCGCAGTCGGTCCAGGCTCTGAATAGATCGTTGTATGCCCGGTCCACCTGGATGTAGGTGAATGCAGAGGCTCGAAAGCGTTGTATGCAGGGGCCGGCTTTGTTCCGCAGGGTTCATTCCCATTGGCTGTCTCTGTTCCCATGGACAGGTCAAATTGTCTGCTCGTCCTCGTTGGCCCGGACATTGTGAAGCTTTGACAGAAGATGGCGTAGGACTCGTGAAGACGGGCTTCTCTTTGTGCTTCCATGTCGATGCTGGGGAAATCCTCTTCTACATCTTCATGGATAGCGTCCTGTAGTTTGATATCATAGAATTGGCGATCCGGCGAGTGCGGATTGTATCGATCTGAGACAGTCGTGTTCTCCAGAGCCTTCAGGTTCTTCTCACTTAGATCATGATGTTGGCCCCCACCCAAGATCGACTGGGATATTCTTTTTGAAACTTTCCTTGTGAGTTGGGAGACGGTGTTTCGCCGAGAGAGCTGAGGTGCTGGCTCTGCTGAGTCTTGAGTGGAGAAAGTATCACCCGAGGCGAAGGAAGCATCGTCGTTCACGATGTGGACGTTGGGCATGTTGGATCCAATAGATATGATGTCACACAGATCGAGTGTAGCATGAAAGATTCACGATCGTCGAGGGGGCCGGTTGCCAATAAATTATTCACGATCAAACAGTCGACGGTTGAAAATGGAATCTCCGTGAAGATGCACATGGGCCGGCACATATAACTAGCACAGTGCTTAAAACAAGTATTGTTACCCTCCAGATAAGGGCCTAGATGCTTCGGATTCTTGAAGATCAACAGGCCGATTCTTCAACTTATTTATCATTTCGGCATACTACCTCAAGAACTCCGTACATAAGTACACAAAGAAAGAGAGCATGTGCCCTGGGCGTTCCGCAAGCTCCTGAGACCAGTTCGCACCATTCCTGTTTCTCTTCATCGGAGGGGGTCGGGGTACCGCTAAGCAAGCCACCATGCACGGTGTTGTAGGAGGCACGTCAGAGGTCGTGCCGCAGTTTGTGATAGGGTTGTCTGGCAGAGAGAGTGGGTTCGGACTGTAAACCTGTTGAAAGTGCATACGATTACCACGCAGTAGTCATGACAAAACTCTACAAAAATGGCTGGACTGTCATGATCTTTGGGGTTGGCAAGTCTACGGACAAAGGGGCAGTGAGACATTCTAGTCACCCCGCCATCAACCGGTGGCGCCTCTTAGCAGTTAGTCTCAGACATTACATCCAATGCGCACCGGAGATCACTGGACAAGGCTAGGCACAGTCCTATTGGACATGCCGAGTATGTGGAATTACATGTGCCCCAGGATCCCTGCACACGGACGTATTAAGGACTCGTTTGTCCACGGTGAGTCCGCTCCAAAGCCACAAGAAGGTTAATTAAATTGATCAGAGGATCAAGTGAGATCGTGAAAGTGTCTTTATTTACAGGGCCTTGGAATATGAATAACATCCAGTAAAAATACAAGGTCACATTAACCAGACATGCCCTCGCGCCCGAGGCCCCAGCGACCAACCTCCCGCATGCCTTCGTCGCCGCCTTCAGCCAGACGCCCATTGGCATTGGAGGGGTTACTGCTGCCCAGCACTCCGGCCACACACTGCCAGCCATTACGACCACCACCCCAGCGGAGGACTTCGTTCTTGTATCGCTCGCCGGCGGCGCGATCAGTGGCTGCCTGACCGGACTGGAAGACATCCTGCCAGAGTTTATTGGCAATCGCACGGTCAAAGATGTAGCTGTAGTATGTAGCACCGTAGCCGTACAGGTGTCCGAAAAAGCCCTGCCACGAGGTGCGAGGTTGGACATTGGCGGGATCAGGGAGACTGGAGTGCTGAGAGAACACTCGGTGGTAGATGTCAGTGGAGTCAATCCCAGCCGAGCTGATTTCAGCAGGAATAGTGTGGTAGGCCTGGTCAACGAGCGCCATCAGGATTTGCGCTTCGTTCTCGACAGCGCCGTAGATAGAGCCGTGGGCGGTGCGATCAAGCTCCATGCTGCGCATCATACTCTCTGATAGGGGCTCGTCGGTTCTCCAGTGACGCGCGTACAGAGATAAAACTTCTGGCGCAGTCGCGAAACTCTCCATCAACACGGAAGGAAGTTCGGCGAAGTCCGTGGCGCACCGGGTTCCAGAAATTGACTGGAGAGGCGTTTGGCCGAGAATCGAGTGGACCGCATGGCCCATCTCGTGGAATAGAGTGCGAACGCTCTGCTCGTTGAGTAGTGTTGGCTGGCCACTACCACTAGCCTGAGGCTCTTGGAAGTCACACACGAGAGCGATCGTGGGCAGCTGGCGCAAGGTTTTGGTCTGTGGATCAACACCGGTGGCCATGCCGTCGTTCGGGTGTGCGGATTGGTTCATCGAGGCGCACTCAGCGACCTCCTCGGCAGAGATCTCACGGGAGCAGCGCAGAGTAAAGTGAGCCGGGTTGGGGTGCTTGCTAGGACGTGTAAATAAGTCACAGTAGACGACAGCAATGTGTCTTTCGGATTCGTCCACCACGTCCAATCGACGGACATCTGGATGCCAGGTTTCGCCGGGAGAGGCTTCGTGTGGCACAAGACGGACGCCATAGAGGCGGTCAAACAGTCTAGAAAGACCCTGCATGACTGTGCCTAAAGAGAAGTACTCATTGATAACACCCGAGTGACGAGAGCGCCGGGCTTGGGTATACTCCAGAACACGTTTATGGACGTAGTATGCATGATCCCAAGGCTGCAAAGCCGCACCACCCTTCAAAGATTGAAGCTTAGACAATTCTTCGCGAACTGGTCCCTGGTTACTGGAGATAAGCGAGGTCAAGAAGTTCGACACTGCTTCAGGTGTCTTCGCCATTTTGTCACCTAGTGTCATGTGCGCGAAGCTACTGTAGCCTGTCAGCTGTGCAAGCTCTGCCCTCTTAGCCAGAAGCTCTTCTAGTCTTTCAAGTTGGCGCTTGCCAGAGGTGCGAGTTGCGAGATATATTTCCTTGCGAACGTTCTCATCATGGACTGAGCGCAGGGCGAGCCGAGGAACGATTCCCATAGTAGGGACTGGTGCTTTCTTGTTCCATCTCTTGATTTTAGAGACAACAATCGGATCCAATCCCTGGAGAGCGTTCGCAGGGAATGTGACCTGGGACCGAGCGGGCTCCGCGCCGTTCATGAAATCAGAACCCAACTGACTCACATCGTTGGACAAATTCACGAAACGCTGTCGTACATTTGGGGGCATATGGATTGCAGAGTTAGAGAAATCTTTGTTGAGGATTTGAGCCACGATTGTCTCGCCCTCAGTCCAGTGTGATGTCACATCGGGGTTGTTCAGGGCCTTATTGAGCTGTTCATGCAGCCCTGTCGTCGTGTTCAAAACGTTCATGTACTCAAACATGAGAGCCCACGCCTGCGTGGCTGCTTCTTGTATCCGAGGCTCCGGATGAATCGTTCGAATAAAGTCCGATAGGTCGATAACGCGACACAAAAGATCGCTGAGCCGGTCAAGGTCCCGTGCCAGGGCCCTGTATTCTTCCACCGTCGAGGCAGCGAGGACTTTGGCAACAATAGCCTGACACCTTTGTAGCGAGACATTTGCAAATGTCATGAAGCCTTCGGGGCTCGCCAGGTATTGGTTCTGGACTAGCCCAGCCCGTCTAGGGGCCGCAGAGCGCTGCTGGGAGAACTCATTCCAAAACGGCTGTGAGTCGAATACGCTCCGCAAAGTCTTATCATCGTCGGTTTTGCGTGGTGCACTGTGGTTTGCGGGAATATATTCGAACGACGAGGGTGAGGGCGATGCGGCGCTCGCGAGGGCCCGGCTCTGGTATCGCGGGTGCAGCCATTTGCGACACGCCCACGTTCGTCGCGAAGGGCGAAGCATTGTATGGACCGTATTAAAGACAGATACAGAACATGAGAAAAGATCACATTAGATCAAAGCAGTATACAGTTGTTCGAGGAGAACGGGCAATGACGGAGTTTTCTGGAGGTTCCGCCGAGCCGAAGAATTCCCGTCCTGCTCCAACACGACTTTGCTTCATTCTCACTACCAGCTCACCCACTCCTCCCCCCTCACACCCCCAGGATGTCCTTCCGGCCGATGTTGCACCAGGTACGCAGCCGGCCTTAATATGCTTCCAACTTATCTGGATGCAATTGATCATCAAATGCCCGTTCTACGCTGACTCGTTCCTAGCGGGCTGTGGCTCCGATCGCAGCCACTCTCCTCGCAGGAGGCATTGCTTTGTACCCCAAGCAGACGGCATTTGCTGAAGGGTCCCGAGACAACGTATGAAGAAATCCGAACCCAGCTCTATCAAAGCTCCAGCAGCCCCGATCTAACGCACGATTACTTCCCTAATATAGCGCAAACCTATCTACGATGACTTCCCTGCCGATCTCCCCGAACCCTCCAAGCCTGCCGCGCCCGTCGCTGCGGCCGTTGCTGCTCCCGCGGCCATCGAAGCCCCCAAGCTGGTCTCCGCACCGGCCGCGCAACAAGCCCCCTCTTCGCCCACCCCGACAGACATCCTGACCGCACAGGTCCGAAAAGCCCGCCTCTTCCTCTACTCACACTCTCTTTCCGCCGAGCAGGGCTTCAACAAGTTCCTCTCCAAGGCGCTTAACATTGAAAACTGCTTCACCAACACCGTCGCGTCTCTCGCACCCTCCCCCGAATCCGGTGAGCGCCTTCTCCCCGGTGGTGTCTACGTCGTTGTGGCTGCCATGGCCGGCTCCATCGTTTCGCGCAACCGCGGTATCTTCCTCCGCAGTGCGTCCCCACTCGCATTCGGTACCGCTGCCGCCTACAGCCTTCTGCCCGTGACGATGCGCAACGTTGGCGACCTGGTGTGGGAGTACGAGAAGAAGGTCCCCGCCGTTGCGGACCAGCACTTGGCTGCCCGTGAGCGCGCAGAGCACATCTGGTACACTGGACTTGCGCACAGCGCAATGGCACGCCAGATGATGGAGGAGAAGATCGGTGACACCCGTAAGAAGCTGGAGGAGCTGGTCAGCAAGGGCCACTGAATTAGACCCGTATTTGGGCTATAGAGCGGGTTTGATTTGTTGCATATGTACGCCTAGAACTCTTATATCCGAAGACATAACCGGATTGGTTTCTTTTGTTTCCCATTGTTTGGTCATAAAATGCTAGGCACAAAGCCCTAGAAACGTGTGCTTGTCTATGGTTTCGACCCCAAATGATCAATGCCTGG
This sequence comes from Penicillium olsonii, assembly GCA_911174995.1. NCBI lineage: Eukaryota > Fungi > Ascomycota > Eurotiomycetes > Eurotiales > Aspergillaceae > Penicillium > Penicillium olsonii. The sequence continues at coordinate 230,195 of CAJVNO010000005.1, read as the reverse complement.
GTATCAGTTCGACGTTGGGGTACTCTACAGTTAAATTGATTTCTTTTGTTACCGCTGAAAAGGTATTCCGAACATTGTTTGTAGCTTGTGGGCTTGCGATGATCGGTATCTTTGGCTTTCGTCGTACTCTACATTAAATTGATTCCAAACTCATGTTGATCATTCCTCTTGGGTAGGCCCAGGAGATCCCTCAGGTGCCTCGGGTGCAGTTGCAGGGCTCTCCAAGTGATTTGGTGTTGCTCCTGCCTTTGGCGGGGGAGGCAGAGGAGTGCCATGTCGTGAGGGTGCATAATCCTGCGCCCGACTCTTCTCTTCACCTTCGGCAAAATAGTCATCGAATGCCCGATTGGGGGAGACACCCGGTCGTGACTTTCCTGCACGGCGGCCCGCAGGAGACCTACTTTGTGACGGTGAGGCAACGCGTTGAGCGGCGGCCAGAGGTGGCGGCGCCGTTAGATTGGCGGGGATCAAGTAGTTGTTAGAAGGAGGTGGCACCCCTGGCACGGAGCTTGCAGTATCATTCACCGGCGCAGGGCTGTTGCTGTCGCGTGTTTCGAAAACCACCTCACCGGGTCCTTCGACCTCCTCTCCCAGTCCGAGCGGCAGCCGGTGCAAGGCACCAAATCCAAGTTCGGCACCAAGGGCACCTTCACCGCCCCAACCTCTGGTCGGAATGAGCTCGACCTCACGAACCACGTCGAATTCGCTATTGTAGACCCACAGTACCAGCGTGCGGTTGAGATGATCTTCCACCAGCTCTCCCAGTGCCGCCTCCCCTCTTAATGTCCCACTGGGGGTTCCAATGATATAATCTGAGTATGGTAGCAGACCGGCTCGGTATGCTGGGCTTAGCGGTGATGGTACTGCAATGACGTGCCATATGTTCTGTGTCGAAGCCAGTGGAGCAAGCTGCAATGCGAGGCCAAGGGAGGGGTTTGTTGGTGGTACCGCATAGGTCACAGTATGTGTTCGTTGACCCTGTGTTGATATTAGCTTTCAAGCTGGAAGACAGTAACAACGCGGGGAGTATCACCTTCGCACTCCACACTTCAAGCGTCAAGCTTCCTCCAGCGCAATTGCGGCATTCTGTCGCAAAGAGGTTGGGATCTGGGTCTTCCTGTAGGCAGGTGTCAGCTGTATTATGGAAACAAGAAGCATATGTAGACCCAAGACTTACTATAGTGTGTCCATTGATTCCCACAATAAAGTCAAACCATGGCTCCAAAGGCAGATCGGGGTCCTTATTGCGGAGGACTTGGAAGCCAAAAGCGTTGTCGCTGGGACCAGATCGAGGCTGCTGACCTGGCTCCCCGTCCAGGCGGCCGATGAAACGATTTAATGCGCCGAACATGACACTCAAATATGATCACAGAATGAGCCGAGGTGAACGTCGGAGCCAGTTGCACTAGAAGCTGTGTTGTATTGACGGGGCATGAGCTGGCCCGGCCGCGGTGCAAACAGTGCAAACACCTCATCTTTATCACTTATCGAGAATCAATCATCTCGACTTATCGCGAAACTGCATCATGGCAGAAGAAGAAGCGCCTCCTGAGGTGCATCATTACAGCAGCCTTCAAGAGGTCCCATGGGACATCCAGAAGTAAGAGTCTCAAGCTATCAGCAAGCTCAAAGCTAACCTTGACAGCTACTGGGCACAACGCTATCAAATATTTTCCAAGTATGACCAAGGTATCTGGTTGACTGATGATGCTTGGTTTGGAGTCACACCCGAGCCTGTTGCCAAGTATGTGACTTTGCAAACACTCTCGCTTCCTTCGTGATGCTGATTTAATTTCTAGCAAAATCGCTGCCCAGATGGCAGATTCGGCACCTGCTGGGCGCATGATTCTGGTAGATACGTTCGCTGGCGCAGGTGGGAACACAATCGCATTTGCATTGACCGGCAAATGGAAGCGCATCTATGCCATTGAGAAGAATCCTGCCGTGCTCAAGTGCGCAAAGCACAATGCCAAAATCTACGGGGTTCAGGACAGGATCACTTGGTTCGAAGGCGACTGCTTTGAGATTCTCAAAAAGGAGTTAAAAGACCTGGCACCTTACAGTGTCATTTTTTCCAGCCCACCCTGGGGAGGTGAGATCACCCCAGTCCTTTCTTTGGAAGGTCTCAGCTAACAATCTCAGGCCCAGGATATCGCTCAGATCAAGTGTTTAACATGAAGACCATGGAGCCATACTCACTACAAAGACTGTACGATGAATACTCGGTCTTCAGCCAGCACATGGTTCTCTTCATCCCCAGGACATCAAATTTGAAGCAAATAGCCAAGCTCATTCCTGAGGGGAAACAGAATATGGTGATGCACTATTGTATGGAGGGGGCAAGTAAGGCACTGTGCATATTCTACGGGGACTTTGACGTGGCACGACTCTCTCAATAATAATCTTTCAATTGTATTCAATTGTTCTTTAATCCCATTCTATTATTCAGTATTGATTCGCTTTTCTCTATTCATCATACCAATCAATCAATAGATATTGATGATCAGGCAGCTGATTGCCATTTCCGGTTAGTGCGATACGTCCCTCGCGCATTATCCTTGAACCCGTTTTCTCTACTCCGTACTCCGTACATCCATGCCATTCCGCGAGCCCTTTGCGACGCCTTTCTCTCTGACACCGATGCGCCTGTGGTAACCCGCGTCGCCCTCCCGGCCCGCGTCTCAGCCTTTATCGCCAAAACCCGAGACTTTTCCCATTCTCCAACCGCATCCCACGCATCGCACGCATCACACGAAACAACCCGCTTTATCCTCAATAACCTGACACCGTAATACACAGCATACCGACACTCTGGCTCCATCCAAACCGCCCACCATGCCTCACGCAACCTCCAAGGCCGGGGAGGCCGAGGCTGACACCGACTTTGACGATGTGATGCGCCAGCTGAACAATTTCGAGAGCAATGCCAACATGGACTTCTTGGACCGGGACCTGGACGTCGGGGAGAAAGCGGACGACGCCATCGACTACGAGGACTTCGAGGATGATGACCTGCCAGAGGAAGAGATGCTGGGAGCACCGGCTCCGGCCCTGCCTGCTGTGGATGATGGCGGTCAAGACCCTTTCGCGAACCTGGGCTCAGACGATGCCGCACTATTTGGAAACGGGGATGATCTTTTCGGCGACCAGGGTGAAGCGGCTCAGCCCCAGGACGACAACCTCGATGACCTCTTCGGTGAAGGCTCGTTTTCGCCGCCTCCTGCTGGTCAGGATGACCCTACCAAGGGCCTCTTCGAAGATGAAGAAATGCCTTTGACAGAACAACCCGTCGACCTCCCGCTTCTTCCACCGGCGCCTGAGCCACAGCCACAACCCATACCGGCCGACGAGGATGACTTCCCAGATGATGACAGTATCATGTCCGACAGTATGAACCCCAATGAACTTCGCGCATGGAAACTCCAACAGGCTCTTTTCGCAATGTCCGGCCCAGAAAACCCACCGGCGCCACCAGAGAACCACGAAGAACTACTGCACTCTCTGTTCCCTCAGTTTGACCGCAATACTCTTCCACGTTGGTTGGAATTGATCCCGCACAAAAGGGCCATATTCTTTGGAAAACAACCCACCAAACCGCCCAAGCCCGTTCTTCCCACAAAGGTCAACATCGAACTTGCGCCTGATCAAGAGCGAACGTTCAGAACCGGCCAGCCCCTCAAGCGTGGCTTGGATCACGAATCGCTCGGCATCGTAATGATCTCGCAATCACCTCGCGAGGACGAGGAGGCGGACACAAACGAGGATACCGAATTGGGAGATGGTGATCTGGATGACGACGAAACACTTCCTGGTGGCTTCACTATGCAAGATCTTCGTACCATTTGCGTGAACTGGGACGTCAAAGATGATCTTTCCGTTACGGATATCGATGAACAGCCCCAATCGCAGAACAAGGACGGGCTTGCTGTTGACGATGATGAAGATTGGCTCATGGAAGCTGAGGCTCCCAATAAAAAGCGGAAGACCGGACCAACCCCCATGGATGTCATTGCGTTGTCACATATCGATATCCCGCTATTGGATGACCCTGAACAAGCAACGATGAAGATTGCTAAAAGAGTCACCATCGATCTCAACGACCCCAACATTCTTGTGGATGAATCAAGAGCAGATGCCATCGCCAACAAGCCCAAACACGCCGCTCCTCGTACCAGGGACGAAGTGGACCTGAACCTGACCCGTCGTCTCACCCAGCGATACAACATCTCGAACGATCAAGCATACGACATGCTCAAGCAGAACCACCAGAACAAGATTCGTAGCACTCTTGGCAACGTGACACTCGAGCACGCTCTTCCAGCTCTACGTCTTCAGTGGCCTTACTACAAGACCGAGTTAGGCAAGTCCGAAGCGAGATCTTTCCACCGACCCACCATGTCATTCCGCCCCGGACAAACTTCGTGGTTCAAGAATCCTCTTCATGTCAAGCGCAAGCAACTACGCGGACGGGACGCCAAGAGTGTCTATGACTCTACTCAATCCCTGTCGATGGGAGACAACTCCCATGTCTTGCTAGTGGAATACTCGGAAGAGGTTCCCATGACACTAGCAAACTTCGGAATGTGCAACCGTTTCATCAATTACTACAGGCGCAAGAACATTGACGATCCTACTCGCCCAAGAGCAGAGATTGGTGAAACAGCGGTTCTCCTGCCCCAAGACAAGAGTCCCTATTCAATTTTCGGCCACGTTGATCCTGGCGAGATCTCCCCGGCGATATCCAACTCCATGTACCGGGCACCGCTGTATCCTCACCAAAACAAGAGCACAGACTTCCTCGTGGTCCGCAGCACTACCGGTGTTGGCGGCAGTACTTATTACCTGCGCAACATCGAGAACTTCTTCGTTGCTGGACAGCAATTCCCCTCTGTTGATATTCCTGGACCACATTCACGCAAGGTGACTACTGTTGCAAAGAATCGCATGAAGATGTTGGTATACCGTTTGTTGAAGAAGAGTCCGGACGAACGACTTGCAATCAGTGATGTTACAGCCCATATCCCCAACACCACAGATATGCAAAACCGACAGAAAGTCAAAGATTTCCTACAGCACGACAAAGACACTAAATACTGGAAGCCGCTGGACCCGACCCTTCCAGACCAGGATACCATCCGGTCTTGGGTTCAGCCCGAGGATGTTTGTCTTCTCGAGTCCATGCAAGTTGGCCAGCAACACCTCCATGACACTGGATATGGCAATGACGCCGAGACTGGTGGTGACAACGATGAAGATGAAGAATTCGAGAGCTTTGAACAGCAAATGGCCCCCTGGAAAGCAACTCGCAATTTCCTGCTGGCATCCCAAGGAAAAGCTATGCTGAAACTCCATGGCGAAGGAGACCCCACTGGCCGCGGCGAGGGTTACAATTTCATCAAGACAAGCATGAAGGGTGGATTCAAGGCTATTGGTGAAAGTGTTGAGGATAAACTCGACGCACAGCGACTGAAAGAGCTCGGCGGCCACAGCTACAACGTTGCCCGACAGCAAAAGTCCTACGAAACCTCCATTCGCCGTATCTGGGATGCCCAAAAGGAAAGCTTGTCCTCTACCATCGAGCACTCAGACCAGGAGAGCGACATAGACCAAGAAGACGATTACCAAGAACAATTCAACAAGCCGACGCCACGTTCCGAAGCCCCCACGCCAGGCCCATACCGTCGCGATGACGAGACAACCAGTCAATTCAGTAAGATGAGTTTCAACAGCCAGCGCGGCAAAGTATTGCGCATCACCCGCCAAGTCAAGCTCGACAATGGCGAAATCGTGGAAAAAGAACAGCTGGTCTGGGATCCCCGTGTCATCAGACAATACATCCAACATCGACACACCCACGAAGCCATGCACACAAAACTGGAATCACTCCAGCCAACCGGCGACGCCGAAGTCGACGCCCGCAACAGAAAACTCATCGAGGCCGAACTCAGTCGTCTCAACCGCAACAAGGAGCGCCGCTTTGCCCGAGAGAAGCAGAAGGGTATTCCTCGTGCCGGCGATCCAGATGGCAAGCCTGCCGGTACTCAGCGCAAATGTGCCAACTGTGGCCAAGTGGGACATATCAAGACCAACAAGAAGCTTTGTCCTTTGCTGAACGGCACTATGAAACCCGAGGATCGTGTCACGGACTCGGCGTTCTCTATGAGCGCCCCAGTTCTGTGATCTTGGTTCCCCCCAGCTCCGCTTGTCCTTGAACATCATCTATTTCACAATATGCTCCGAACTTGATACCCCTTCCAAAATCTTGCTTGTTTAGAAATTCATTTCAATGCCCGATATCTGTCCCTGCTGGTGTGAGTCCATGACAGGTGAAGTGCGTTTTCATACGGTTGTCCTTTGTCACCTATTCTTAGCCCATGGGCATCCAACTTCGATGAGGTTTAATCGAGTACAATCAATTCTATAATGACATGTTTGCTTCCGTAAAGTCGACACAACCAATCTATTCGTCCGAGTGACACGTAGAGCCTCATCTGGGCAGCTCTTGCTTGAGAACTGCTACGTGAGAGCACTGGTCCTAACCTCGGAAGCATGCCTAATGCATGTGAGAAGAAGCCCAAAGAGCATTGTAGATAGGTTTGATTCTAGGAAGCAGAGAGGAAGTACAGATAATGGTACAAGGAGGGTGAACAATCATCCACGAGGGAATCAAACCGCGAAAAAAGACTATATGGATAAGTTTCGGTCATTGAAAAGACGGCAATGTCTGAATCGAACGAAAACCACTCACAGCTGAACGACTGCACACAGAATCGAAAACAATGATTCAAAGCAACACTCTTTGAGCAATCACGTAGCAAAAAGGCTTGTCAAATCGCCGCGAGGAGCACGCTGACGACCTCTTTCCGAGCCAAAAGCCAAAGCAACCTCATTAGGTCGCCGGTATGTATATCCCAAGAAAGCTCCAGCTTTGCGAATATCCAAGACTGTCTTGCTCAGCTCTTCGTCTCGAAGGATTTTGTCACGAGGCCGTTTCTTCTCTTTTTTCCGCACAGAATTCGCCTGCCCCGGTGCTGGATTGGGGGTAGCTTTGACAGCTTGAGATTCAGGGAGAGCATTTCCCGTCGGGTCTGGTGGGTTAATAGAAGCATATCCAGACTGCTTGTCGAGATGGCACGCTTTTTCTTCCGAGTCACTAGCGACATCTTCGGCTTTGTCGGCTAGCTTCCACTCATCAAAATACCGGGTGTCTTGCCAGCTCCTTACTCTAGGAACCATGGGTGGCTGACACAGGTGTAGGTCTTGCCATCGAATCCCTCTGAAGAAGGGATGGATCTTGATGTCTGTGGCGTCGTTCGCATATACGTAGTAGCTTGCAACATTCTTGTACCGCGTGTCCATCGAGTAGAGAAAATGTTTGGAGACTTGACGTCCTATGAGAATGTCATTTGCCCTGTATTTTGGGGAGCACAGACGAGACTCGCGCTCTGTAAGAATCCTGAGAATGAGGTCTAGAGCATCGGCAGAGATCATCTTGTCCGATGACCTTTCCCGAGGGAATTTCAAATGGTCTGCGTGTTCCTGTATGGATGTTAGAATTTGAAGAGAGTCAGCAATCATCAGAGGCACCCACGAGGATTTTGGCCTTTGTGTCATGCCGGCTTTCGCAGCCGAATGGTGTAAACCCGTACAGGCACTAGGTTGATATCAGTACTTGTTCGTTGTTGGCCATGAGCTGAACATGCATACCTCATACAGAATTATTCCCAAACTCCACCAGTCACATCGGCCATCATACATTTCACCTCGAATGACCTCGGGGGCCATGTACTGACTGGTTCCAACCACACTCTTAGCAAACCTGCGTCTTCCATAGTTTTCCCGCCAGTCTAGCAGATCCGCATTAGGTGGTTCAAGAGAAGCCTCGTCATTCATAGACGGCAAGTTGTTTTCAAAGATATCTTTCGGCGTAGAAGCAAGCCTCTGGTCCTCGGCATCCCCTTTGACCTCAATACCAAGCTTCTGCAACAGAGAATAGCGGTGAACGTTATAATAATCTTGATCATGAGACCAGTGGCCGTTGAAAGACAGACCGAAGTCGGAGATTTTTAGATGCCCCGAGGCTGAAATGAGGAAGTTGTCAGGCTTGACGTCGCGATGGATCCAGAAAAGCCGATGGGCCTCCTCAATGCATAAGACCATCTCAGCGACATAGAACCGCGCCCAGTCCTCGCGGAGGGTGTCCTTGCGAATCAGGAAGCTTAAGAAGTCTCCACCTACCATGTAATCCATCACAAGGTAGAGGTTGTTGGTGTCCTGGAAGCTGGCGATCAATGGAACAACCCAACGAGAGCTTTCGGATGCAACAAGGAAGTCTCGCTCAGCCCGAATATGACCTTCTTGAGAGTTGCGGATCATTCCAGCTTTTTTGATGACTTTCATGGCGTAAAACTCTTTCTTTTCGCCTGTCATGTATCTCCGACGGGTCTGTCTGGCTCCCTCCACGGCGTTCTTCAAAATCCCTAGAGACCTGTACCGGCTGTTGGCACTGGTAGCTCCGTTGGCATGCGAGCAATTGTCATCTTCGGTTACCCATGGCACGCCATCAACTTTTCTGACCAGGCGCACAACACCAAAGCTCCCTTTCCCAAGCAACTTGATAGACTTGTATCCGGCACGAGAGATAGTCTCTTCACTTTGCGCCCTCTTTCTGTTCGATCTCAGAACCCGGCATTGTCGAAGATGGTCATTCTCCCGTAGAAGCCAGTTGTGCATTGTCAACAAGCATTCCTCGGGGGTAAGTTCGAACGAGCATAACTGCCGCTGCAGCTCCAGCTGACGCTGCTGTCGCGAATCCTCGTCGTTGAAAATTGAATTGAAGTGCAGCTCTAAGTATACCTTGGCGACAGCCGTTGCCTCTACCGTTTTAATTGATGGTGCAACGGTTTCGTCTTTTGTGTCCAACGGATGGTCCGCGTCATTTTCAATGACCTCGGGAATCGACGGCCACGTAGTCACTGCTGTAAATTGCTTTTGCTCGTCAGATGTCTTGGATTTATCCGACGATGGGGATGATATACTGGTCTCCAGAGGGGTCGAGTGTCTGCCAATCGGAGAGCCACTGCCGCTGGGTGAAGTTGAGGGTGAGGAACTTTCATCCGCTCCATCGGCTTGATTGCCTCTATCTTCCCCTGGTAGATTGCCGCGAAGGATACTGGGTCGGGAGCGAAGATTAGTACGGCGAATGACAGTGGGTTGACCAAAAGCTAGCGAGATCTTGTGTGAAAAGCGATCGACGAATTTGGAGTTAATTGGACTCGTTTGCCCAGTGAGAGGTGGTGCTTGAGATTCACTTGTGGTATTCTGCTGCAAAGTATCTTCGGTCGTTGGATCAGCCGGAACTTCAGACAACGGTTGCAGAATAGGCAATGGCTCGGAAAGCGACTCTGCCGTCTCGTTGAGGGTATTGAAAGAAGGAGTGACAGGCAACGGTTCACTCTGGGGGGACTCGGCTGTGGTTAGATATTCCGGACTACCATCACAATTACCATCCGGAGATGGAGGGGAGCTCTGTGTACTCTTGACGCCAGCTTGGATGGAGTTCGAGGAATCAGTATCGATGTCCAAACCTTTGTCACCTATGGTGGAAACTCAGCGAGGCGGACCCCGAATACAATCATCGCTACTTACTCTTTGACCCACGCAGTCCGAGAAGCAAAAGAATGCGAGAGCCACTTCGAGAAAGACGGACCCTGATTCGGCTCCTTCTCGATTCTGGAGCGCTCAAACCCGATGTTGGACTTCCTGACGTGCCAGAACCAGCGGGAGGGCCAGTCGGATTCTCGGACACAGCTTTAGTCGGGACCCAGAGATTGAAACGACTTCGTTGGGTTTCGGCGCGGGGGATCATTTTATTGATCCAAAGAGTGAATTGGGGCCGACAACCTAACAATACGATGAGATGAAGTGAAAGCGAGGAGTTTGGACAGACCTCGGGATGCCAGGCAGTCGCATCTTAGGGCAAGCACGTTGGTAACGTGACATCCCAACGGGCAGCCATTACCTACCTAGGTACCTAGGTAGGTAGGTAGCAAGCTGAAACCCAAGGGATATCTGCACTTGCACTTGAAATGTTCTTACTTAGGTACATGTGTACCTACCGCTGCAGATATGTCCAAGGTTATACTCGAGTATACACATTACATCAAATTAAGAACGAGCTGCCGTTAATCGTGACATCGCCACCGTATTGAACTAGAACGTTTTGGGATATTCAATATTAGATACAGGGAAGCACCCAAGTCATCCTCCATCCAGTCTTGGTGGAGAAAAAGCCCTTCATGAATGTCCGAATATTCGGCCGGATGGTGTGGGAACCAATAGCTCTCTCACGGCCTGGATGAGAATTTCTTGCAAGCGTGGCTTAAATAGCCGATCTCATTCCACAAATCAGCTGCGGCGATATTGGCTGGAAGGACCCCATTATTCATGATTCCGGTCGATGTTTGTTTTCAGTGAAGGATTGAAACAAATGTACCTCGTGCAAACCTTGGAAGTAGATGTGCGATCTGCCGAACCCTAAGTAGAGAACCAAACACATGTAAGTACCCAACGCAAACGCATGGGAATTTCAATTTCGACTCCAGCCTCAATTGGGAATTTAAATCTAGATGGCAAGTCGATGTTCTAGCCCCTGCCTTGTATTTCAAGATTACGACAGTCCAACGCGTGCAGATCTCGGGAGTAGATGGGTTTAGAGTTATTCAAGGTTTGAGCCGCCCGTACTTGTGATAATTCCAATACAGTCATTTCGAAAGTGTATCAAACTCTTCACTCCCAGATAGAAACTTGATGCATGCTATATGATCCCGTCTTAGAAATTGAACGTCGAAGGATCATTAGGAAGATTAGACAAAGCCTAGAAAGAGATGAGCAACAATACGAATCGAATCCCAACTTCCAAACTCACCCACGAATCAAGTTGAGCCCACCAAGCGGACCCTTCAAGACTCTCAAGAAAGCCAAGATCATCCCCCGTGCCAAACTCTATTTCGGCTGCGTGCATGGACTCCACCGGAACCTCTGATGCAACTGGCCGAGCAGCATAATTGGAGTCGGGGAAGTGGAAGTCCTGGTCCTGGATAGAATGGGACGTTTCGATCCCAAAATCAGCCGACCCAGCCTGCCGATGAACTTCCTGTCTCAATTCCTCGAGGATGATTCCATACCGCCGACTGGGACAGTTTTTCCGCGTGGCTTCGGCAAGATGCCGCTGGCAGGTTTCGGCTAGTGAGAATAGGGATCGTAGCTTATCTGGGTCTCCTGGACTTCCGGCGGACGATACAGATATTGAACTTGATGTCCCTGTTGACTTCCGATGCTGTTGGATTGTGTAAATGTAAACGACTAGGATGGCGCAGAAGCATACATAGTGCGTAAACCAGAAAGATTGGATGAGCACGTTTTGTTGAGCAAGGTCATCGATGATGGTCATGATGTCTTCGGCGGCTTGGATGCATTTCTGAACGGATGAGCTGACCATTGGATGCGGAATTTTGGGTCGGCGGCCTAGATCTGTAAAGTCGCTTAGGAGGAATGAGCGCGTGACATGGATCATGGCGTGTGAGTATGCGAGTTGAAGAACTTGGCTTTGGCGACAGAGGGGCGGAATCAGGCTAGATGGGCGGACACTGTTAAACAGGGGCGGGACTGTCTGTTTCCATTTCTCCAGCTCGGATGTTAATCTGACGGCTGTATCGAGGGGCGAGTCTCGAGATATGGTGTAGATGCTGTACAGCTGGCGTGAGATATCCCCGAGAATTCGACCGAGTCTGAAACCTTGGTCTGAGATGGTGATGCACTTGAATCGCTTGGGGTCAGGGTGCGAACTCACCGATAATGAAGAACAGAGGCAATCATCATGCTATCTGTAGATCCGGTTCGTCGAGTGGGATCTTCTTCTAGCAGATCCTCGTCATTCGTCACGTCGGGAAACTCTTGGTCAATATCCTCATCATGCAATAGTCGAGGTCTTCCAAACATGATACTTAGATATTTGTCTAGGGTATATACGCTCCAGAAGGTGCGTTTTCGAAGTTCCAATTCTAGATACGAGCATCTCTTGGGCGGCTGAACCCGCTGTTTCCGGTGCAGTCCAAGTGCCGTCACAAGTTGTGTCGTGGTACCGAATGAGTACCAGCACTCATTCGCCCGCGAGGATGATAGTAAATACAGACATTGACACAATCGAGCCTGTATTGTTTCCAATCGCGGTGGGCCCACCTCAAGGGAAAGCATGTATGTGGATGCGGCATACCAACGCTCACTGCAGTCTGTCAGTCGTGGTTTTCTACCACCCTGTGACGTGGGTTGGACTTGCTCGTACTGACCTTTCACCTCGACCGACAGGCAGACCACCCGGGCTCAGTTCCACGTACAATGTACTCACAGCAAATAGCAAGAGAACTATGGCCGTTCTAGCCACCATATTACCCGCAGGAAGGTTGGTGGGGCTGATCCCCTGCTCATAGACCTGTCTGGTCCACGACTCAACATTGCCTCGATGAATGAAGCGATAGGTCACCATAGAGAAATCAAAGTAAATGCCTACCAGCTCTAGAGCCCTCTCCAAAGAAGGCAGGATAAAGCCTGCTTCCTGCGAGTGCGCATAAGGCTTATCGCCAAACATGAACACGGCAGTGTTCTTGTTCGACGATTCATCCTGATGCTCACCCGGATAATGTGCCTCGTCCTGATGCAGACGGCTCCAGACGCGATTAATAAACGACACGCCCGACGAAGGACCGAGATAATTGCCTTCAAAGTCCGTTGATCCAGGCTCGGGCGAGGTCCGCGCCGATGCAGCGTGGTGCGGGTTCGGTCTCGTCAGTAAACCGCCATTCTTGGTCGGATCCTGGCCGCTGCTCGGGTTCCGCCCGCCCTCGGCGTCGGATGCACGTCGCTCATCCGGTGCATGTCTGGATGAGGCCGGTAAGGGCTCGGGTGGGAGCCCCCGCGAATAGGCGGCGTTGTATTTGCACGGAAGCGACAGTCGCGTGCATCTTGTACATGGGAGGGTGCCTGTACATCGCGTCTTCTTGACTTTGCACGAATCACAGGCTCGAGTGATCTTCTGTCGAGGTATTGTAGTATCTTTATTGGATACATCCGACGCTTTTCTTTTGCGTGATTCCGGAGCCTTTTCACCTGAGATCGGCTGAGACACGGCAAGTCTAGTGGGTTCCATCTCAGACCGAGCGATACTTGCCGACCCGTGCAGATACTCAGGTTACAGCCGTACACAACTTGGATTGCAGGCTGATGGGGAGGAAAAATATCCGGGAGTTGGGAGATAGGGAGGTGATCTCGGCAACTCTCCGGCGCGGGGATGCCTCCACCTCCCCGGATTTCCACTCACTACGGAGCACGAGCGCATCGGATGTGATGTCCGGGAAGAGCTCAGGAGTCAGGACTGGATAAATAGCAGTTGCATTTCGGGTACTCCCGAGGTGTCAATGTGCATCGGTCCACCACGGAGATCGAGGAAATGGAAGGCAATGATCGAGATATGCAGAGAGAACAGAAGTCATTCACAGAAAGCATAGCCTAAGGCAACGATGGTAATCTACTGATCTCCGCGTGCCTCAGGCACTCTATCGACGTTGAGCTTCATACATAGTCACTGGACAGGAGTATATGGGCCCGAGCCCCAGCATACATTCTAAACACTCTTCTATGCTTCCAATGTCTCTGAGTATCTACACATAGCTCAGGCCATGGGCAGATGTGGACGACCGGACAACCAAATGCTCGACTTGCCCTACTATATCGAGACAAAGGGTTGCGGTCCAAGAGCGAGTACCGACATTAAGTTCTGATCAAAAGAGGCCATCTGATGTCTGACTGTCGTGGGATATGAACGCGCCAACGAGGATCACTAGCCGGTATAGTTCCAACGTGGCTTGGGATGTGTGTCCCATCGGATTTTCGATGGGATTGAGACTGGACGTGTTCTGGTCTCCCAGCACAGTGACCAGATCAACCAGGCCATTCCCAGACGTCTCTCGTGTGTAGGACGAATTCGAATTCATCACGATCCTGACTCAGGTACCGCACATCCCGAGTCGGATATGAGCGATTCAGCGAATCTCTCTCTCTCTATATATATATAATTTTTTTTTTTTAAAAAAAAAAGAAAAAAGAAAAGAAAAAAAAAGAGAAGAAAGGGAGGGGGAAGAAATACAATGCTAGGGCCGCCGCACAGAGGAAGAAACTTGGGTTTATTGGCGACATCTCTGCACGTCTCGAGACATAGCGACCAACACTGAGTCGGCGCACCGGCCAGGGCTGTGACAGCGGCCTGGCTTCAAGTCACAAGAAAAGAGTAAAACGAGAATGGCTCTAAAGGACACGCTAATCACCACAGAGGCGACGTTGGAAAGGCTCAAAAGGATACACAGCGTCAACCGCGTATGTGTCAACGAGGGGCTTGATCGTGATATTTGGCATCGTTGGGGTCGGTGTAGTTCAGAATGAGGTTGGGGTCGTGAGGGCCGGAGTTGCTGGAGGGCTGACCGACGTCATTCTCCAGGATGCGAGTGAGGGTATTGCGAAGATGTTCTGGACTGGCCCCCGAGCGAATGGTGTCCACGATCAATTGCACCGTTCGCGTGTCGCTATCTCGAAGTAGACCAATGAGGTCGTCCAAGAACGACCGATAATTCTCCAGCTGGTCCTGGGTTCGTTTGGCGGAGGCCTTGCGACGTCTGTCGGAAGCTTCGTCAAACACGCATTCACGGGAGTGGGTTGTACATTCAGTGCAGTATGGAGGGCCGGTGCACTAAGAGAGTTAATTGTGGACGCCGAAGGGAGGAGGGGCTCTGTACTCTGGTGCGGCGCCGTTGACACTCGGTACAGGCCGTGGAGGCTCGCCTCATCCGCTTCTCCTCGGGGGCGCTCCCCCCGGGACTCGCGCCGCCATCACCTCCGCCGAGCAGCTGGGTTCGCGGCGCGAGAGGCCGATAGCCTCGGGTTGGTTCACTCATCTAATCGGACGAGAAGGAATATCAAGGCACACCGGGGGCAACCAAAGCAATCAGAGCAATTGGACCAAGGAGAATAAACAAATCAGAAACCCAACAATGACCAGACACCATTTGAAAGCATAATCAAACCAGGCACCTCCAACGCGAACGGAGCATGGAAAAGATTATACAAGAGGGGCCGGGGCCACGTTAGTTCAATGCAGTACGAGAAATCTGCACTGTGGGCTCGACATGAGAAGACCGCAAGGACCCAAGTGGGGGCGATGAACAAAAAGGGTGAAAAAAGAAAAGAGAAAAGCCCAGAAGAGAAAAAGGAATAAACAGGAATAATCGCGTGGGGAAGAAAAGGGAAAAAAGGAGCTATCAACCTGGGCAATGACCGGGGTATTTGGTAATGTCCGGTCTGATTTCCTACTCAGTACGGAGTACGGAGTATACTATATGTACGATATGTACGATATGTACTATATACAGTACGATGTATACACTTGCCTCTACTACCCGATACTGGCTTCTTATATATACGATTGACTCCTGGTATTTAGTAGATCTTCCTTCGACTATAATGTCTCGAATGGTAGGCGTTGCAGGAATTGCAGACTCGCCGTCGTTCTGACTCCATTGGCGCGGAGTATATATCCGGACTGACGGGTAGGCCCTCGTTCACCCTCAGTGTACGGAGTGTGTATGTACTGTACTCGGTACTTTAAAGATACGTTTCGATCGCCTCTGCTCCAGGGCTGACACTGATTGGCCTATCGAATACTCCATTTGGCCCTTGATTCACTCCCTGTTCATGATCGTCGAGCCCGGATCGACGGCTCTGTCCATTTTCTCGTGACAAACGCCTGCAGAACTCTATTCCAAGGTTACGAGGCGCCGGAGAATTCATCTGGATCCATTCCCTCGAACAGAGTCCATTTTGTGTATTTTAACCTCCCTGGAAGCGTCGCCGCTCGCATATCCACTTGGCGGACGCAGACCTGCATGGATTGGACCATGCAGACTCCACTCAGCTTGCTGTCCGTCCCCGCTGTGGCTTGTTTTTTTTGCCACATTGCACTTTGTACACTGCGACTCGAGTCGAGGGTCATTTGACCTGTGTGAGTGACCTGGCCCTTCAAGTGGAATATTTGGTTTGGGCGTGTCGAAACCTCACCTTCTACCAACTCTCCCTAAACTCTACCTACCTAGGTAGATTTAGGTAGAGGTGCTGCTGCCGGGATTGTTTATCCGCTCGAATGAGATCTGTCCTGATAGACGAAAAGTCGCCACCAATGACACGATTCTCTCCACAACTCTCCGCCACGAACGTGGACTATGGCATACTAGTACTGTACAGACGAGTATCCCCATTCACCCCCATTCTGACCAGGCAAGGTCGGGGTTGGACTGAACAATTCCGGCTCAATCCAGTGACGCAGGAATGTAAGGATTCGGTCATGGCTCGTTTGGGACATTTGGCATGCGAGTTCCAACTCTGTCCAGCTAACCCTGAGAGGATATCTACATACTACTAGTATGAAGTTCGCAACACATCTAACCTTCACGCAGACGCGATCCATGATCCCGTTAGTAATGGAATAAATTACCAGTCTTCCACCGAGCGACATATGCACTAACCTGGAAGATATGCCGAATAGTCAAAATCAACCGGAAATTGATCCCTCAGAGTCTGATTGGTGTCGGCGAACAATTCCATGATCCAAATCAGGGAGCACGCTTCTGGGCATACAGATCGTCCATAATTCACCAAGGTCTATGCACAACACCTCCACCAAGTGCCTACTCCATAGGGATTGGGATAACCCTAACATCGCCAAAATTACCAACTTAAAAAAGCCACCTGGGCAATTGTCGTCACCGCAATCTACGGAATCTGGTTGAGGCTTTCCAAATATGTGCTGATCTCAAGGAAATTATATCCGGACCCAATACAGGGCCTCTCCGGCTTCGGGTGTGGAATCATCTGAAACCTGAAGTACGGAGTACGAATACTTCCAATGTCGTCGGCGATGTAACCGGGTCCCAGCTCACCGGTCCAGGGCCTGCAGATCGGTTCACTGCCTTTCTGCAGCACTGTGGAAGCGCTGTCGAAACCTTGCTCCCGCATTGTGATTGTCTCACTGGTCCACGGACTGCCCCTCCCGCCTAGAATGGAGCCTCGACTGAGTCACCCATGATAAAACGGTCGATTTTATTCTAGACCCATCCGTGATGCCCGTGGAGTGACGTCTCAATACCAATATATGTGGCTCAACGTCCGAGGGTGACCTTGCCCACGGATATCCACTATTTCGACGTGCGGTTCCTATTGAACCTGTCTCTTCCATGCCACAAAGCCATAGAGTGGATTCCATTCATCTAACCGGAACCAATCTCACAGATCAATGCAAGGAAAGCTTGCCGGGGTTCTACCCTCAACCAAAACAATGGCGCGGGATCATCGAACACGGCGGGGCAACGAATCTGCAAATTTGTGAAAAGGAAGCGCAGGAGGACTCCGTAAGGCCACATTCAATCCGTGTCCACCCCACCCACCGTCGCTCGCTTCTGGCCCTTCTTAATAGGATGCATCTTGGGAGACCCTCAATAAGCGGTCAAAATGCAACTTGCCGTGTGATTAGACTAGGGCCAAAGCCCGATGCTGGGCACATACACCCTATCGTGCAGCCCGCACAAAAGAACCCGTGTTGGAGAATCCGTGTTCACGGAAACTTTTTCCCACTGCACTTCCAACTGCTGGTTGGTGGAGGGCTGTGTCCTTTTTCCTCACCAGTGTTGGTCTGATCAACCCCTCGGTCCCATTGGCTTTCACCATGATGTACGGAGTACGTTGCCTACGATGGCGTCCCCAAACCAAGACCGGTGCATATGCACCCATTTCTCTGAGCCATAGTGATATGCCTGGGACGAAGGATCTAGTCCGGAGCTAGCGATGCTGGTGGCTGGTGTTTCTTTGTCCAGGTAAAGTATTCAATTCCAGTTCCAGTACCTTGATATGAAAGTCTCCTACTCATTGCAGTATATTCTTCCACATTGGATGAGAATGTACTCGCTTGTACTTGATATGCATTGTAGTCCTATCCCAAGCCCTGGAGAGAATTAGGGCCGAATAATATCCGCACTGGGTCAATGAACCGGAAAAAAAAAAGAAAAGAAAAAAAAAAAAGGAAACAAAGCCCCCCTAGCCTCTCGGTCTCGCTCTGCTTCACCTTGACAGCCCCCACCTGTCCCCTCACCCAAAATTACATTGCAGATGTAACAATGGTCCTCTACCCGTGCGGTCGTATTCCAAACTCCACGGAAACGCGGAGACATGGATCGTTGGGCATCAAGGAATATAAGCGGGACAAGCAGGGCTAGATGACCGTCATTGTGCCCTAGTCGAAGGCAACACTGACGGAGCTGACCTGCTACTTCAATGACTCGTGCTTACAAGGGGCCTCCACAGGCCAACGATGATCACTATACCCCGTTCGGAGAATGCACTGGAAGAACCGCCCTAAGCGACTATTGAAAGTTGAACCAGGGCTAGAGGGAGTGCACGTAGCGTAGATTTGATTAATAAACGCCAAATGATGCCCACTGGGCACATGCAGGTGCCCTAAGACCATGGCCGTGCTTCTAGACTGGACAATCTTGGACGTACGAGGGAAAGCCGCTGCGGATTGGCGACCTTCATACTAGTAGTAAATTTCCAAGTTCCTTCACTTAGCAAGGCATATGGGTGCCTCGTAATAGTACCAGTGTACCTAGTATGCCATTGTATGTACGCATACTCAGGTGATAGCTGGATGAGCATCTATGGTGGATACGAGCCGAGGCCAACATTGACTTGATAAGCAGATTGATTCCGACCTTAGGTGCAAACGGTATCGACAAGAAGAAATATGTACTAAGAAACCAAGCAAAGCAAACAAAATAGGCCATACAGGCAAGCACAACCAGAAGCCGAAAACCGTATTGTGTGAGCCACAAAAGAAAAGTTGGGGATATCTAAGAAAAAAGCAACCAGGGCAGAATGATTGCTCGAATGGATGCCAGTGCATCCCATTGTACTTCGTACCGCAAGAATTAATAGATGGGACGGCCCTCGTCCCATCGACGGTTCTCCCGTGGACTTGACAGCGGCTCGGCGTTGCCCTCGTCTATGGGAGTCTGTGGGCTCGTGGGGGCATTGCCGGACGGGGATGGAATAGAGAATCGCGCACTCTCACGGCGTCGAGTGTCAGGCTCGCTGATGGCGTTGATTCCACCAATCCACTCCCAGACGCGAGAAACGTCACCGCTTCGCCCTTCACGAACAGCTGCACGCACGTTCGCATTGCCCTCGACGAAGCGGGAAACACGGCGCCAGAGCTCCTCGCGACGCTTGCCTTGAAGCTCAAAGCGAAGGACATCGTCACGCAGCTGTCCTATGGAGATGTAGGGTTCTTTGGCGTCTCCGCGGGCATAGAGTGCAGCTTGGGTAGACAGACGGTCGAGAGTTGTGGCTACTAGCTCCGGGACGCGGGCAATGTCAGAGCGACGGGCAAGAACCCGCGCGCGGGCATACCCAAGAAGACCAAGAGCCACGATTAGAAGGAGAATAGGGAGTCGATACGCGACGAGAGCGAGTCGGAAGTGACGGCGGATGGCGCATGTGAGGGGGAGCCTTGCGATTGAGGTAGATGATAAGACGACGAGGCCGGAAGCTCTGTAATCGCGAATGCATCTCTGTCAGTTCCGGTACACAATGTCAGACCAGATCTTTATAAGAAAGGCTGCTAGATACGGAGATCTAGAGCGATGAGTGCAGCAAAGGAGATATGGGTGTTCCATGGTTGGGGAAGGCTTACTGCTCGGTCTTGCTGACAACTTCATCCTTGCCAATCACCTCCCCAATTGCGCCCTTCCAAAGGTCTTCAAACTCACTGTCACTCAAACCCCTGCGGCGCTTTCTTGCGACCTCTTCTCTGAGGTCAGGCTCGCTGATATCGGGAGAGCGGACATCCTTGCCGTCTTCTTTCAACTGTCCACATTCCCACTTCGCACGACGTTCGCGAAGCTCTTCGACGGCCTTGTCTGCGACTGCCTTGACGCGACGCGCCTTTTCACTGTCAGGCTCACAGGTAGGAGGCAAAGGGACCAGCCCACCAAGAGCGAGGGGGTGTGGTTTCAACAGGAAATCATTTTCGCAGCGCACTTCGAAGTCAGGGTAGCAGAAAGCGTGGCTTGGGCACGGCTCACATCGAGGCTCCAGGACGTTGGCCCAAGCAGGAACCTTGGTGTCAGCCAGAGACCAAGTGGGCTTGCCCAGACCGCAGTATCCAATCTCAAGCTTTTCCTTGCGCCACCAAGTTCCAAAACTGCCGGCAAGCGACAGAATCACTACCCAGGGTGCCAAGCGACTGAGAGCTCCTTGTCTCTGGGGCTGCCGTCTTTGAACATGTGTTGGGTATTGATCTTGTTCCATGGACATAGCGAGTTGTTCCTCTGGGGTAAATTCTTCACCTGCGCCCACTTCACTTTCGTCGTCCTCTTCGGACTCCTCAGACTCCTCGGGCTCTTCCTGTGTTGGCAGGAGGCGAGAGGCGAAATCAAAAGACTCACGCCGCGGGGCCTGATAACCATCATCCTGGTAGAGACTCGATGGTGTCGCTGATAGTCGTGATCTGAGTGGGCGACCTCGAGCTGGGCTCTCAGTAGAGAAGCGCGAACCACTCTTGCGCTTAGAGTCGAGGCTCTTCCTTGCACTCTTCGAAACGTCCGGGCTTCCGCTTTGGAAAGGGTTATCGTCCGTAAACATGCCGTCATCGCGTGGCTCTAACTTAATACCAGGCGTGGAATCCTCCGTCTCCGTTGAAGGCAGAACTTCACTGCGACGCAACTTCTTGGCTGTGGATTGACGTGGAGTAGGACGCGTTGCAGCCACCGGAGTGGAAAGTCCATCGTCACCGGTTTCTGTATCGGAAGTGCGGACATGCTTGCCCACCGATCGAGCCACGCTCGTACGTTTGGGAGCCCGCGCTGGTGTGGCAGGCGCATGGCCATCCTCGGTATCTGCGGTCGAATGACGCGTACTACGTCGCGATGTACCTCGCTGTCCTCTGCTTGTGGAGCCGACGGTCGAAGGCGTGGGTGGCGGAGGCATCGAGTCCCTTTCATCTATGTCGCTCGCGACCGAATTCGATCGGCTGCCCATATCTGTGATTCCTGCACTTGTTCGTCGTACTCTCTCGCGGTCACGCAAGAGCTTTCGCGCCTGTGGAAGCACTTCATCCTGAAGGATACCGATCAACTGAGATTTCTTGGCCGATGCAGGGTATGGAATATCGTGATTGACGAGAATTGAGCGGAGGCGAGGGACAGTAAGAGAATTGAGGTCAAAGTCCGGATGAAGGTAATCCAGTTCGTCTGCCATTTTGAAAGACGCGTGTTATCCGATGTTGGCTATCGTGGCCTGATTGTCCCGCTACACTCCAATCGAAATGGACTTGCGCGGCGATTTTAGTCACAGTGGTTGATTAGCTTGCTGCACGGTGTGGGTGTGACTGTGATATGCAGGTGTATACCACCGATCGCTCCCTTTTTCGATCTTTGACTGGGGTAGCAGGGGTGTTGTTTTGCTTGAGCTGCGAAATTGCGCCAGACCCAGTTCGTTCTAGTCGTAGCCGGGGCAACAGGCGGGGCCAGAAGACAACACGCTCAGAAGTAATGTAGAGCAAGTAGGGAACAGTTGATGTTTAAGTAGTAATCCTCGGGGTCGATCAACAGAGAGAAGCAAGATGTAAGTAAGTCTGCAGGCTTTGAGAAGCAAACAAAGCCGATGACGTACGAATAAACACCAACATTGGAACACGTGACTACATCCACGGCTCCAGGGCTGCCCAGGTGTACGGAGTATACTGAGGGCCACGGAATTCCCAGAGTACAGCGAAATAATGCTAACGGCGTAGAAAGGTATGATACTCCGTAAATTCGTGATTTTGGAAGACATCTAGCCATATTACCAGAACCCCCAACGCCAATAAAATGCTACCTAAGAACACAAAGACAGAGCACTGTTGCCAAGCAAAAAGTACAAAGACAAGGCGCACGAAAATTGTAAAGCCAATCAGACTTGGAATGTGTTTACTGCCCAAGTAAATTACAGTCCCGAAGTTCAGAAGTTCAAAGGAGTAAGCCAAAAAGAAAGAGAATAAAAAATTGACATGAAAGAAACCGAAACGATCCCCGTGGCTCCACGCAATGATGCTTTGTATTAACAATTTGCAGACTCCCTCCGTCCTCTGAGACGCCGCTCAGCAAGCAAAAGCTAGAGAGATACAAGAAGAGAATAGTGTGAGAGAGAAAAGTCGCGCGAGAAGATGTTAGATTCCGGGCGGTACCAATCAATGATTACCGCGGCCGGAGTCGAAGGAGCGATTGGCATCGCCCGGAAGATGGAGGAAGGATGATGAGGCAGAAGTAATTCCGTTGTCGATGCTGGCCGAAGGAAGTATTCCATGTTCGGGAGGGATATCGGATTCTTGGAATGACGCACCGGCCATTTGCGCCTTGAGAGCTTGGAATTCGGCGAGTTGGGTTGATAGTTGTTGGAAAACCTCGGTCATGGGAGCGGCATGATCTTTCAGGCTGTCTCCTGGTTTGAATGGCCGCATGATGTGGCGAACGGAAAGGGTATTGATGGTGACCTAGAAATTGTCAACGATGAGATAAAGAAGAGCAAATACAAGCCGTAGGATACTAACCTCGATGCGAGTTACTTGTTGATCGACCAAACTAAGAACAGTTGAGTCATTGAGCTCCCCTCCATGCCTCTTGATCATATTGAATAGAGTCACATTAGGTTCGCTGAGACTGGGTTCTTTGGGATTCTCCAGAGCACCACAGAGTCGCTCAAGACGGAGTGTGACCTCCCACAGACGCCAGATGACGTTCGTCTGGATATCCAGTTGATTGTTGGGGTTCATAGTTGCAGTGTTACTATCGTCCTGAGAATCATCCGAAGATGTCATGCGACCAGAGAGTGCCGACGGGAACACAAGATAAAGCGGCTCTGGGTTCTCTAGACCCTTGAGCTTTCGTTCGCCTTGATCCTTGATGATGAAGCCTTGGCTGTTGAGTTGCTGCAGTTCACGGCGGATATTGTGGCCGAGACTGTCTCCACGCGGGTGGCTGTCAGTTGAGCTGGTTGAAGCAGAGCGCTCGGCATCGGCAAAGGTCTCAAGATTGCGGTGGATGTCTGTCATGAAGTCCGACGAAACAAAGATTTGTCCTCCGTCAGCAACAGCGGAAACACGCGATGCACGATTCACCATGGGTCCAAAGTAATCCATCCGGTTGGTGACGGGATCCTTTTCGCACACAGGCTCACCCCAATGGCCACCCATGCGAACGGACAGGCCCCGGAATATGACATTGTTATCCATGTCGACTACAGTTCGGCATTGAGGCTGGTCAAGAATTTCTGTGGGCCACTCAGCTTCCAGAAGCTGATTTTGGCAATTGAAACACCACAAGAGGGCAGCTGTGGTGGTAGAGAAAGCCACCATGAAGGCGTCACCTTCAGTCTTGACCTCATAGCCACCGAAAATTCCAAGTTGCCGACGTAGAATATCATTATGGATTTGAATCGCAGATCGCATCGCATCCGGACAAACTTCCCACAGACTCGTCGACTTCTTGATATCGGTAAACATGATTGCCAGCTCGCCCACTGGGGCATCCACAAAGTCAAAGCGGGCCAGCCGCGAGTCTCCGGGACCATCACGCTTCTTGGGGCGTTTGGCAGTTGGGATGATCTGATCATCGATCATTCCAGAAGAGCCAGTGTTGAGCGAAGGACGGGTTTTCGGGCGACGCTTTTGTAGTTCACCGATGCCGAGGATCATGACCATCAACTTGTTGGTGGCACCGAATGAAATGGCCAAATCACGCAGCTTTTGAGATGCATACATCAGGTCTGTTTGCTCTCTCCTCGTGATATCCACCACAACTTCCGGAGTAACAAAGTCCCAGAGCTCCTTGGATGCTAGAACGATCATTTCATCTTGCTCCGTGAGGGCGACGTGCGTGGTGTACGGGGCTGCAATGACGGCAGGCATGGTGGGGAAATGTCCGAAACACCTTGAGACCGTCAGGTTATCATTCAATCGACCGTTTCGAGACACAAAGCCGCCAGCAGCTCGAATGCGGGCACGCTCGTTGGGTTCCGCAGGGTCATGGTTCTGAGTCAAGGTGCGCATTGAACCATCCGATCTGATCAATATGGCTTGCGCATCACCGACATTGGCAGCGTACAAGTCCATGTTGTTCAGATACAAGACAGTGGCAACACCACCAGACAGAATGTCATCTTGGTTGAGAAGCTTGGCAGCGTTCGAACCTCTGTGGTACTGCCGTATCTCACGGTCGTCAATGGACCTATAAGCAGAGCCAGCCATGTTCTTGTTCAGAGCCAAGAACGCCCGTCGAAGTGCATCCAGAGGCGATTCGCCTTGGTCAGTGTGCAGTTTCTTGAGCTCATAGGAAAAGGTAGGGGTGAAATTCTCGTGCAAGTACTTTGCAACCCGAGAACCTCCAGTTCCAAGTGTCTGTCCATCAAACATGCCAACCAGAGTTTCCACATGATCCTGTTTCAGACGCGGAACAATCATGTCGATAATCGAGAGATGCTCACTCTTTCCCAGGCTGTCCGCCATTCCGTATGCAAGGGTACCAGCCAGCGACGCAGAAGTTCGGACGCGACGGTCTTCGGTCTCCTCTGGAATGATGGGGATTGTCAGGGTGACATCCATCAACCCCAAGACTCGAAGATGGGTCAAGGAGTTGAAGTCAGTCAAGTCCGCACCATTGGCGGCAGGAGGACCCAGAGACGCAATGTTAGGCTTGATTTCCAAACGTTTGTTGCCTGAGAAGTTAAGATACTTCAGGTTGCGATTCCAGTTCCAGTTCCAATCGTATGGCCAGTTGGATACATTGTACTTCAGGTGATTGCTTCCAACATCTAGAATGGATAGCTTGCTGACCTTGCAGAGTTCTGCAGGCAGCACCTGGAATCGGTTTGCATTTATGTGAAGAATCTTGAGGTTGCTCCCCTCTTCCAGATCATCAGATGGTAATGAAGTCAGCTCGTTTCCGGAGAGGTAGAGTTCGGATATCAAGGGCCATCTCCTTAGAATTCCTGGCGGTAGCTCTGTCAGGTCATTGTACGATAGATTAACAATGCGCAGTTCCGGAAGTAGAGACAACTCTCGGAACACATCGTCTTCAAGTCTGTTGTCGGCAAGGCACAGTGTCCGAAGGGATGCCGCAAAGCTCATTGCCATCTGCTGAGAGAAGTTTGAATCCTTCCGATTTACTGCATTTGGGTCAGTGAATGACCGTGACGTGGCCGATACCTTCCTACCGCCTTGTTGCGAGACAGATTGGCCGGTCGAAGCGTTCCGGTACGAACCGTTGGGTGAAACGGAATTGACGACCCCGTTCGAAGTCTGACTTGGTCGACGTAAGACTGGTTCGTCTAGGGGACCGATATCCTCATAGCTGGGATTTCCCGTCACACCCGGCGTAGTTGCGGGTGTATGAGTGGGTTCGCCTGGAACCAGTGGGATTGGAGCACCATATTTGGGGAATGATGACAGAATGTTTGAGGAGATGTTGAGGATCTCAAGCTTAGCACAATGCCAGATCTCGGATGGAAGCGAAGGCAGATTGCATTCTCGCAAATTGAGATGCTTGAGCTCCACCAGACAACCGATGGTCGGGGGCAATGACGACAATGGGTTCTTGATCATGCTGAAGTGCTCTAATCGCCGCAGCTTGCCGATCTGGGGCGATACGGAGGAAAGGTGATTTTTGTCCAGGACTAGTTTCGCCACGTTCGGGCAATTCTCGAAAATGGTATCTCGGAACTGAGAGAGCTTCGCCGAAGCAAGGTTGAGAGAAGTCAGTGTTGGCATGGGAGCATCGATATCGAATTGCGTCAGAGGGTTGTGGTCCAGGTGTAGGCTGCGCAACTTTGGGAAGGAGCCCTTGAATCGTGAAATAAGGTTGTGACCGAGGAATACTTGTTCCAGTCGAGGAAGACTGGACACATTATCTATATTGGTGATCGAGTTGAAGCGTGCATCAAACTCTTTGAGATTCACCAATTCCCGGAAAGATTCATCGAGTGGTCCGCTAAGGTTGTTGTTCGTCATCCACAGGCGCTCGAGTGTGGTCATGCGGCCGATGCAAGGAAGTTCCTCAATGCCGTTGAAGCTGATGTCTAGATCAACTAGACTTTTCAAGTTGCAGATGAACTCAGGGAAAACCTTGAATCCATTTGAGGACATGTTCAAACTCCGTAAAGAGGTGAAATTTCCAAAATAGCTGGGCAGCTTCGTTAGCTGATTGTTGGCCATCTTGATGCTGACAAGGCCCGTCAGCCGGTCAAGATGAGCATGGTCCAAGTCCTCGAGGCAGTTGTTGGACACATCCAAGTAAGTCAGCCGGGCAGCTAGGCTGAAGCTCTGAGGGAGTAGCGAGGCCTCATTTCCAATGAATTTGATCTCTCGCAAGTTGATGCAGCTTTGGATGAAATCCTTTGGAACATCCAAGGACAGGTTCCTCGACAAATTGAGGGAGATTATTTCCGATGACTTCGCGTACAGCGTGATCGGGATCGTTATTAGGCTGCGGCCCTGGAGATCCACGTGGCTAAACTTCTGGATCTTGTTGAAACCCGGGTCCGTCTCCAGACTGCTATAACCACTGAGCTTTGTCGGCAAGAAGACGAACCGAGCTAGATAGCTGTGGTCTTCACGGCCGATATCTTCGATTCGGTCGTTTGGCGCATAGCCCACTTGTTCAAGCAGCTTCTTTTGCATCTGAATTGGTTTTTCATTGTGATCAAGCTGGCGTGAGAGATCATTTTTTCGAAGAACGATTTCGTAGTTGTTGAGATGATCTTGCAAAAATGACTTCTTACCAAGCATGTGCAGAATTTCGGACACCGTCGCATTCACGCCAGCCGAGAGCGTTGCAAACGTCGAATCTATCCGGAAGATTCGTATAAAGTAGGAGGGCTCATGCTCTCGTGGTCCCGCAGGGGCCGAATCCTCGCCTGGTAATTTAGTTTCAGTGGGTTGCTTTACTTGCCAGCTTTCAGGGGCATTCCAGGGCTTGTCGAGTTTGGAATCGTCTGCCGGGGTAAGAGTCCCGTCCCTGAGGCGCTGCGCATGACCCGGAGAGGAGGGACGAACAAAATCATCGATGTTGTTCATGTTGACGTCAAGGTGGAATAGATGCTTATTCTCCTCTGGGGTTTTGTCTTCCTTGTTGGAGTTGTAGAGGTCACCGCCTTGATTGGTAAACGCACGACGAGGACCAAGTTTTCTCCCCGCGATCAGGCCTTTCCCAGTCTCCTTTTTCCCTGAGTCCGCTGACTCAAGGTGCCTCGAGGAGTTGTTTCCTTCGAGACTTCCTTGTCGATCACGCCGGGGTGGTGAGGAGTTTCTTGATCGGTCATGCGATTTGGACCCATGGCCAAGTATCTTCTTGACAAAGCGACCGATTCTGGGGTGCTGTGAGCCTTGATCATGATCGCGGTATGCGCTGCGAGTACTAGGGGTGGGACTAGATGACCGGCCTCCAGCACCTGCAGGATCACTCATGTCCACCGCCGAATGAAGGTAGTTCTCGTTGAACGGACGCAGTCCGCCGTCGTCTCTGCCGGTAGCCGGTCGATTCTGATAACCGGCTAGATCGCCAGCAAGAGTGGGCTTTTCCTCCTTGCTCCGTGAGGAACGATGCCTACCAGGCCCTCGTCGGCTGGGCTCTCTGGATCCCAGGCCCCCGTTTTCTGGATTGGAAGGACGTTTCCCGTTGGGGCCAATGGGCGCATGACGCACTGGTGCTTCTCCAAACTGTTCAACGTCGGTGATGTTTTGGTAGTCCCACGGGGTAATCTCGCTCGAATTCAACGGAGTATTTGCTCGCGGCCTGTGAGACCGTTGTGACGACCCAGATCCATCTGGAGTGTTGCGTGAGCCATCCGAATTCGCCCTTTCCCGCGCCTTCAACTGATCTACTGGTCCACCACGCCGGCTCGCGGAGTTTTGGGATCCATCATCGTCATTTTGATGCTCCCCTGGCATGTTGTAGTCATCTCCAAGCAGGCCCTTCAGATGCTTCTTTCGGAATTTCTGACTGATGCTAGACCCGTGACTGCTAACAGTGGTTGCACTGGCAGCAGATGGCCGTCGGTGCTCTCCGTGGTATTCATATTCAGCCGGTTCACTCGCTATGGTCCGTCCCGTCGTCGGGCGGAATGTAAATGACGCCGGCGAGGCTTCGTGCTCCGATTGATCGTGATAGAACGTGCTGCCGCCATCTTGCTGCCCACTGTTGAGCGGTGTGGACCACGGGGCAATCGATTCAATCTCGTCGGAGCCTAGGCGTGTTGGATGGAGTGGCGGAGGTCGGGGGCTTGAGGCCGAGGACTGGTACGGGTTATCGCGATTGTTTGGAATGATCAGTGCTTCCCGGTGGTTGCTGAATCCGGTGGGTTTGCGCTGTTCGGTGGGGGAGACACTGGGCGAATCCCATGACCACGCGGAAGTTCCCCAGTCAATTCTGGGGGGTTTCGAGGATTCCGATCTGATGTTCGGTCAGGCACACTCGGTTGAAATATTGCGAAAAGACGCGCTGTTGCGTAGCTCACTGTCACTGGGGCGGTTGGGCAGATAAAAGCTTACTTTGAATTCATGTTTAATGAGCCGGGGAATGGCTCGACATTGTGACCTCCAGGGGAGGGGTTTGATCCATCTCGAGATTGACCCGGGTTTCGCACCGTATCCTGCGATATCCAACTATTGCCCGAGCTCTCAGAGCCCTGACGGTTGTCGGGCTGGTTGTCCCGCACCGGCATCGCTGCGCTCTCGACCGAAACCCACCACGGCGACCCGAATCAAGTAGCAGCCAGCTGTCTCTTGGGGTGGTGTGGTATTTCGGTGCAGTTCAGCATTAATAAGTTGTGGTGACGGAGGCGGGTGTGGGCGACCGGGGGAAGCTGCAACGTGCGTCGATTCTGCTGTCTCGGGTGCTAGCGCCCCGGTGCAGAGGCCGACCCAGTGACACGGTAGCGATGCAAGGGGTTTGAGGGGATGATCGAGATTTCGAATGGGGTCGGGATAAGAGGCTGATCGAAGGATAAACGCGTGGAGGCGGGGAGGGTGAGGGTTGAATAAAGATGGAACGAAGGCGCACTAAATCCTCCGCTGTTAATTCATGGAACGATGGCGCACAGATGGTGTCCAGGGTTCATTGGTGAGGAGTGAAAGAGTGGAAGAGAGAGAGAGAGAGTGGGGATGACCCGTGACATCGGCGGATCAACGGAATGACGAGAACAAAGCCCACTGAATTTTCCCAACCCTGGAGGCTCTTAGAGCTTACCTTTTCCCAATGCCCCAGCCGCCAAAGGTGCTTGGGTACAGATTATTGGTCGAAGTCCCTGACTATAGGGCGTTTTCTTTGAAACCCTGGCCTTTGAAACATGATGAAACATACATCTTACTTGATCTGAGTCTAGACGATAATAAGCTAGCCTAAAAGGTAGAGGGTAAGGGCAAACTGCAACGAAGAGACAAAGGTTATGGTCCGTGATGCCGTCCGTGCTTCGGTGGAGCTTCTCGGAACGTACGGAGTACATCGTGCTCTTTGCACTTGATGTACACGTTGTGGATCCTATGTGAGGGTTGAGAGGTTTGAGGCCACATATATTAGCTGTGTTTATCACTTATAATGAGACCTTCCCATCAGCTAAAATTCGCCTATCTAGACTGCCCCTTTCATAAAGCGCTCAGAGTTCACTTCAGTATAAGCTCAAAGTCTGTCGAGGATTTAGATCGCATGCTAGGTATACCAACTTTTGGCGACGTGATAATACTATTGCGAGACTCTTAATTAACCCAAATGGCACCTGGGCAGTGATACCTAGTACTTATGTATATCTCAATGCTGACACTTCAAATCTCGAGGCCCCGGAGAGTACCTCCGATTCTTTGAGTCACTACAGACCCCAAGGTCGTATCTCGACGATTCTGGGGAACCATATGGCAAGTGCACCTTCATGATGAGGAGCACTGCTGGGATTGAAATCCGAGGTTTGGTAGTAGTCTCCACCCGGGAATACTCCTTGTCATGCTAAGATATATATGACTTGCAGATATGTAGGCATTGAGGAAGCCACTGGGCATCACCCAAAATTGGATTGCCCTCATTTTTGGAACTGATGCGAGTCTGCCGTGATGCATCCTTGGGGATTTGAACCGCTTTTCAGGCTTTTTGAGCATTTCAGGCTGGAATTACCTAGGCACTTCTTACTCCGTACTGGTATTGTTTCGCCCTATAAGTACTGTAATATTCCATCTAAATAAATAATATATAGAAAGAGATAATGGGCTCCCTGGCAAGCCTACGTAAGATTTCGAGAACGCCCAAGTTCGCGTCATTTCCAAGGTTAGAAGCTTCCCAAGTTTCAACTCAATAGAACCCCTAGGACTCGGTAGCAAACAGCGGATCTACCCAGATGTATCCAGCTACTAGGTTTACGTATCTCATTTGGATTCAAAACATAGGTTATCCTAACTGACCCTTGAGTTTTATGCCATCCACGTTCAAAATAAGGGGTACTATGACCATCACAAGGCCGAGGTACAGCATGCCGGCTTAGCGCCCAGGTGGGCCCCCAGCAACGGGCCCACTAGGAGGGCAATGGAGTCCTCCAGGGCTGAAAATTGTTGAGGATGCCCAGCGGCCTTGGGCGCGGGGGCTGATATGCACTTGACGCAGGTAATGAGTGCCAGGGTCCAGTGAGGTGGCGGCTTAGTTGGCTTTTGTCACCCTCTCTCTCTCTCTCTCTCTCTCTCTCTCTCTCTCTCTCTCTCTGGGAGAAATCCATCGTGTTTTTGCAAGCCCGGTCCCACATTTACCGCCTCATCAACAATCAGTTGGTGGCCTCAAGACTCGCCTTGGACCTACCAGTACTGACGGAGACCTCAATGACCATTCTCGGGAATTGATCATCCTGATTTTCGCCTGTTTTCACTGAGAGATATCCATTCCCCACTATCCGGGCGCTTCCCTAGGTGCTAGTAGATGCAATATTTCGATCGTCGAGGATTGGGTCTATCGGAACTGTATAGTACATGGGACCCAAGTTCCATCGCTGAGTATTCCGGTCATTTATATTGTACTGTACGAAGTCATCAATCCATGCCCCCGGGGCCATAGTGCTCCGTCCACAACCATGGATATGTTCGCCTCCACACGCGGCAGCCCCGCGTGTGGGGCCCGTGGGGCAACCTTGAAAGCTCTATATCACCCAACTTCGTCGTTACTACTTTCTCAGAGCCTCACTATTCTGTGGAATATGTCCTTCGACATTGGAACCAGGTTTCTAATACAACATGCCCCTGGATCCCGCTATTATTTCATCAGGGTGGAAGCGGTTATTGATCTGGGATCCAAATTCACACCAAGGTCTCATCGAAAGAGGCGGAAGACTCGCATTTGAATCAGTTCTGGTAACGCAAATGGGATCGACATTCTCTCCCACTTCCAAGGTCGACAATGAGCTATACAGGTAACCTAACATCAACTCTCATTTCCGAGATTGTTCCCTCGCTAACAGTTTGTCTTGACAGGGTGCAAACTACCTCCGAGTCCTTCAGCCTTCACTTAGGCTCAGGTGTCTAGGTTACTTTGACCTTGGTTTCTCCCAAGAAGAATTGAAGAGATCAATATTTGGGAACATGTCACATTCAGTGTATTCTGAATGAGAAATTATGTCACCGTGTGCTATGGGTTCGTACGAACAGGCTGTAAGGTTAATGCTTGAAAACTGCACAGTTTGCCACCTTGTACCGTATATCGGATGGAATAATTTCTCCGACAGATTTTCTTCACCAAAGACATGCCGGCTTCCTACACTTGATTCCTATCCTTACCCAACCCCCCTCCCCCATCGTGTTTATCATACGCATCCGCAATTTCTCGCTCGATGGCACGACAAAAGTTCGTGGCGCATGCTGCGCCAATGGAATCGATGATCTCGGTTGCACCACTAGTGCTGCTTAATATAACAGACAATTAATCAGCAGCGGAGCTCGAACCTATCGACGAAGCCATTTTGGACGAAATTCCCATGGCTTTCCTCTCCGATAGAGGTGGCAGCGACAATTAATTGAGCACCGTCTTCCACGGTACGATGGCCTCTCACGCGGCCCAAGACCCAAATGAGCGACCGCAACCAGAAAGGCCCGGACATGGACAGATCAGTGGCGACGAACCCGGGGCAGACTGTGTTAACGATAATCTCGCGTGGTTTGGCATGGGCGGCGAAGTGGTGGACGTAGACGTGCATCATGAGCTTGCTATCGGGGTAGCGGAATAAACGGCGATAGCTCTCCTCTGTGTCGAGGTATTTGACAAGGTTTTCCTTTCTAGGGCCTCGGGTGCTCTTCACGGTGTTCGATCTCATGCTGTATGACCCCACAACGGTGAGGTGGGATGGAGATCGTCGCCTTCGGGAAGTGGCACTCAAGAGTTGAGACAGGCCATTGATTATAAGACAGTTGCTGTAACAGTTGACTTGGTCACGTTAAAACCCAATATCTGTCTTTGTGGTGGATGAATACCTTGCATCAACTTCTCATGACCGGTCTTGGCTCTCTCGAACTTGTAGTGAAGCATGCCAGCGCAGAGGATTAGAATATCGAGCTCCTCGACTTTCTCTTCTACCTTTGTGACGAATGAGATTGCAGACTTGTAGTCCTCGAGCTCGAGCTGGAACCACTCAATATGGGGGAATGTCTCAATTCCTGCAACCAGTTTGACAACCTCCGGATCGGCTCGGAGTGCTGCTATGGCAGCTTCGCCTTTGGCCTCGTCCCGAGTAGTAACAATCAGACGCGAAACTTGGAGAAGAATCAGTTGACGAGCCACTCCGAACCCGAGGCCTTTGTTGCAGCCGGTCACTAAAGCTGTTTTGCCGCGGAGGCAGCCAGCTCCAGATTGAGGGGTCATCGCGTTGCCGGTGAGCTTATATAACTTCCAAGGTTAGGGCGAGGGTATCCAATGAAAGTGGCGTTTAAGACACAGGATGAAGATCATATATCTCCAATAGATTTGAGTTAGAGAGGTCAGTGATTCGACGCGTGTGTACCCCCAAGGGAAATGATGCCGACGCTTGCCCAGGTGAGTCCCTTGCCCTACCACCGACTCATCACAGCGCTAAAATTGACCGGGACACCTTTGGGATGCACCAGCACAGCGAAGTAGTATGTAACATCGACCAACTTGGAAGGGGCTCATGGGCAGGCTTTCCCTTCACATAGGTGGGCAACAACCCTGCGATAGCTGTGCGGAGTACTTCCGCATGAATTTACCGTACTATTATTCCTTTGGAGTCGTAATGATTCCTGGGCAAGGACAAAACTGGAAGCCAAGGAAATAGTATTTTGTGTGGCTATGGTCCCTTCACCAGCTGAAGGCGTAAGGCTAAGGAAATCACAAGCTATGGGTTGCGAAAAGTGGCAATCTAAACCGCTTACCAGCTACTTTCAAGGAAGATTGCTACGGAACAATATATGCGACTTCAGAAGAAATACTACCACTCCAATCGAGATAGGGTTTTTATCCGTGATCCACCTATGCATATAGGGTCGATCACTTGTAGATCGATGAGCCATACGTACTCCGTACTCCCCATATCCCGAGTCTAGCCCTTGAACCGGATCAAAGCCAGGATGATGCGCCCGGAATCCACAAAGGGAATCTGAAATTGGAGTGGGAATGCCCAGGTGTACACCGTGAGGCACTGTGTCCTTGGCACGGCTGTAGCCTGGACATTCTGTTTACATTTATAGAGTACTCCATGTGCAATTTACGTGCAACATAGTCCGTAAATAGAATCAATATGAGATCATGAGTGAATCAGTGATAATGGGGAGGCTGGGGATAAGTGGGTCCCTGCCACCCGATTATCTTGGGCCTTGCCGCCTTTCCTTGGTGTTTATGTGTTGTTCTTGACCATACTGCTCTACTTTGTACCTAGGTACGTAGAATGAACGAAGTATGTACAAAATATAGAGGTGTCACATAGTATGGTAGCTTCAGGGTTCTATTTAGGCTCGTAAGGTTGGCCTGACAATATGGCGTTGGGCGGACCCACGGATCGACAGAACAGGAAATAGTGAAACAGAGGAGGCTGGCACTTTCTTCAATCTTTAAATCTTCTTCTCTTCACATTCCTGGATCCTCGCACTACTTCCACCATGCGTCTGAATCTACCGTTTTGGGGTCTGATTACCGCTGCTGCGGCCCAAACGTATACGGACTGCAATCCGACCAAACAATGTGAGTCTAGAATCGACGGTGGATGAGCTATTCCTAACAGTGACCAGCATGTCCGGCCAACACTGCCTTCGGACAGTCAGACAAAACCTTTGAATTCTCCAGCGCATCAGATTCCTTCAAGTCGACTGGATCCGTGACATATGATTCTACCAACGGCGCAACCTTCACCATCTCCAAGCAGGGAGATGGCCCCCTCATCCAGTCAGGCTGGTACATCATGTTCGGACGGGTGGAATACACCCTGAAGGCAGCTCCAGGAACGGGAATCGTCAGCAGCGCGGTCCTGCAGTCCGATGATCTCGACGAACTAGACTGGGAATGGTTGGGCGGAAGAAGCGATCAGGCGCAAAGTAACTACTTTGGCAAGGGTGATACGAGTACCAACAACCGTGGTGCGTTCCACGACAACCCCGGGAGCCAGGATACCTTCCAAACCTACTCTATCGATTGGACGAGTACTCAGATTGTGTGGGCGATCAACGGGAAGACAGTCCGTGTGCTCACTCCCCAGTCGGCCAACGAGGGTCAATACCCACAGACTCCCATGATGATCAAGGTGGGTGTGTGGGCCGGTGGAGACTCAAACAATCCCCAGGGAACGATCGGTAAGTGGAACCTATGAGCAATAACAAGTCCAAACGACTGACAAGATGATCCGATAGACTGGGCCGGCGGCACGACAGATTATAGTCAGGGACCGTTCAAGATGTACTTGAAGTCATTGACGGTGACCGACTACTCAACTGGAACGGCATACAAGTACGGCGACACGAGCGGCACCTGGCAATCGATTACCGCTGAAGGAGGCCAAGTCAACGGCAACAGCGGGTCTGAACCCACGTCGACCGAATCTGCCCCCGCAATCACTTCAACTGCGGAGAATGCCCCAGTGCCCTGGAGCGGCACACACAAGGAGACCTCAAGCTGGGTCACTCCGAATGTCTGGCCCTGGGTAGCGTCGGACTCGCCTACGGCTGGGTCCACTGGATATCACTACGACTGGGAGTCTAGCTCGGGCCACAATAAGCCACCGGGTGGAGGTTCAGCGAGTAAGTTTGCGTTGAACAGCGTCTCGTCATTTGAAATAACATGCTAACTTGTTTTCGCTAGTTTATCTTCCGCTTTACATGAGTGGTTTCGCCTTCCTGTTCGGCTGTCTTTTCCCCCTCTGGCGTTAGGCCTCTGGGAGAACTACAGCCTGCACCTTTAGCGCTTTGCGCACCTAATGCGTTGAATACGACCTATATGACTCTTCCCAACTTGTGGGACACTCCTATCAAAGTCGCTGCCACACTGTTCCAAGTGTTGGTTATGCGCACGACCATGCCATTTTATGGTCGCTGGGTTCCTTTTCGGTGCTCAGTCATGCTCCTTATCTTTTTGAACATCATTACGCTTGTATTATTATTATCCTTACATGATGACTCCATGGGACCGGCGTTGGCTCTGAATGTGACACGAGCGATGACTTGTGGGTCACTCCGGCATTTGGCAGTTTACATAGACCTCTTGTTCTGGTTTCCGCACATATGCCGTTTTGTACATTGGCACAAATGAATACACGAATCAGATACGTCTCAATTTGGATATCCGCCTAGGTGAGCCAGCATACTAGGTAGGACGAATTGGTAGAGAGCGAAAGGTATGCCCACAAGGGGTGCTCAAATAACAGTCTCTACGGAGTACATAGGTACACATGAACAGACCTCAGGAGAGATGACCAAGGCTCCCGAGGTTGACCAAACCTTCGAAAACGTGATGGACATCAGAGCTCAGCTCATTTGAGGGACAACCCCTCTGGGCGTGGGAACACAAAAGACATACGACATTCAAGATTTTGCATCGACCCGCTAATGTGCCATGTTATTATTGATTAAGTACAGACTTCGTACATGCGTAGATCCTTCTGCCGAAGAGTCTACACAAGTTCACCATTCCCAAACTTCCGACTGTACAAGCCCAGAGCCCGAATAGGCCAATAGAACTTATAGTTAGGATAAGAGATCATGCTAGAAAAGATTAGCGAGAACCAACTCGGAACCGGAGAAGAAAAAACATACCAAGACTGGTTAAAAACGCCCTCAATAGCCTCTTGCAACCACTCTCCATTCTTCTGCTGACGGGCCATCAATAACTTGATACCCCGTTCCAAGGGCTCTTTGTGTGGATACCCGGCCTCCATCAAACCCAACAAAGCCCAAGCAGTCTGACACACTTGCGACTTCTCATGCTGGACGTACTGGTGTGTCGCGGAACTAAGATAGGATTCACCCCAGCCGCCGTCCTCTTGCTGCTTTTCGATTAGGAAATCACAGCCTCGTTTGGAGTCGGCGCTTGTTTCATACGTCTCGCCGACACTGGCTAGACTTTCGAGGGCGAAGAGCGCGGCGTAGGTGAAGCAGATGCCCCATGAGCCGTACCAGCTTCCATCGGCGCGCTGCACGTGCTTGATGTGTCCCACTGCCTTTTTCTTTGCTTCGAGGATTTCAGCGGCACGGTACTTGGGGTAGAACTTGCTGAAAAGGGAGAGGGCAGTCACTGAGGCGGTGGTGCATTCTGGGTGATCGTAGCTGATCATGATTCCGCCGAAGACTTCAGCAGCGTTGAGCCATTCGACCTTGGGGGAGGCACGGGTGATTTCGTACTCTGAGAAGCCACCGCTGGGGTTTTGCATTAGGAGAAGACAATCAACGGCGTCTTTGAGACGCTGCTCGGGGATGAGCTTGGGGAAGTTGTGCATTTCTTGGAGTTGGAGGGTGGAGCGGAGACCCTCGGCTGTACAATCGCTGACTGTGTAGCCTTGATCTTTGGTGCTGAATGGCCATGCGCCCTTACGGTGCTGGCGGTAGCACTTTTCCTGGTCTGGCACGTTTTCACGGAGCTGGTGGTCGTCAAGGAATTCCAGAGCCTTCGTGAGCATGGGTCGCCATTTAGGTTCATCGGCAAAACCGGCAACGACGATGGCTTGTGTAATGAATGCTGTATCCCAGACTTGCACGCCGTTCGTGCCATTTGCGAGCATACCCTCGCCCTTGACCCACATGTAGTCATTGAGCCGCTCGCGGTGCTGGCGAACCGAGTAGCTGTCAGGGCCGTCGTGAATAAAGCATGCGACCATATTCATTGGGTTATTGACAGGTCCCAGACCTGCGTATTTGGTATTTTCATCCTCCATGCG
The DNA here is from genome assembly GCA_911174995.1 of Penicillium olsonii. Classification (NCBI taxonomy): domain Eukaryota; kingdom Fungi; phylum Ascomycota; class Eurotiomycetes; order Eurotiales; family Aspergillaceae; genus Penicillium; species Penicillium olsonii. The sequence continues at coordinate 192,626 of CAJVNO010000005.1, read as the reverse complement.
AATCAGCTCCCAGGTCCAATCTTCGGCGCGCTTGACAATGGCTGGGAGTCGCAGGTACGGGTTCCAGATGCGGACCAGTAGCTCATTCACGCCATTCAACAACCATGTCTTGGGGTAATAATTATCGGTTTCGTGGATGGAGTTGCGATGCGCGGCAAAGTCAACAGAGTCGTATGGTTGCGTATACAGTTCTTCGCGGATCTGCTTCGTCAAGTCGTCCAGAGGGTGCGACCACTGCTTAGACCACAGATATGACATCGGGAGGAACACTTGGCGCATGTGAATCCACCACCGCCAGGGAGCGAAAGGGACCCAATCGGGAAGTAGCCAGATCTCAGGAGGAACTGGGTTCACGCCCTCCCACTCCATCACACCCAAGATGCTGAGCCAGAACTTGGCCCAGTGCGGTCCGTAGATGGCACCTCCAAATTTGTGCAACAGACCCCGAGCTTTGATCATGCGTGGGTCATCCTCGTTGACGCCGATCAAGCGCAAGGCGACGTAATTCATGGATGTGCCAAAGACAGAGCTGTGACCTTCAATATGGAGACCCCATCCGCCGTCCTCTGGGTGCTGGCGAGCAAACAAATACCGTTTAATCTCCGTCGCATACTCAGGAGGAATAGGGGTTTTGGTCACATAGTACGTGATCAAGATACCAGGTAGCAAAAACATGGGGCCACCATACTCGCAAGCCCAGTTTCCAGGCTCAAGCTGAAGGTGCGAGAAGAAAGACAGTCCATTCTCTGCGGCTTCCAATGGCGTTTTAGCCTCTGGTAGCTCAGGGAGACCCTACACACTAGTCAATAATTGGTCGAACCTTGGAATGAATGAGGATGCAGGGTTAGGTACAGTTGGCAGTCCCAGGTGATATTTATCAGCTATCGTTTGTGGCCACGCTTCGTGCTCGGCATCGGACTCGAGATACCGCCATGTTTGGCGGCCTTCTTCGTCGAGCAATCGCCAGCGCGAGTAGTCAGTCTGTGGATCTCCATTGGCATCCGAGGTTAGGTGGCCTTCTGCTGGAGTTCTCCAAGGCCCAATGTGAGGAGTTGAAGACATGATTGCAATTGGATTCACCCAACTGTTCAGCGAATTGACAGGAGCTCAATTAGCGCCAGGAACCCGCTCCAGGTGCCCCAGGGCGCCCGCCCGCCCCCGTGTGCTTAGTCAGCGGTATCACGAGTGCCGCGTAGGATGAAGAATGTGAAAGCGTAGCAGATCAAGAGAAATGTGAACAATAAACAGGTAGAGGTCGAAATGATGGAGTACGGAGTCCGGAGTGTAGAGTGGGAGTGGGAAGAGTAAGTGTGTGGAAGAACTTCAACATCCAGATGTGGACTATATATCACCATTTCAAGGCCGCCAAGAACTACCTAGTATATATCAGATCATGAATTTCGACACACTATATCACAAAAATAGCCGTTAAGTCGCATGCTAATTCTGGAGCTAGTAACTAGACCATCTGGGCTGTTAGGCCATTGAGCACAGTATGGCCAAGAACCTCAGGCAACGACACCTGATATGCATAGTTCTCCAACTGAGGAAGTTGAGATTCCTCACTCCCGTCCAATGGCATCCCATCCTGCCCAGCCATTGGAGCTGAATGGGACAAATGCTTCTGTTCGAGCTTACATCGAAAACACGTTGGCAACTCTAGTCCACGGATTGACCCTGCCTCCATCAGAGGCACATCTCTCGCTCATCCTCAAGCGCCGGGCCAATTCAGCATCTTGCATGATCAACCCCGTCACAGGAGCTCTGGAGGCATGCCCGAGAGTGGAGTCTACCCGAACTTATTCTTGGCCTGGAAAGACGGTATATGAGGAATGGAAGTTCAGTATGACTTGTTTCTCCAGCGTCTGGTTTAACTCACTAAAGTGTTTGCCTATTCAGCTGTCATTCTGAGAGTGCTGGCTATCCTGGATCAGGCCATTCGGACTGGACAGCTCATCTCCAAAAGGTAGTTGACAGGGAGCTCGGCGAACCACCCATTGATATACCACCAGTCTGTTAACACCGCCTCCAGGGATATATACTATATTGATCCTGAATTCTTTCGCGCTCAATATGTCATCGACGGCATCATCGACGACTTGGCATACACAATCGGGGTGGATAGAGGGGCTTTGAACGTGGTCTGTTTCTTCAGTATCATCGAAGCCTTGAACCACAGAATCGGGTTGCTGACATCCATACTGCCGCACAGGAAGCGGCAGGCAAAGGTCTGGTTACGGGGAAGTTTCGCTTGCTCCGTGAATTGCGGGTCACAGTCGATGCTCAGTCTTCCACGGAGGTTAGACATACACGTTCAAGGCCCAAGCTAATAGGGGAAATGCTAATGAAGAGCAGGACACCTTGATCCCTCGAATAGAGGATGGGGACCAAATCGACATTTCACAAATTCGATGGGTACTGGTAATTGAGAAGGAGGTAGGATGCCGAGCACCGGAGCAAGAGCATGGTCTGACCGATTGCCCCCTTAGGCAGTGTTTCACCGGCTCGCGCGCACCGCATACCACGCTCGAGCAATGGCAGGAGAAGGACTTCTAGTGACTGTCAGTCCAGCACTGTGCCATTAGTCGACCCTCCACTGACCACCAAATGACCACAGGGAAAAGGTTATCCAGACCTCTCAACCCGCATGTTTTTGCGCACATTATTTGACCTGGCATCGAGTCGAAACAAACCACTTCGTTTTTATGCGCTCACAGACGGCGACCCACACGGCATGGCTATCATGTCGACATACAAGTATGGTTCGGCGGCACATTTGCACGAGAATGCACGACTGAGTATCCCGCAGCTCCAGTGGCTTGGCCTTCGTGTTTCAGATATAATCGCCGTCCCGGAGGTACTAGGCGACAAGGCCCTTCTCTCGTTGACTGAGCGGGATCGCAGGAAGATCATTTCCATGCTGCGCAATAGCCCTGTGTGGGCAAGCAATGGCCCGGAGAAGCAATGGAGAGCAGAATTGCAGCGCATGCTGTTTCTGAACGCCAAGGCAGAGATTGAAATTCTGTATGAGTGTAGCGGTGGTCTGGAGGGATGGATTGAACGTCGCATGTTCCGACAGGAGTGAGCCAAACCGGGTTGATACCTACTAGGGCATCATTGGGGGTCAACAAACTTATAGTTAGCAGAGGCTGGATCCATAGATAAATACTTAGGCAAGTTCCAAGTTATGAAATGAATATCCCCCAAATTGCCAGTTGAGTCTCCAACAGCCAGGTTAGAATAGAACACTGCGAACTCAAGAATTGCCAACAAAGTATATATGTGTTTTATTCGCTATGAATGCGACGGGTCCGAATACACTGTACAAACCAGCATCCAAACCATGCAGTAAATCAATCCCTGACGCCAATCATCAATTCTTGAAACTCGGTAGCGTCGAGTCCCAAGAGTGCTGTGTATTTACCAACTCACAGTCCCAACCCCTTCTTCACCTCGTCTCGAACCTTAGCCTCATACTCGGGCCTGCGCTCGCGCCACATCTTAGCAGCCTCGACATTAGCAGGGCTCTCGTCATTCGGCTCGGCAAGCATGCTCATGACCGAGATGAGGATCTTCTCTACGCTCTGGATAGGCGACCAGCGCTCCGAAGCATGCTCGTAATGGTTAGGGTCATCGCCGGGAGGATGGAGGATCGAAATGCAGACAGTCCCGTTGGGATAGACTATGATCGATTAGCGGAGATTCGCCACTTGTCCGTGTCCGGAGACACCTACCGTTGGGATGCCAGATGCCTCCGCCGATGAATTTCATCGTCGGCGGGCTGAGAGGGTAATCTCTTGGGAATTTAAGTTCTGCAGCAAAAACACCGCCTTCAAATGGTGTTTCTTCTGGGCCTTGGATCAGAGCCTCCCAGTAGAACATGTCATCTTCGGAGACGGGGCCGGCGGTGATTCCCTCCGGTGGGTTGGTGGAGAGGTTTTTGTACTCGTGGAACAAGCGCTTTTGGGCAACGGTGGACACCATTTTGGAGTGAGAGTGTCAGTGAAGTGTAGGTGGCAATGACTTTGCGGGGAGGTGGGATGCCCATGGAGGTTCCAAGTTGGGGATGGAATAATTCCGGGGCGGTGAGCCACCCAATCAGGAGGCTCTGAGAACTATACAAAACATGCGAGCGAAGAAATGAAAGAATCCGTAATAATATATTTGATAATGTTACATCTGTCTGACAAGAGCTAAGTATAAGAGCTCAGCCCAGTTGGAATATTCAGAAAAAGTCAGACCAACTATCACCGCCCCCGTCGCCTCCATCAGCGTCATCACCCCAAGGATCGTCTTTACCCCAGGGATCTTCAGGCTGGTCATAAAATCCCGAGGACTCTGCCTCTGTGGGCTGTGATTCTGGCTGATTAGTGGATGCAGGCGAATTGGGATCAGCCGGATAACCCCTTTGCATAGCCTCATATCCAGCCATGGCACCGGCTCCAGTCGCACCGGCAGCCATGCCATCCGTCATACCACCGGCGGCCCCAGCTCTACCGATAGTCCCAGCCGCAGCTTCTCCAACTGCACCGGCTTCTGCAGCACCACCCGCCGCAGCACCGCCAGTTGCCGCTCCGCCTGCGGCCGCCTCTCCGCCCATACCGGGGAACCAGAGAGGCATAAACCCAAAGCCACCAGAGTTGCTGTGTCGACTGAAGTAGTCAAAATCAATGCTGACAGCGGTGGCAAGCATGACGGCTCGTTGATCGAGGCTCATTCCTTGGACGTCTGGCTTTGATGATTCTGTGCCAAGTCCTGCGGAGTCCATGCGCAGAGCGTAGACGCCGGTATCTGTGAAAAATTCTCGAGCAAAGCCTGCAAAGTTGCGGTTGACAGACCCAATCAACTGATTGTTTTCGGATTTTAGAGAGAAGTCCCATGAAAGGAATGGTTCGTCCACATAGGCGAACTGGTTGTATTGGCCTTGGCCTTGGCTAGATGATGATTGCAGTTGCACTTGATTACCTTGCGATAGATCAGTACCCGGGTTTGGAGACCGAGATCCCATGTCTAAAGCTGGATCGGGAGACTTGTGGTGGGTGAAAAGGTTGTACTTCCGCCGTAAGGGAGCCCATTGCTGCTGTGCTTCACCGATGACGCGCATCTGATCATGTTCCAGCGGCGATATGTGCGCATTTGACACAGATCCAGGAGTTACGAGAGATCCAGCTGAGACGCCCTCGAGAGCTGTGGATGGAGAGAGGGTGGATGGTGTATGATGGAGAGGATCATAAACGTGAATTTTGGAATTGATCCAAGCAAACGGGCGGTGGAACTGAAAGAGTTAGCCACAAACCACACGATTCATGAATTTTTGGAGTTCCCGAAACTTACCCGAAGGACCTCATTCTCATGTCGGTCAAAGACATGTGTCACGAAGCTTCGATGAGTGCGAAATGATTGGCGAGCCATTGCGTTTCCCAGTCCTTTCTCTTGCTCGGCCATATATCCAATGTGGTTTCCTTGCGCATCCATAATCACATATTTGTTGGCTTGTTCGAAACCACTGTCAGAATGTGAGTAAAATGTTGGAAATTCGAGTAGCAGTAACAAAACTTGCTGCATGCACTCACATCATGACATTCATCATTTCCAGTTGTCGCTGTACAACCAATCCTGAGTTTACCAGGATTGAAGTAGCCGGATGTGTCTCCTTAAGTACACCATTGGGGTCCTCTGGTAGATGGACAGGAGCCAGCAGCGTGTTTAGCGACGGGTCGTAATTAGGGTTCTCCGCATCCCGCGGCTCGGGGGCAGGTGGTTCAGATTGCGGCTCTTCATTTGATCGGGATGGCTGCGTTTCTCTTCGTGGTTTGATCAGGTCTGGTCGTTGAATGCTATTGCGAGGACCGCGCTCAGAGCCATGTGTCCTGAAGCTGGAAAGAGCTCGAAAGCGAGTCGGAGCCAACTGCCGTTGCAGCGCTCGAAGTCTTAAGCTCCACATATGTCTTTGGGTGGCCGACTCTGCCAGAGATGGAAATAATCGAGTGATGTCGAGTATGCGAAAGACGCAGAGAAGCCGAAGATTATGACGGAAGTCTGCCGCGGGGTTATCGGAGATAACAGCGCGTTGCAGATCGCCTCTTATTCGACTTCATTACACCCGAGGACGCCGTGTACGGAGTATGCAGTTCTTGATATTATCTGAGACCGAGAAGAATATGGTCTCTAGGCCCAGCTGAACATCTACGTATACTCATACTGCGCAAAGTTGACTTGATCGCGAGGGCATCGCTCCACTGACGCACCGAACACTTTCTGATTTGCATGCAACTTCACTGTCCTTCAACCTGCGAGGCGAAAATCGAGCCTAGGTCTACAGCCACAATCTGCGTGCTCCCTATGCATAGCTGCCAATCGAATGCCTCGATTGAACAATCTCAGAGCCATGGATGACTGGGTTATTATGGTGATGACAGTCATGATTCGATCGGTACCACCTGGGCACGTCTATAGCCAGCTGAAATACAGTCCAGTCGGCCGCATGCAATATTTATAGCCCAATTGACCCCAAGCATGGTACATCCTCACAGAAGACCCTTACGAGCCAACTCGATTTTCCGCGCAGCTTCGCCTGCTTTGTATCCACCCTTCGACACACAGATAGCACTTCCTTCGCCGAGTTCGACCTTCTCCTCCACATCGGGGTGGGGACACGGGCAGTGGTGTGGGAAGTGTACACACGCAAGAGTTCCGGGGCAGAGGTAGTTGTCGCATTGGGCTATTAAGCTTTAAGTCAGCCATGTTGCTATAAACCTTGGAGCATCAAATGATGTCCTCCGATGTAATGTCTTTTCTTACCCCCACTCCACATTTGTTGGTATCGGCTGCTGTCGCTTGGGGAGTTTTGCGACCGCTGCTGTTGACGCTGTTGCTGCTCGCCGCCTCCGAACATTTGCTCGAAAAAGTTGAATTGGGCCTGAGCGACGGAGACAAGCATAAGAAGGGCCCAGAGGGCCTGTCGCCAGCTTTGTAGCATATTGAAGAAACCAGCAGTAAAATGTAGCGATTGCGTGGTCAACGAAGAAGGCGACGAGGGAAGTGGTATAGATGGCTTACTGGGGACTCACGTGACGCCAAGCCATCTCCGAACTTTTTCGACTCCCAGGAGCTTCACGTCCGGACATTCAAACCAAAACAACCCACAATGTTCAAACCGCGCATGCTAGCGCCTTTCCGGGCGCTGGAGCGATCCTTCACTTCGATCCGGTCGACGCACTCGCTCGCCCAGCCGCAATCCGTCCTGCGAACACTCTCCGCATCCACATTCCCGAAACCCCAAACACCCTCCATCTCCCGCTCGCTCCTCCCATTTTCACAAGTGCGTTACGCCTCACACGCCTCCCAAGGAACAGCCAATCGACACTCCCGTGATCCTGCCGGCAAGCGTCTCGGAGCGAAGCGCTCAGGCGGCGAATACGTGGTTCCGGGATGTATCATCTTCCGTCAACGTGGATCTCTCTGGTTCCCCGGTGAAAACTGCGGTATGGGCCGCGATCACACCATCTATGCTACGCAGGCTGGATATGTTCGCTACTACCTCGATCCAGAGAAGCATTCCAAGCGCCGCTTCATCGGAGTTGTTTTTGATAAGGAGGAGCAGCTCCCTCACCCGCGCAATGCGCCCAACCGCCGCAAGCTTAACAGAGTTACTGTGCCTATGCAGGAGCGTGTCGAGCCTCAATCCGATCTGACTGCCTCTGTTGATGCGGACGGTGTTCGTGTTGAAGATGTCAAGGCCGTCGAGGCCGTCTTTGGCCCCCAATTGCGTCCTGGATATATGTACCGTGAGGCCAACTGGGAGATCGGTCGCTCTGCGGAGCGGGCTGGTATTACCTCTATGGGATACGATCGTCGTGACCGTTGGACGGCGTGGAGAAAGCGTCAGCAACGAGCTGAGCGGGCTGCCCAGATGAAGAGTCTGAAGGGCAAGAAGAAGGCCGGCAAGAAATGAGGGCATCCGTTGTGCGCATAAATGTCTTGTTTCAATCCCTTCTGGGTTTCTGTAGCGATATGAGGATCTGTATCTGGTGTTTATTGTATTATAGAAAGAGCATTATCCAACTTCCCCAAACATCATCATTCCAATCCTGAAATCTTTCTGGTAAAAACATTGGAAAACACCGAAACCAATAATTCTATTTACTATACATCTGTACAAAACTCCCGAGGTCAGCGAAGTATAATTCGCACTCAATCGCAGGCTGCCAGCCCTACCAGAGTAATCACTTTGCACCATTGATGATATCCTGGGCGATCTTTTCAGCAAGCATATCTGCACAAGAAATTAGCGACCTTGAAATGATTCAAGCAAGACATCAGACTCACAAACAGTCGACTGAGGGTGACCAGGGGGCAGGAAAGGGAAAGCGCTAGCATCAACAACACGCAGTCCATCAACGCCATACACCTTCGCCTGGGAATCCACAACAGCCATTTTGTCATCTTTAGTACCCATCTTGCAAGTGCAAGCAGCATGCCACAGTGTCATCACATTGTTCTTGATGAACTCGAGGATCTGGTCATCAGTCTTGACCTGAAGACCGGGATTATACTCATCGCCAATTACGACCGGCTCCATAGCTTTGCTCTGGAATGCTTCGCGTATGCGCTTGAACATCGCAATGGTCACTTCTTGATCGGCTTTTTCTTCCAACCAGTTAGGGTTGATGATTGGGAGATCCTTGGTATCTGCCGACTGGAGGGTAACGTTGCCGCGGGAGATTGGTGTGATCAGAACGCCGAGCATGGATGCATATTGGTATCCATCTTTGGGCTGGGTTGTCAGGAGATTGGAAACGTCTCCAATGTATCCTGCGCCGGAGATGTACTGTTTTCGTCAGCGCGGTGCCTCCCACCGGGGTGAATCAATGTACCTCTGCCTCTGGCCAGTCCTTGGGGTATTCAGACAGTTTGCTCAAAGTGTCCTGGGAGAAGGACTTGCGCAGGGACTCTGGGATTTTCTCCCAGGCCAGGAAATCAGCGACAGGGTTTGTCAGGAACCCTTTCTTCAAGACCAATCCCCCGACGACTTGTTTGGCTGCGTAAAGAAGCTTGGTTGCGAATTGAGTCAGAGTGGTCACTTGCACTCGATACGTGGGAGCGACGAATGGGTGATCAATCATGTTCTGGCCAACACCTGGACGATCGGCAATAACATCAATGCCATGTTCCTTCAGTTGATCTGCAGGACCAACGCCGGATACCATCAGAAGCTGTGGTGATTGGAATGCACCCGCGGAGATGATGACTTCCTTGGTGGCCTTGATGGTGACTGTGCGGCCCAATGCACCTTTGACTTCAACTCCAGTTGCCTTCTTGTTTTCGTCAAACACTACCTTCTTTGCAAGGGTGCTAGAATAGGTGGTTAGGCTTCTCGGCTTGATCTTGGAAAGGAACGATTCCTCTGAGCTGCTGCGAAATTCGGTGGCCGGATCGATGGTCGAAGAACAATACTGTGCTCCCATCAGGGATCCCAGGTTGAAATCATCTGCTTTGTCGATTCCAATCGCCTCCATTCCCAGGTTCATCCACGAGGAAAAGGGCATGGCAAAGTTCGCATAAGACACTTGCAATGGACCACCCTGGGAGTCATACGCACTAGAGTCGTAACTCGCTGAAGCGTTTTCGGCTCTGTACTTCGTGTTGGGTGGGGTGAAGTCCACGCTCTTCTTGTATAGCGGAAGCACTTCATCGAAATTGTAACTGGGGTCATCGACTGCCGTGGCCCATTGGGCCATGGATTCGCGCGTGGGGCTATCATGATGAAGAATGTCATTAATTCAGTCCAGATTTCCTACGGCGAGTATGCCTACCGTTGATAGATCATGAAATTCAGTGCAGAGCTGGAAACAAGTTAGATATGATCTCTCTCAGGTCCGGATCCGCATCTACTCACGATCCTCCTAGGCACTTTCCACGGGCATAGTGTATATCCCTCCCATTGGCACCCGGGACATTATTCGCGACAAAGCCCCAGTCCTCGGGGGCTTTCGTTTTTGGGTCTGACCCTGCGGGCAGGACATCGGCTGCCGGGACCTCAGCAAGAGACTCGAGCTCATAGTAGCCCCCTGCCTCGATCAGGGCAACCTTGTGATTGCTCTGCGCCAGGCGGGTCGCGAGAGCACTCCCTCCAGTACCTCCTCCAACCACGACATAGTCGAAAGTATGTCCAGTGAGAGGGGCATGTCGTCTTTCAAAAGCGACTGCCGACACACTGCTTGCCTGGAATGCAAGGTACACGAGAATAGTCTGGAACAGCATTGGGGGCGACGTTGCGTACGTTGACTCGTAAAATCCAGTCAAACAGCGAGGGCCTCTTAAGATATACCGATTATTGCTCAAGCCTTTAGTGATAATGCCTCGGTAAACTGAAGCCACTGCGATCTATTAGATCGTCATTCCTCGATTGGGACTGTACATAAAAAAAAGGGGTCCGAATAATCGGCGCTGTAGGACCCCAAAAATCCACAATTGGGTTTCACAAGCCATGAGGTTGTACCTGAATCCGGACCGATTGATTTTCTCGGGCCGTTGAATGGGGTCCACGAGTGGCTCAAAATTAAGGCGAAGCCCTATACGGGGTTGCCGATCCTGGACGAACCATGTCCAGGGGCACAGCCGCACAGGCATTGCGAAGGTATGAACATATTCAAGCAGACAATATCTACCATCGACAGACCCTCCATCGAGATCCACATGACAATGAGACAGTTTGTTTCAAGCCAACACAATCGGTGGTTTGGCTACGGATGAACTAGTAGGAGTCTCAATATTGAGATCCAAGTTGGCAACGGCAATTTTTGGTGCCCCTGTATGTCTACGCCTTGGGCACCGAGAAGTACATGATGGAACCTCGGAATGCTTGTGGTTACCTGTTTGGACAAAATCGAGCTTGTACAACATCATGTGCGATTATTTTCGATCCATGTCACCAACCTTGGAGTCATTGGAACCACCATATGTTGTACGGAGTATACAGAGAGAAAATGACGATGTGGATCGCAGCCGTTTCATGTTGAAAGATCGATGAGGCCCATTCTTGGGTTGTTCATACCCGGGTCCACTTGTGCACTTAACGTTGCCTGCCTCGTTCATGCACTATACTAGTACTACACTAGTAGACATGCAGAATATCTCGCGAGCTTCGGCGATTTACCCCAATTGAGGCTCAATTGACCGAGATCAAATCTGATCTTTTACCTCCAGCTTGCGTTCTATCTACTCCGCATGTTCATGATATAACCTGGAACTATGTCTGTTGACAAATCGAGGATACAAATACCTCGGCACTGCCCACCTCATATTCGACCTCAATATCTCATAGGGAATTTTTGCTACCATGTCTGGTGATTACCCAGATGAGAATGTGCAGCCCCAAAAACTGTCAACTCAGCATGATGTGAAGTGCAAGTAGAACGGCCCCCAAGCTGAGAGCGTCCGTGCGCGGCCCCTGATGTCCGAGTCACTCGTGAGTCGCGACTCGCGAGTTTCGACAACAGTCGAACGCCATGAAGAACTCGATTCATAATCCACTGCCTGCCTCGCTATCTAGTAATTGGCCTGAATGCTCTATCTGGCCCCGGACTAACACCAGTAGGCGAGTGCAAAAAGGCAGCTGCCATCCTCGAATCATTCATCAACCCTAAGCTGAAGATCGATGGACAGATCCCCCGTAAGATATTTGAAGGAGCAAAGGTATCTCAATCCCAAATCTTCAGTTCCATTTGAGCATCTCACCCAACGTGCTCACCCCTCGCTCTTCAGGGAATCGCAATCTACACAGCCTTCAGGGTTGGCTTCTTGGGGTCAATCCGCTTTGGCTCCGGGTTGATCATTGCACGACTCCCCGATGGAAGCTGGACCGCTCCTTCTGCAATGGCGATGGGCGGGGTCGGCGCAGGTGGTCAATTTGGCGCTGAATTGACGGACTTCGTATTCGTGCTCACTACCGATGCAGCAGTGAAGACGTTCATGCAGTCTGGGTCTCTGACTTTGGGCGGAAACATCTCGATGGCTGTTGGTCCGATAGGTCGGAGCGCTGAGGCAAGTGGTGTGGTGGGAACTAAGGGCACTGCTGGGGTTTTTGCGTATTCCAAAACCCGTGGCCTGTACGGTGGTCTTACGGTTGAAGGGGGCGTTTTGGTGGAGAGGGCTGATGCGAATAAGAAGCTGTACGGGCGTAAAGTCCGTGCAACAGAGCTCCTAAGTGGGCTGACCCCTTCGCCGCCTGAAGCAGAGGTCTTGATGGAGGTTTTGAATGGGAGTTTCTTCCAATTCGGGCCTTCGCAGCCTGAGAATCCGGAGTCTGAACCAAATGCCGAGTCCCCTGCCCAGCCCCGGGAGCCGCGACAGACTGCTGAACTGCAGGACGGCGTCGAACCGCAGTCAAGTGTTGAGCCACAGGAGAGTACAGCCTCCAACCCCGAAGCGCCGGCCCTTACTGCCAATGCACACGAAGAGCAGGCGACTCGAAGCACTAGATCTACCGATGAACGTATACCGTCCGTTGGGCCCTCTGACGAATCTCCTGAATACCACCCGGATGCCGAAGCACAGCAAAGTGTAGCCCGAAATGAGGCACCAATTTCCGCTGCCGACGGTGATACAGGCCTAGGGGCTCGAACCACCGAAGATATCAAACAAGAGAAGCCAACTTTGGAATCGGACTTACCACAACTCAGCTGCACCCAGAGCCATATACCTGATGAACCAAGTACACTCCCCGAGGCTCAAGAAACACCCAAGGACAAAGAAGGAAAATCGTGTTGATGAATTTATATTGTAATGAGATGTTGAAATGGTCAATGACAAGAGAACAAAGTACAATGGTATCAAGAAATAAACAATCACTCAAACAAGCGCCCTAGAATCAGACTTTGGCAAACAAACTCGTTACCCACAACCCGTGTGGTACAGTTAGTCTCCGAGACAGGTGTAGACGAAGCAATAGACTTCTTCCTCTTCTTTCCATGGACAAGATGAATTCTGGGCGTCCTCGGCGCAAGCATGGACCTCGCAGCAGCCTGGTCCGCATCATCAACATACATCCAATCCCAGGACGGCAAACCAGCCCCGGCCTGTGATTGTATCAACGCCCTGGCGGTAGATAGGTCCGGGACTCTGTCGACACGTGACGCACCCAGAGCGTAGGTCAGGAAGATGTAAGCTTTGCGCTTTTCTTCTGCCTTGCCGCGACCCATTACGAGGAGGACGGAGTGACCGGCTAGCAGTTTGGGGCGTGCAGATACTGTTTCGGAAAGGCGTGCTGTGGTGGGCGGTGTTGGGAGCATGAGTCGTGATTTCGTTGCGCCATTGAGGTACATTGAGTCTCCTGCTGGGAGAAGGTATATGTCCCAGTCTAGGACACAGCCTTTGGAAATACAATCTTCGACCCAGCGACCAGAGAGACAGGGGAGGTTGAGTGCGAGTGCTTGCATGTATTTCTCGCGGCGAGAGTGGGTGTCCGCAATCAGACATGCGAAGCCAACATCTTCGGCGAGCGGTGTGAGTTGGAGTCCTTTGCTGTTGGAAGCTTCCTTGCCCGTTGACTTGGTAGGGGTATCGGTGGGAACGATGGAAGAGGCTTCGAAAAGCTCGGTAAAGCCATCGTGCAGTAAAGTTCCGCCGTGCTCCATGATCAGTCTCGTAATGCGATTTTTGGTGGTCTCGTCTTCTTTATAAGAAACGGCGAAAGCCATGCCGGCGAAGATACCGCTGTCCTGGTGGATACTGCGCGAGAGACGAGCGCTAGGAGATGGAGGTACAGACTTCTCGGAAGGTGTATGTACTGCGCTCTCTTGTAGAACAGGGGCTGGGCGATATGTGAAGGCCCGGTCTTTAAGTTGGTTCCACAGGATCGTATCAAGATAAACACGAGCAATCGGCACCTTGATCACGTTTTCAGCGTTATTTAGGCCTCCATGGGGCAGACTCTTGCGTTGCTTCGGTCCAACTATGACGGTAGAGTGACCATAGACGTCGGTGATAGGATGAAGACCATCATCAACCGCTTTCGCAAGCTCTTCTCGGGTGAACTTGTCATCGAATCCACGCACAACATGGGTGACTTTGGGAACATTGGGCATATCGATTTTAACTCCGTCTCCAATTCGAAGCTCAAACCTTTTGACAGCACCTTTGGTCACTTCGAGAGGAACACTGTCCTCAAACTTCACTGAGAATTTGGTCTGAGATACTCCCAGTGGTGTCCCAAAGCACGTTGCAGGGTAGTATGCACGCTTATGGCCCATCCACACCGCAAGTACCTGACTTGGTGCGATTTGAGAGGAGTCTTCTGGCAATGTGTGGGATTTCCGAGGTGTGGTGGGTGATTGATCAACGGAGGGTATTTCTGGCTCGACGATATCATCTGACCCAATGGCTGACGATACCTCTGTCAATTCCGAGGACGGATGTGGCGGGGGGCAGAGGCTCGGTCGGTTGGAAACCACGTTCTTGGATGGAATCACCGGTTTTTCCACTAACCCAGAGCTTGTTTCAGGAACATGTCTTTCTTGCATCGACCGTGATATGGCCTTTTTGCCAACCCTCGACTTCCGTCGTGGGGCCTGCTCAGGTGAGCCCTCGACTTCCCAGATATTGTCATTTGCTCGTCGTGGAGGCTTCGGTTGCCTCCGAGTTTCAGTTTCTGGAACTTGCACGGGTGAGGTACCAGTTGAATTTTCGGGAATAGTAGCCGATAGAGATTGGGATGGATTGACAGGCGCAACTGATTTAGGCGGGTGCGGGCGAGGAGTGATAGGTACGACGGGATCTGAGGCGATGTAACTTGAGCTATTATTGCCGCGGCGCCTCTTCTTCGGACGGGTGGGCGACATTTCCATCAATGCTCTGATATCTTGATCCTCCTTTGTGAATAAGCCGATATCAAAGTCCCCCGTCCCGGCCTGCGGTGAGAGATCTGCGGCAATTTGGGTCAGAGCTCGGCGTTGGCTTCCTCCTGGACTAGACAGTAGCCTCTTGAGGGGCGAAGAGAGTGCTCTTGTCCCCGTAGGGCGTAATTGGTTGGTTCGGCTAGCAGTAGGAACTCCATTGAACATCGGCGGGAGGTCATCATCTTCATTGTTCACGCCCTCCACATTGGACCCAGCCTCGGAGTTGCAGTGGGACTGGGTGGGACTTGTCTCTGGGATACTGGTTAGCCGAGCCAAGTCACCAACATTCTTCAGGCGCCGATGGACAGGCGTCTCCGTTGCATGAGTTGACGTGGATGAGGAGGGTCTTCTCGGTCCCGCTTCCACCTCTGACCGCGATGATTCAGGAGCTTGCTCCTTTGATGCGTTGTTGGAATTATTTTGTCCGTTTTCGTTGATATATACATTCGTTTCAGCGTCGCTCATATGTTCCAGCGATACTGAACCAGTCTTTTTCTGTTTGCTGCCAGGATTGCTGTTTGACTGTCGTGACGTTGGTCGAGAAAGTGGAGGTGAGGACTGGAGACGTTCTCGAGGCGAGAGGCGCAGGCGAGAACGAGACGGCGTGGGTGATTTTAAGACACTCTCTCGATGATTGGGGCCAGCGCGATTGGGTGATGGTTCAGGCGATGGTTGAGAATCTTTCACCATTATCTGGGAAGAGCGAATTATACCAGTCGGCTGCCCATCTGTATATGAGGCCACGGAGCCTCGACGGCCCATCCCATCACGGTTTTCTGGATCAAGCCTTTCATGGGATGGTGAGGCCATTGTATCATATCCAAGCACCTGAGATAGTCGGTCGTGGGCACTCGCAGCAGCAGCGGCATCCAGAGGACCATCGAAGTTCTCTTTATCCTCTTCCATCGAAGATTGAGGAGCGTCTTGAGACTTTGGCACTTGCATGACGGAATCCTCCTCTTGTTCTGTTTCCTCCTCGCTGGCAACAGTATCGACCATAACCTGATCATCTTCGGTTGGTTGCTCACGGGGTGACTGCGCTCTGGCTGAACTAGATCGGGCAGGCGCACTTAGGCCCTTGAACTGGGCTGCACTTTCCGCCTCGAATTCGCGCTGACGCCGTGCCCGCTCGACGTGGCTGGACTCTTTGTAGAATTCCCGGTCACTCTGGTCCGATAGGATGTTGTCGGCTGACCGAACCATTCTCTCATCCAACGTCCGGTCACGTTTCGTCTGCGATTCCTTCATGGAAATATAATTCAAGTTTGGCTCTGATGATTCACTCATGAAATTCCCGGGCAGACCCACCATTGGCGACGTTATACCATTGGTGAAACGGGCGCGGTGGATCGGAATATTGGGAGACGGCCGATCAGATGCCAGCTCAGAATGCAGACCGTGAACAAGAGGAGACGATGGAGCCTGGGTGGCTCCAAATACCTGACTCAGGCCGAGAAAGCCACCGCTAGACTCAATGTCACCAGCCAGTGGATTTCGTGAGACGGTCGGGGTCTCGGTTGTCACACCCTCGATGCCGTTTGTTTTCACCGCCGTCGCGGGTGTTTCGGCAAGAAACCGTTGCGACTCGGGGAACAGGTTGGGTGCGAAGGCCATTGGTGAAGACTGGTTAGGCTCAGAGGTGCTTGCAATGTCGTTGTCGTCCTGAGAGAAGATTGGATCGCGGTGCGTTTCTAGCTCCGCGAGGAGATCAATATGCCCGCTATCGCCCTCATGCAATGTTCTTAGAGTTGCGCCATCGGCTCCTGTCTGTGAATCGTCGTCTCGCATTGACTCCTCATTTTGCCGGATTATGCTGTCGTACACTGACTGTGAGACGACCTGGGTATCCCCCGGAGTGGCGTCGGCGGAGCTCATATTGGCAAACTGTGAATCTGGGGCGGTTGCCGCTTCAATGCCATCATTTTTCATCATCATGTGTGCTGCATGCTGCCGGGGTCGAAACGGAGGGTGACGACTTCTGTTCGGGCGGATTGGCGTCGGTTTCGGAGGTTGATCGTTAATTATGGAAATGTCGTTGACTTCGTGGGTGGGACGGAGTGTGTTGGATTTGATAGACTGCGAAATATCCGGCTGAAATGGATCGTGCTGAATGCTGGGATTAGCCCAATGAGGTGTGAGGAGTCCTGCAGGGTCGTTACATACTAGCCCCAACGCGTCGCGTTGTAACTTCGCGAAATCAATGCTGTCTTGACTCTCCATCTTACCATCACATCAATGGGCGGGCTTTTAACGCGCTTGTTGCTTCAACATCGCCCTCGTCTTGGTCCCTCTGCCATTTGCTCCTCAAAGACGGTGACAGAGGCGAAACCAGGCGACGCGGAAACGCGTCAGTCACGTGCCCGAAAGCAATATTACCTCTTTTGGACTAGCGTCTAATATACAATCTATGTACAGAATACAACAGAGCGATGTTCGTGACGCTGAGACTTTCCTTGGACTCATCTGGTTATTGTGGCATTGTGGCATAAGACATAATATGGCCTTCTTTTCAAGTATTGTACATATGGGTGAATTTGAAGGGAAGATCCAAAGATTGCAGGGTATCAGAAGCCCAAAGGTTCGCAGACAGAAAAGGCCAGGCTCAATCACGAGTCCTGTTTGGAGTCCATCTCTTGATCATAAATTCACGCACTTTGTATTGGCGGATCAACGCTCCAATATCATCAATGGAAGCGGCAGGTGGAGGCACATCTACATAGACAAGACACAGGCTCTTCATGACTTGGGCCTGGACTCGGTTCACGCAATGTAACCACCACCAACTTCGCGCCTGTTTCTCCGCCGTGTACTGCTTCCGTTCCTCGGTGGCAGACCAGTATGGGTGACTGTAGGACGGAATGACGACAACTGCGAACTCGGCGTGAGAGAAAACGGGACCGCGGTTGTAGAGCAGGTAATCTGTGCCAAATTTCACACCCGAGCGAATGACCCAACCCAAAGATCTGAAATGATGGTAGACGGTATACGATATCATGAAGGGATCATCGGGTTGAAGGGCAGCGGTGTCGTCTCGAGCTGGTTGGAAGGAATGGTGGCAGAACTGTTGAAGGAGAGCAGAGATGGGGGTAGGTGAGGTGGATGGAAGTTTCGAGTCGGAGGGTGCGTCGTATACTTGCAGAGCACCGAGCCCGTAGACGAGGAAGAAGGCCTCTTCGTTAGAAAGCTGGAGGTGCTCCTCGTTGGGGAAGTCGTCTGCATCGAGTGCCTCCGCGACAGTCTCAGACGAAGGCGAGTTGGATGAGAACTCCTTCTTCTGCACAAGTGGTGAGAAGCGCACGGATTTTCCGTTTGATTCGGGCTTCTGCTCAGGGTCCGCATTGTGAGCTGCCAGGCGTGCCTCCCGAGCCTCCAGCATTTTAGCTTCCTTCGCCTTCTTCAGGGAGTATTTCTCGGTTGCAGTAGCTGTGCCATTTGCAGTATCATCTGGCAATTGTCCCTCGGCGGAGCCATTTTCCCTGGCGGCAGCTTCGGCCTTCAGCGTCTCCTCGATGGCGAGCTTTTCCATCCGAGCCCGCTCCAGCTTCAACGCACGACGTTCCTCCCGGCGAGCCCTTGTAATCTCTTCGCTCGTCTTGCCATCATGTAACCCTCGTCGCTTTTTCTCTCGTGCCAGCCAGCTGGGCTCACTTCGACTGAGACTACCTTTGCCAAAGAAGCCCATCTCCCACAGGGCTTTGATCGACTTTTCGTCCGTGACTTGAATCGACGAAGTGGCCTTGTCGAAGTAAGCCGAATAGACCTCTTGACGGGGTGGCATGATAAGAAATGTGAGGTACGAGAGAGCAACGCTTATGAGAGATAGAGGGTTATGAGGAATTACAGGAGGAACATGATGTACGTTGACCGGCAAAGGAAATTGGTGAATTTGTCTGAAGTTGGGCCTAGGAGGACGGGGTGTCCGAGGACGACCCGATCCTACAGGGCCGGACGGAGTCGCCTGGGGCGTCTCCATCTTGGCTGCTGGGGTGGCCATCCCAAACTATTACTGAGACGATATGGAATCCTAAGGCATTCGAGGTTAGCGAATGGTCCTCAACACATGCGAGTGGTTCAATCGTCATGACATGATATTCTCAGATACCGTTGTAGTCAATTCAGCAGATCATTGACAAGCAGCTAGAAATCAAAGTGCCGCTTGCCTGAGCTAAATAAGTGGTGTCATCACCGAAGAGGGATGTGGGAGTGAGAGTGGACACAGGACAAAGTCTTACCTGATGATAATGAAATGTGCGTGTTGCTGAAAAGGTTAGTGAAGCCAGCACTGTGTATTAACAGTGATCGGTGGCATGAGAATGAACTCAGTGACTGCAAGAAGAAGTTGAAATTTTGCGGTCGAAAGCTCCGATTTAAATGGGCCCCGTGACTAAGCACGTGGTCCGAGCTTCACCATTCGAGAAAAAAATTCCTCCACTTATCGCCGATACAACAGTTAACCAAGGACAATTCGACAAATACCGCCAAGTGAGTTATTGATGGTTGTTATCCGTTTCTGTTCACCTGCTAATAGCGCTCTTCTCTAGAATGCATCTTATGGTACGTCACGCCAGAGCGCAAACGCAGACTTAGCTCCGGAGAGCAGTCGCTAATTTTTGACCAACAGTACACTCTCGACGCCCAGGGCAAGCGTGTCTACACCCTCAAGAAGGTATGCTGAAGAGTGTCATGAAAAAAAGCCGTAACCAGGGGGTTGATTCTCCTGGTTCGGCTTGAGCATTGAGCCACAGGGCTAACATTTTACGACAGGTCCAGAACGGCGAGGTCACCAAGTCTGCCCACCCCGCCCGCTTCTCCCCCGATGACAAGTACTCTCGGTGAGTAGCAGACTCCCTGCGCCTGATGAAAGAAATTCATCAAAGCTAACAACTCGGCAGTCACCGTGTCACCCTGAAGAAGCGCTACGGTCTCCTCCTCACCCAGCAGGCCGGTACGTCGAATCTATCCTGAATATTGCTTCCGCCCTGAAACTAACTCCCGGCTTCCAGGCACCTCCGCTGCTCTCTAAATGGTCCGACACTCGGAAAAGTGAATTACCGGGCATAGCCCATGTTTTGGCGAATGGTGTTTTTCTTGCGGTCACGGATGGCTGAGATGTCCATACTTGTTTTGCTATACTTGGATAATCTAGTCGGGCTTCACTTAGACCTTCTAGAATCTAAGGCCTAATCAAGGCTCATATGAAACCAAAGATCTTGATAAATTCTCAAAGCCTCTGGCTAAGTTCTATGTTCAACTGTAAATCACAGACATGGTCATTCCTCATAAAAAGGCCGAGAACCGTTGCGCGGCACTGGACCAAGTGAACTTTTATCTTTCCATGCCCCCCGGGGCCAAAACTCCAGCCCATGTAATCAAATGCAAACCCCAGGATACCCTTTAACGCTTTCGCGAGTTGACATTTCGGCCCGCGCCAACCTTGGTACGACCACCGGTGCGGTTGCGCTCGCCGGTCAAGATACCAGGCAGGTAGTCTTGGTCCATGAGATCACGCTCCCGACGCTGTCGGCGCTCTTCCTCGGCGTTGGCGCGAACATACTCCTTCTGATCTTCGGCCAGAACGAGCTCCTGGCCCCATCCTCGCTGGCCACCGCCTCCCTTCCACTTGCCGTTGGAGGTTCCGGCGACAGGCTTGGGGATGCTGTACACGTTGCCGCGCGTGTTCCACTGCATGTTCTTCTTGAGGTGCATGGTGAATGCGCCGTTGGCGGTGGTCGTGCAGGATACACGGGTGAGCGTGTCCTTGCCGCAGCGGGGGCAGAACTGCTTGTTCATTTCTTTGGTAGTTAAGAAGCAAGCATGGCAGCGCTTAATGAAAGTTCGCAGATGCTGGATCTTCTGGAGAGTTGTGGTAGACAGAAGGTTGAGGTTCATTTGCAACAGAACGTTTTGACACTGATGGATATTAGCAATTGAGCAACGCGGGTCATGAGGGTTGTTACTTACGGCGAAATCAGTAGTCATGGTCGCAACCTGCATTGTTTTCGGCGCAGCTGTGAGGGTTGCGGATCCAGATTCATCCTGCGCCAAGCGCTTCTTATAGTTCGAGGGAGTGATCCATTCTCCGCCGTCCGAGTCGGCATCATCGTTTGCTTCCTCTTCTTCCTCCTGGGCCTCCTCGTCGGCAATCTCCACCGCGGCCTCCAGCAGTTCCTTGGTCTCCTCGGGCGCAGCAACCTCTGCGTCCTCTTTGGGCGCTTCTTGGGCGTCTGTGACAGTGGTCTCCTTCACGCCCTCGGTAATGGCCTCCACATCCGCAGATTCGGCAGTGGCCTCTGGGGCCTCCTTGACGGGCGGCCTTCCATTGATCTTCTTTTGTCCGGGCACACTGCGCAAGCGCCAGTCACCCTCATTCTTTTCGCATTCGATCTCATAGGCCAGCGCGAGGACCTCGATATCAGTTCTGCTCAGCACGGACCGATCACCGGTCTTGCGGGCGAACTCGCTGACGATGTTGAAACTGTTTGGAGTCGGGGATCGCTGCTTCAGGAAGGGAAGGTAGAGCGTTTCCACACGAGCGCGGGCATCCGGGTCGCGAATTTCGCCCACGACGGAGGGGGTGGTGATAATTTCCTCACATTGGGCGAGGAGGGTCGAAAGCGGCGGGGTATTTTTCAGGATTGGGCCAGCATCCAACACAATCGTGTGGACGGGCTTAGTGGAAGTGGCAGTAGTGTCCGCCATATTTTCCGTTAATTGACTCTTCTCAATCAACAATAGCCAGGATGTTGGAGCACCGGTGTACCTGTGGAAGTGAAGAAAGGAAATTTCTCCAGGGCCTGTGCGTCCTTATCGGTCTATCTTATCGACGAGATTTCCGCGGGTCGAACTGGGCAGAACCACGGTTCCTACGCTCTCGACTTCAACGTTCTGTTTATTGTTTTATACATCGCTATACCTTGCTATACATTGCTATTGCACTGGGTGATGTGGAAGGGATTTACTTATGTCTTCTTCAACCTTATGACTCGATAAAACTGCCATCTGGTACATGGAACCTTGGAAAATATATCTCGCTAAGGCTTAAGGACCTTGGAGAACCAAATTCAGTACGGAGCAATGATTTCACACTTGCACCTCACCTGGGCATTCTGTGGACTGGCAATATTTGGACTGGCGAGATGGTCAGAGCCATATGCTCCCAAGCTCCTACTCTAACAGGCTTAGTTCCTGATTTCTGCCAGTGGCACTTAACACCCTAAGCCACTATCTGCCCAGGTGGTCAAGTGAGATCAGCCCATGTTGGAAACAGGGCCAACTACTCCGTAGTACCTGCATCCGCCCGACTGAAGTCACCAATGTTGAACGCGAACGGAATCCATACCCAACAAGAGAGGGTAGTATGTACTATAGAAAGGGGAAACACTCTTGCCTCGGCCCCTGGTCTCCAGGCTAGACTCGTTGGAACCGTTTGTGTCTTTCCAACCTGGAATGCGATACCTGACATTGGAGGTCATATCCATGGATTTCCCGAGGTCGTTTTCAAGCCAAGAAGAATGCATGGCCTCTGCCTCATGCAGTCTCGGTTTCATTCTAAACCGACAAGAAAGACTCACGTTGCAAGGGGATGCAATTTACATCATAAGCTACGAACAGTGCTTTTGTGAGTGAGACCGCGCAAAGGAACCTTGGCTTTGGCTTTGGCTGTACGGAGTAGACATCATTAACGATGACCTCATGTCTCAGTTAGGGTGTAGTCCTCTAGGGCTCCAGGGCTACTAGGTATTCTCGCGCACCTTTCTAATGTTATCACCGACATGCAAACGCCTGAAGGTCGAGAGCCCCAGAAGCCCCACGCGAACCAGCGGTCAGCACCTGCCCAGGTGGACACACGTGGAGTGACCGTTCATCAATTTTCAAGGTCTACGGAGTACTCTGTACAGAGTCTGTACCTCCAAGGTTGCGGCCAAGCATTGATTCAAGATCACACTTCTTGCCGGCTACCTGCATCATCACCCCCAAGGCAGGCCTCTGTCGAGCCCACAAAGGGGCATGAACTCCATCCACTAATTCCTGACCTCGGGGACGAGCAGGAGGCCGTCAGCAGCACACCAATAACCAGGTTGTCAAACAGACCAGATGAAGGGTTCATCCCATGGCCTCGCCAGCCAAACCAGATACAGAGCCGCCGCAGTGCCCCCTGGTGGCTGACCAGACTCAAACAGCGACACATCTGTCCCCTACCAACGTTCGAAAATTCTCTGAAATTCTCTGAAAAATAGGAGACATGGATGATCATGCACAGTTACGTGAATTGTGATAGCAATTTGACATCGACATCAGGAGGTTTGCCTTCTGGAATCCAATCTGCTGTGCTCCGTAGTAACCTGGCAACCGACGCACGCTGCATGCAAGCTCACAGCAATGTGTCCAGGGACCTGCATTCACGAGGAAAGCTGCCTAGCATTAAAATGCAGCAGGTGGAAATGATTCTAATTCCGTAGAGAAGAGTTTCCATCTTCAGGTTGCCCAGATGTACTCCGTAGACATCTTGGCATGTCCAGGGTCGATGTGATGTATCATCTTCTTAACCTGAGTGGGTTAAGCGCCCCTCTGATGTCGATGAATGAGAAAATATTGTTAATAATTGCCTGTCGATGCCTGTTTTCTTCTTTCTTTTTCCCACTTCCAAGTACCACGAGCTGAGCGCTCACTCCATCGTTGCACGCTGTAATGTGACAGGCCCCGAGGAACACAGGGCTCGACTTGTAGCGGTCCATACTCTGTACTCCGTACATCATACACAAAATTCCTGATCGACCAGCAGTACTCGATGCCTAGTACGGACGTCGGGGGTAGTCCTCACTCATAGATTTGACCTTTTTTTTTTTTTTTTTACTTAAAACCTAAAAAAAGCCAGAAGTGATCGACGGTGCACTCCGTACATGATCCAAGAAAGAAAAATGGGGATCCTTTCCCTACGCCGTTTTTCTCAAGCGACTTTGACGAATGGGAAAATTCACCGGTGAGCATCTCAGCCCAATCCAAGTATAGAAAACCTGTACGGAGTACGGAGTACACCCTTATTCCCTTCTCTCCTCTACTCCATACCCCGTACTCCGAGATCCGTATCTAGGAGAGTTCGGTGGCAAGGAGAACACCTCCTTGCACAATCACGATCCGTGCATTGAGTTTAACGGAGCCCTGACATGCGAAAATGAGACAATTTCCACAACGAGTTCGTTTCTCTGTCAACCCCCAAGACCTTTGAAAGTCTATCAGCACTATGCTTTGAGTCTCCAAGGAAACTACAAGAGGGTTGCGACATCGGGAGAGGTGGTTAAATGCGCTCCTAAACGACGCCGTAGATCAGCGTCGATCAGCCGATGTATAGAGTCAGCCTTGGAAGCCGATCGGACCACTTTCTGATATATCGATAATTTTCCACACAGCCCATCCCGACATCTTGGGTCGCAAGATCCTCTATTGCTGGTCTCCGCCATTACCGTGCGCCATGCAGTTTCATTGCCTGGCTGTCTTTGCCGAAGGACGGCTATGCCGAGGGGGATGTGAGGGATGGATTTCCGCCATATGTGACGCGCATATCCACGAAATAAGCTTCAGTACCCAATGGGATTGACTCCAGGACTTCACGGCACTCATCTCAGATCTGAGTCACGTTGATCAATTGATTGATGGAGTACGCGGATGGTGACAGGTCGGGAAATCGGGTACAAAAGACGCATGTACGAAGTACTTCAACGGTACTAGCACAGTACCTAGGTACACGGATGGTCGTACACGGGGTAGGAATGTGTCGATTGCCCCGCGGACGACCCCTCGTCAAGACCTCCTTTTAATCCTCCTTTAGGGACGTTAGATGCACAGGGTATACAGGAACAGTCCCCAGGATCTTCAAGGACAGCCTGTGGGCAGAGTATCAAATTACCGTCGGGCAAATTTAACTGACTACAGAGGACTGAGAGTATCAAAATTATTAGAAACCCAGCAACCCGGAACAAAATGATAGTAGACAAATTTATACGCTGTCATGCATCATCCTGCTCCCCAGAATGGCAGTTCAATGGCCCATGCGCAGACCTGCAGTGAGCGGTAGTTCAGATCGTTCCACATGCGATCGTCATGATCAACGTCAAGGCAATTGAGCCTTTCAGAGCACAACAGGAGCAAACAGGCCAAGGGGGTTGTGGTTTCAGAACCTGTGGGAGAACCTGTGGGGAATCGATATATCAAAGACCGTCCCAAAGTCTATCTTCATGCGAGCGTGTGGTCCAAAATCCCAAAAGCTGCGCGTAAAATGATGACAGCCGCGCAAACAGAATTTAATTACCAACAATTCAGTGTGGATATACGTATAAGGTTCATCGGGGGTAAATTGAGACCCGATTTATGCTGTGCAGCCCCTTGCGCTACAAGCAAACGCCCTCTCCCAGGATGGAATCCTGTCTCATCTCTAGGCGTCGGCCCGCCAATATGGGGAGCGAGGGGACTTGATGCAGGCTCATCCCCAATGCTCTAATGGCCTAGATAGGGATAGTGGATTCTTTCTTCGGCCGTTTGGGTTCTGGGGCTGCAGTGTTCTTTATTCTTTTTATTCTATTTGACTTGGTCTTCTGTGGAATACTTGTTCCTGGGATTATAATAAGGGGATGGTCACCAGAAACCTCGTTCCTTTTTCCCGTGATTTAGTCCTACCGTTCCCATCCCGGTTTGTTCTTATTTGATCACGCCTCTCTCGGTCGTTGTGGATCTGATTTGGACCAATTCCGGGATAGGCATTCTCTCTGGCTTCGCCAAGACACAATACAATACCGACAAGATGTTACAACTTCGAGAAGTTATGGGGGAGAATGAGGTATACCTGTCTTCTCGTGGCGTGCAGGGATTGACCGTGAGCGTCGTTCTCACGAGTCTCGCAACCTGCTTTGTGGGAATGAGGATGTATACCCGGATCAAGCTCATGGGGCGTGTGGAAGCAAATGACTGGATGGTCGTCATCGCCTTGGTACGTTGTCCTGCAGACTTGATACTCTTACCCAGATGGATGTTAATACAATAAATAGGTCAATTCATACGTTTTCATGTGCTTAGATATTGTCGAGGCTGTCAGTGGCATGGGCATGCATTTTATAGACATCCCACCTCACATTTTTGAACGACAAATGAAGGTAAATTGACTCGCCTCCAATCTAACGGCCTATTCAAACTTTGAGCCCTAACTAACAGCCACTATAGGCATTCTGGCTCACAATCCCCTTCTACAACGCCGCCGTCCTTTGCGCCAAAGCCTCGATTTTAATGCAATATTTCCGAGTCTTTCCCACCCAGCGAATGCGGGTGGTTTGTTGGATCATGATCTCGATCCTGGGCATCTATGGCACCTGGGCAGTCCTCAGCGCATTCCTGAACTGTATCCCGGTCGCGAAGTTCTGGGACGACTCAATCCAAGGCTCCTGTTTGAGCAAGACTGCTCTCTGGTTCTCAAATGCCAGTATGCATATTGCAACAGATCTTGCGATTCTGATCATTCCTATTCCAGCCCTAATTGCAGTCGACTTGCCACGCAGGCAAAAGTTTGCTTTGATGATCATGTTCGCCCTGGGTGGATTGTGAGTTTCTCAACATGCATATCGAGAGAAAGAAGCCAAAGCTAACGTCTACCATAGTGTCTGCATCACCAGTATCATTCGCCTAGTCAGTTTGAAAACTATTTCCGATTCCTTGGACCCAACCTGTATGTACTGCCACTCATAGCGGCGTGACGAGAAGAGACTAACATCGGGAAAGATGACAACGTCGGCGCTGCCTCCTGGTCTGCAATTGAATGCAACACGGGAATCATTTGCGCTTGCCTACCCACCCTCAAGCCGCTCATCGCCCGTCTCTTCCCAGGAATGATCACCACATTCAGCGCAAGCAGACCCACCCACGACGACACAACACAGCGCATCTCTACCTGGAACGGCGATGGCTCAACCCTTGGTGCACCAGGTGAAGACCCAGAGTATGGTGCTGGAGACCCCGAGCGCATTCTCGAGCTTGTGCCCGGACGTGAATACAAATATTCCCAAGCTGAGGTTTCGGAACAAGTGAAGGGAATGACTCAGGTCAATCCTATGCCTGCTCCCCAAATACGATCAAATCATCGTGTAAATTATTCCACAGACTCACACTCCTCATTTCATTGAGGTGGACTGCGGAGATCTGCGGTGCTCATGATCCTCGTCGCATATTCTTTGTTCATCAGGACTTCACGAAGAACGTGATATACATACCCCTTGGTTCTATCATGTCATGGACCTTCACGCTCATTCACATTATCTCTTTATTAATGATTGCCGCTCGCCATAGCGCAGACACTTCTTTCAAGGATCTGACTCACCTTGGACTTTCCTTATTTTTCCTTTTTCTGTCTTGCTTGGGTCCTTCGGAATACACGGTGTTGGGGAGCGGGGTATGGATGTTCTTGAATATAGTATAGTCGAAGTATAGCACTCGAACCCCAGATAGTTTAATACCAGTCACTCGAAAGAAAACACATGTATTATCAATGAACCAGGGATAACGATGAGAAGCTGGACACGGTCTAGGCGGGCCAATTGTCATATGGACTGGCTTTGAACGAGTGGGCGCAAAGGAACATGTAATGAAGTGGTCTAGAAATCAGCAAACTCCTTGTCCACCGCCTCGAAATGATCAAAGAATCCCTTAAACAGCTTGACGCCCAGGCCAGGGTCAAGGCTTCCGGTAGTAGCACGAATACTGTGCATACTGAGCTGCGGAATGCCGCAGTCAATGGCCCTCATACCAATGCGAGCACTAGTCATGGGTCCGATGGTGCCACCACTACGAGAATCATTGCGAATTTGGAAGACTTGCAGGGTAGATCCAGCGCGTTCGGCAACGCGGCTCATAATGGCAGCACTGACGCTGTCGGTGGTCATGTGTCCATTGGAGTCAGCAGACACTGCCACGCCGACGTTGAGGCGAGGCGAGTGGTTCTCCAGGTAAACATTCAGGAAGTTAGGGTTAACGGCGTGGATGACGTCCGAAGATACCAGGAAGCTGTTGGCAACCGTCTGGGACAAGAGGTTGGGACCGTAGTTATCTTTAGCGAATGCCTCGGTGATACGCTCGATGACACTGCTCATGAAGTTCGACCGAGCACCCTGGCGAAGCAAACTGCCAATCTCTTCATCATCGAACATGCCAACCATTTTCACAGTTCCGGGCGATGTGCTATCGGGTGAAGCGATGAGGGCCTCCTGGGCGGCATAGCAGCAGAGCTTGTCATCAATACGACCGGCAAAGATCATATCCTTCTCCAAGCCACCGAGCTGAGCGGGCTGAGTATCAAATAGCTCAAGCTCCCAGTTCACGATGGTGCTGTAGTCGGTAATACCGAGCTCCTTGGAGATGATCTTCACGAGCTTCTCAGGCTGGGTTGACGCAAACTTGCCATACTGAATACTGTTTGACTCGGTCTTGGCGGTCTCAAACAGATCGGAATTATCGATTCCAATGACCGGAACCATTTGAGTCTCGGGATTGAATGGGCCATTGGCAGGAGCACCAAAGTGGGGTGCCAGGGTAGGCACACGGGCAATGGGCCAGTCAAGCTTGACCAGCTTCGTCTCGACCTTTCCAGTCTGGGGATCACGGACAAGGACGCGACCGCCAATTCCCAGATCACGATCCCACCAGGTGGGACCAAGACCACCGGCGTATGGGGCTACACCCAGCTGCTCAAAGCCTGCCTTGTTGGGAACCTTGGAAACAGGCTTCAGCCTGGCAGTCAAGGCATCGACGTGGCCAGCGACGATAGCCACGCCGTTCCCACTCTCGTACTGTGAGCCCACGTTAAAGGAGATCAGCGAGCTCCCGTTGCGAGAGGTGTAGAACTTCCCGCCGCGCTTGAGCTCCGAGGTCCACACCGCTCGCTCGGAGAGGTACTTGTAGCCATGGTCTTCGAGCTGCTTCGAGAAGGATTTGACGGCATGGAAGATCGTAGGATTGTCGGTCATGAACTCGCAGTATGGCTTCGAGTAATCCTCGGGTCGGACGGGCTCGTCGGTTGGTGCCTGAGCTCGGACAGGCCGAGCTGCAGGTACGGGCTCGAATGGATTGGGCAGTTGAGCAGACATTTGCGAGGCCCAGCGTGTCTCGAGGCCTTCAGTGGAGGTGTGCTTTCTAGTCATGTTGTATTGGGTATGAGAGGAAGAGTAGTTGGAGAGAATGACTCGTGAGGGGAAAGGCGGAGGCTGGCGCTGCCCCTTGCTTATCGCGTCACCTGCGATAACGAGCTCAGCTGCCCAAGCTGCAGATCGTCACAGTGCAACTTCAATGTGATGGAATTGTGGCCTCGCTTCTACGGAGTACATGAGAGCTTGACACGAACTCAAACATATGACTTCCATGCATCTCAAGCCCCCATTCGCACAACTCCTCTCCGGCTCCATGAAACAGCTGGTCCTGTGAGGAATGCTCTCTTTGCCAATTTCACCATGCACCTGGGCACTGTAGCCTCGAATGTTCCAAGTGACATGTCAAATGCCAAAACAGGATTGGTCTACGGAATACTCCGTACTCCGTGTCAGGCATCAATATCGCCAGCATCCATGAACCAGAATCCCTGTTCTAGGTTGGATCCCTCGACTACATATATACCTTGGGAGGCACAAAGCCTCCAGGACCTACCGTTGAAAATTACAGTGCATCTAGGAAGGTTTTTTCTCCCAACAAGATCTATCGATCTCAATCCTTTTCTTTCGCAGTCGACATGGACCTGAGGATGCCAAGGACCTCGGAAAACCGTACACTATACTCTGTGGGGTAGCATTCTCCAGATTCGTTACTCTGATCTTTCCCTCATTCTCGCGTTCAAAATTCTCGTCCTCCCAGGACCCGTGGACTAGTGAAATTCTTCAAACTGAGCTACAGGCCCGGCGGTACTTGGAAAGGGACACTCATCGTCGCTGGATGGGAATATCTCGATCATATATGGTTTGTCTCAACTTTGAAAGACACTGGAATCGAAACCCAAAATGAGAGCCGCTTTCACGGGGAAGATTTCGCTGGGCCCGTCCTTTCCAAAATTTGGAGTCCAATACTGAGTCCGTATATCACCCCACGCAGCCCTGGAGTGCTAGACTGAATCGCCCGCATTCTCAATCCCAAGGAGACATGGGTGATCGCCCAATAACTGTGGAACACGGTTGCAGCGACCCGAGGTCAGCTGCAACAAATAGCTTCGGATTAATCACAGAAGTCCGTGACTGATCATTGATATTCGAACCCAAGCAAATTGAGGAACGCCTAGCTACGTGCGAGATATTCACAAATCGGTTGAACGCAGCGCTGTGAGATCAAGTTCCAACTTTGTACGGAGGACAGCAAGCCGCATGACGTGCTGGAGTCTCCGCCCAGCGAGTCCGAATGACCATGTCCTTCAATCCACAATTGACTGGAACAGCAACAGAAAACGGATCTAGTTGATATAGGGATTGTATCCCTTGCTGAGACACTCTGTATCTGTAGCAATGCCAACGATGCAGGTTCGGGACTGATCGGAAATGGGTTGAGAGAAGGCTGAAAATTCCCTGCACGGTCTGCAACAAATTACGATCACCGAGGATTCACCAGCCAATTCCGGGGAGGCAAATCACATCAGTGTAGATTTCATTCGTACAAGATACCCCTTTCAGCCATGCAAATGATGACCGGATCCAGTGGGGATTTCCCTCGGATCGCCACCGAAAAGGACGTGTAAACGCGACCCAGGTGCAAATTGGCCAATAGCGGCGACTTGTCCACTTTTCGTTCATTTTTCACGTCACGATCATCCCAATTGGGCCATCTATGCGACGTTCCGTTGTTCGGCCCTCGTTCGGGAACTGATTGATAAGAATCGGAGATCCATAAGGTCGCAGAGCCCGAGAGGCAGTCTCAAGGGTCAAGTACTTGAGTCGCCAATTATATTCGTACTTAGGGTAGTAGTATGTACTCCGTACTAGTAGTACTATATAGTAATACATACCAATGCCAGTGAGAGGATTAGGGCCATCAGATAAGATCAGCGGGATCCCAATTGTCGATCCATTGCCTTTCACCGCTAGAGGGGAAAAGGTCTTTGGCGCAGCGCATTATTGGTCCAATCGGCGTTTCTGCTAGGTAATGGGAGTTTTTCCTCCACTTCGAGCAGTTTGGCCGTGGAAACTAACTTGGTTATTGAGTCATCGAGACGGGTGAACGGTGAACAGGGTGATCGCACATCCCAGGTACGATGTAGGAGGTACATTGCTGTGCATTGATCTGTACTCTGTACAGTACTAGTACTTTGTGACCTACAGGTAGGCTCTGGCCAGAGCCAGAGCCCAAGCAGTGAGGACTCGAAATGAGCTACTGTAGAAAGCCTTAAACGCCGTTAGCGAGATAATCAGCCCACCAACGCCTTCTCGGATCTCCACATTCCTGTCGGATCAGATAAAAATTTTCATGATCCAGCCAATGAGAAATAGA
Organism: Penicillium olsonii; assembly: GCA_911174995.1. Taxonomy (NCBI): domain Eukaryota; kingdom Fungi; phylum Ascomycota; class Eurotiomycetes; order Eurotiales; family Aspergillaceae; genus Penicillium; species Penicillium olsonii. The sequence continues at coordinate 161,235 of CAJVNO010000005.1, read as the reverse complement.
GAGTACATCAGAGAATAATCGCAGGGAAAACGCAGCGAAAAATACCGAAAGTTGCGTCCGAAACCGGAATCATGTGAGCACATCTAATCTGATCATCTTTTCTTTTCCCCCCTTCTCCCTCCTCTCCCTCTCTACGTACCTTCATAGCTATACCTTCCTAGCTCATTGAGTTTATTCAATAGCCGACACCTTGAGTGTTTGGAGCTGCTGTCTACTCTGTCTACTCTGTCTACCTGGCTATTCTCGCTTATCGGCTCGCATGAGCGCACTTCCGCTCTTCCGACCGAGAAACGGCTCGTGCGTCCCCGAACACGCCCGACTTTGGATCTACCTATTGACCTCCCCCCAGCATTTGAACTACTCGCCATGGCCACCCCTGGTGTGTCCATGACCCCGGCGATGGCTGGAACTCCTGCCATGGCTTTAGCACCGGCGCCCGCACTGGCGTGCAAGGCTTCTGTGGCCCCCTCGCCGGGCCCAGGAACTCCCGGCTCCATCACCTCGAAGGAATGGGTCATCCCACCCCGCCCCAAGCCCGGGCGCAAGCCGGCCACGGACACCCCGCCGACCAAACGCAAGGCTCAGAACCGCGCTGCCCAGCGTGCGTTCCGGGAACGCCGGGCTGCCCGGGTCAGTGAACTCGAAGAGCAAATGAAGGAAATCGAAGACAGTCACGATATCCAAGTGGCCTCGCTCCAGCAGCAGATTGGTAACCTCTCCGGGGAGGTGGACCAGTGTCGGGAGGAGATGAGCTGGTGGCGCGACCGATGCCACGCCCTGGAGAAAGAGGTGTCGATCGAGCGAAGCGCAAAGGAAGCCCTCGTCAAGGAATTCCGCTCCTCTCTTTCAGGCCCCACCGCCAACAAAGTCACTCCCATCCCTGACTCGGTGCCCTTGCCGCCTCGCAAGACTCGAAGCTCCCGTATGGAAGGTGTTCAGCCTACTGTCGACCAAAACAAGAACGACGGACAATCAAATGTCCCTCTCGGATGCAACAACTGCTCCAACTCTCACTGCCAATGCATTGAAGATGCATTCGGCATGCCAATCGACACCCACGAGTCCTCCCGTGCAAGCCGACACCCCCCACACGGTGTCGGCAGCCCAGAGCGCGACACCCGCGACCCAGCCATCAAGCCCGACCCGGAAGAGATGGAGATCGACTTCACCGCTCAGTTCTCCGGTGTCCCCGTCGAATCCCACGAAGATGTTTCCTCACCCCCCGTCGACCCCTGCGGCTTCTGCCAGGATGGCACCCCCTGCATCTGTGCCGAGATGGCAGCCCAAGAGCAGCAGCGTAACCGCACTTTCGAGGCTAATCGCCTAGCCCCTATCCAATCCATCTCCCAGTTCACACCTCCTCCCTCTGAAGGAGATGCCCGCTCAGAAGTCACTCTTCCACCCATCAGCCAAGCAACAAACCCCTGTGCCAACGGCCCAGGCACCTGCGCCCAGTGTCTTGCCGACCCCCGAAGCACCCTTTTTTGCAAGACGCTGGCAGCCTCCCGGTCAGCGAGCGGAACTCCATCGGGAGGCTGCTGCGGAGGGGGCGGCAAGGACGGAGGCTGCTGCAAGTCCAATGCCCCCACCACCACCACGCGTAAGAACACCACCATGTCTACGCAACCTCCCCCACCCAAGCCCGCTTCGCCCTCAGAGTTAACCCTTTCCTGCGCCGACGCCTTCACCACCCTCTCCCGTCACCCGAACTTCAGTCGCGCCAGCGATGAGATCTCTGCCTGGCTGCCCAAGCTCCACACCCTGCCTAATCCCCGGGATCTGGCGCCTCCGGACAGCCGTGCTGCTATGGAGGTTGAGGCTGCAAGCGTCATGGGCGTTCTGCGGTACTTTGATCGTCGCTTCGCTGAAAAATAAGCGTGTGTTGCCGGGGGCTTTTCCTATTTTTTTGCTTTGCGTTGATTCCCCGTTGGGGGATCTCTTTGATACCCATGTCCCCCGGTTGCACTGTATCATGATTTTGACATTTATTGTCTCTTACACACTTACATTACACCACGGAGGACGGGGGGCGTTATCTTTCTCCCTCATACACAAAAGCATATGTTCTCTCGATCTCGCCTTGAGATAGGGACTGGCCGCTATGAACATGGTCAGTGGTCGATCTGGTGGTCCCTTTTGTCTGAGATCTTTCCCTATGAAGATCTCTAGGGCGTTTATTCTTTTCTTTTTTAGGGATGATGTGTACAACGTGATTTTTTTAATGAATGAAACGATAGTACTGCAACTATTTCCTGCTTGAGCCAAGTAGAAGCGCAACAAGGCTTCCGAGTGAAGCAACGTACCTGTACTGTACACACCTATGGATGTAGGCAACCTTAGAACAACCTTGGAAGCCTGCCTTATTCTAGCTTTTGGAATGTAGGCATCCAGACTGCTAGGTAGGTTTGAGTGCCTTACGCACAGGAGTGCTCAGAGTCATGGCCACGAAACCGCCAAAGCATCAATTGATACCGGAGTATTCCCTTCCGACCGTTGATATGATAGCCAGCCATCGATTAGTGAGATACTCGGCTAGTAGACCGGTCTATATATCATTGAATAGCTACCTAATATGTGAAGGGAGAGGATTTCTGCACGGGAAGCCAAGGTAACGCCAATCGCCATTACCCCTGGACACATTCCCTGGGGTATAAATGTAGACTAGAGGGAGCGGAGAGGGAAAAGAACAAAAACAACGCTGATGCCCATCCAAATGGAATATCACGTTGTTCCAAAAGACCCGCAAAAGAACGAGGAAGGGGAAAGGCTTGTCGAAGGATCAAGGAATATCATATCGCAAGGTTATGCCAGATGAACCTTGGACATTCAGGCAAGGGAAGATTCAATCAAAATCGACCACCGCTGGAACGGCCATGGCCGCCCCTTGTCGTCACTTCGTCTTCGCTGCCTCCTGCTACTCCACCCAACAGGCTAGCTCCCCAGATGCCTGCAATACCCCACATTCCAATGCGCCAGCCGCGGTACAGACCTTGGATGCCCTGGCCTTGCTGGCGTTTCTGCATGCTCTTCTTGGTAGACGGGTTGCCGAGCAGGTGGTTTGCCCGCTCGGAGTCAGAAGGCGTGGAGCTGACACCTTCCTCGTAAACGACGTGCCACATAGTGCCGATGATGCCGCGGTATGTGCGCGGGGTGGGGACGATGGTCTCGACATCCGAAGCGTCAATCGACGCAGCACGAATAGAGCCGGCTGAAGACTTCTGACGAAGACTGAGAGAAGTGTATGTGGCGATCTGGGCACGACGAAGCACAGTCTCCAGTGGGAACCGGACTGCGAGTTCGAGACCCGAGCTGAGGAATGTGCACAGGTTCCAGGTGTTGGGGTTCAGCAGGGGGTCGATGGAGAAGTAGGTTTTGAGGAAGAGTGGGGTAGAGGTCATTATGAAGTTTGGCAAGCTTGAGTGCAGCACTGTAATTGGGACGAGGTGCGAGGGGATGGTGGAGTTGGGGGTGGGGAGCTGACGGATAGCTCGGATTAGGGACCGCGGGCCATGTGTGGCAGATGTGAGCATCAGGAAGGTGCGGGCTGTGTCGATGGGAGCCAGAATCAGGGCGGAAAGGGAGGAGGAGATGAATGAGAGAACCAGCGTCGCCAGTGGGGACGATGCTGTCAGAATGTCGGCTGTCATGGACGAGGAAATGTCGTCCTCCGGTAGGCCGATAATTGCCGACAGCAGACTGCGGATGAATGTGTTCAAGGTTGGAAGGAGCAGTGAGTAGATGAATGTCGCGTTGGAGGACTTCCATAGGGAGGTTGGGCCACTGGAAGCCCACAGCTGGGAGAGAACCTCGGTGAGGTTGTTCGAGTTCTTCAGAGTCAGCGCATGCTGAGGCTTGGCCGTAGACTCGGGTCGTAGATAGCCGCTACGGTCAGTGATCTGGCGTCGTGATCTGCGGGATCGAGGTGTACTCGGTGTTGGCGTTGGAGGGGCCGCTGAGGTGAAGTAGCTGCTTTCGTCATCGGACGATTCTGACTCCTATACGCAGGCAAATTAGCTATCCGGCGAACGATGCAACGCAGCTTCAGGGAAGCTTTCAAGGTTCGCTTCCATACCGAGTCGTACGAGCTTCCTGGCGCACCCGGTGTGGACTTCTGATCCGACTCCTCATCGGTGGCGTCGGGCACGACATACACCTGTAGAATGGTTTTGGCGACATCAAATGGCTGAGCGGTCAGAATCTTGGTGTAGCGCACGAGTGCTCCATTCAAGGCATCGCGAACCCAGTCAGACACCGAGGGCGAGGCGTCCAGATAGTCGGCATAGTCTAAATCGGGGATGAGGTCGCGCGCCGTGCTACCAAATACTTGGGCCGAGGACGGAGAGGTCACTTCGGGGGGCGCATTTGAAGCGGGCGATAGACCAGAGGGAGGGATATAGTAAGGCCGCAAGGGATTGATCCCTTCACGAGTCGCCATGATGGATGTTGGAGGGTTCGGGGATAGGAAGAGACGGGGAGGTGTTGGAATGTCCGACGCCGCCTTTCTTTTTTTTTCTCCGCGGCCATTGGACGATCGTCACTCACTTCTCACTTCCCCCGGATCCTCTTTTCTTTCCCTTTTCCTAGTCCTCCGACCTGTTTGATTTGTGACTATCTCAAAATGGTGTTCTGGAAAGAAGTTGGCCTGCAATTGCGCCGTGTGCCCAAGTCCGCCGATATTTGTTTGACTCAATCGCGGAGACACTTCAGTTCAAGGTCATGGACCAACACCGGAATCACAACACAGCGCAATGTCGCACCCCGAAGCCCTCAGCAATGGCAATATACTACAGCCCGCCGTGCTTTCTCTGTCTCGGCACAAGCTGCGCATGGTCATATCACGCCGCCCAAGGCCGGAGAAGAGTAAGCCCCGAATGCGCTTCTCCGCAATGTGCGCGCTAACAACGCCCGCAGGATCAACATTACTTTTATTGACAAGGATGGTACCAAGATCGACTTCCAGGTCGCCGAGGGCGATAATCTACTCGACATTGCCCAGGCCAATGATCTGGAGATGGAAGGTGAATTGAGCCAATCACGAGCCTTCGATATAAGACTGACAATTTCAACCAGGCGCCTGCGGAGGATCCTGCGCTTGCTCCACATGCCATGTTATCGTTGACGACCCCGATACCTTTGATAAAATGGAAGAGCCGTCGGACGATGAGAACGACATGTTGGACCTGGCCTTCGGACTCACCGAGACCTCCCGATTGGGCTGTCAGGTCCTGATGACGAAGGAGCTCGATGGTATGGTTGTGCGCTTGCCGACCATGACACGGAACCTGCAAGCCAGTGACTTTGAGTCGAAATAATCATATCCGCGAAGAACCCTGAGAGATGTCGGAACCCCCTCACCAGCCCACTTCAAGATACCACGAGGCAGCTTAGGAGGGGCCCGGGGCTATAGTCCTATGAGGACCCTGTATTTTACTATTCCACCTGATGCATCTAGCAAGCTTGCGCCGGAATCGCAAATGAAAATCTCCTGTACCATTCGATCAAAACCTTCCACAAAAGTATGTTGATTACAGTGCAGAAAAGAGTATATAACACAAAAGTCTCCAAACGCCAGAAACATGCCATGGGTAATCGTAGATCCAGCAATCAAGCCTCCTCGATGTTCAAAGGCTTTCCCTTCTTGCCATTGATCAGCTCCAGGAATCCTTGCTTGCTGACCTCATTAGCGGCCTTCTCCCGCTCTCCCATACCAATTGTGCCCTTCTTGCGCTCATCCTTGGCGGCTTCCTCACCCCGGACTTGAGCCGCGCGCACAGCATTGAACAGCTTGACCACACCACGCTGGGCCATCTTGCGCACACGCTTTTCCTCCTCGGCCACGGGACCCGCCAGGCCCCTCTTGATGCCCATCACATCGCGGATACGACCACGGTCCAGCTCTTCCTTCTTCTCGGCGCGCATCTTGGCGCGCGCGGCCTTGTCCAGCTTATCATCTGCGGCCTCGGCGGCAAGCTTCGAGGCATAGGAGCTTCGCGAGAGAACGGGGTCAGCCCGTGCGGAGGATGGAAGCTTGGTGGACAGAATTTTGGAAATGGAGGTTGAGAATGCGGTTGGGTCGTTGCGCTTGGGTACGGCACGACCGCGCTTGGCGTCTTTTGCGGCGGAGCCAGAGTCGGATAGTTCCTCGTCGCTGCCGGAGACATCGTTCTCGTCATCATCGTCTTCGAGATCGTCGGATCCGAGCTCAATCTCTTCTTCTTCGTCGGAGTCGGAGTCGCTGGCGTCTGATTTTTTCGGTTGCGGTGTGGGTGCCTCCTTGGCTTCTTTGGCTTTCTTCATGCGAAGATCGAGAGCAGAGGGCTTCTTCACTGTAACGCCTCCTTCTTCGTCTGAGTCGCCAAGATTGACGGCATTGAACTTGTCGTCGTCTTCCTCATCTTCAGAGCTGCTGTGGTAGAAGCGTTGCTTGGTGAACTTCTTCTTGCGGCCGGTCTCACCCTTGAGACCGTCAAGGACCTTGCGCTTTTTGGAAAATCCAGGAGGCATTGTGACGAAATTCCAGAACGGTGGAAGTTGAAAACAGAGGATTGCGCTGATCTCGACGGGCCGTATCAACTTTTTTTTTTGGCGGTCGTTTCAAGGCGGTCAACGAGTTCAGCTCTCCGATTGGTCCCTCCACATCGCCTCTCTGGTCTTTCGATGGGAAGCACTCCCACCCCTCCTTCATCGCGGGACTTTCGATTACTACGGTCACTACTTTCGTCTTTTTTGATATATTTGCGCTACACATTTATCCATCATGGTTCTTCAAGATTTGGGGCGGCGAATCAACTCGGCCGTCAATGACTTGACGAGGTCCAATAACCTCGATGAGAAGGTATGCCGCTTGCTATGTGCTCCAGAAACCACGTGCTAACCCAAGCCAGGCTTTCGATGACATGCTGAAGGAGATTTGTGCCGCTCTTCTCTCCGCCGATGTCAATGTCCGTCTCGTCGGTACGCTGCGCAAATCGATCAAAGCCAGCGTAAACTTCGCCTCCCTTCCAGCCGCAGTGAACAAGAAGCGCTTGATTCAAAAGACCGTCTTCGACGAGCTTGTCAAATTGGTCGACCCACACGCCGACTCTTTCCGCCCCAAGAAGGGCCGTTCCAATGTCATCATGTTCGTTGGTTTGCAGGGTGCGGGTAAAACCACCACGTGTACGAAGTTGGCTCGTCACTACCAGACGCGAGGCTTCAAGACAGCTCTGGTTTGCGCGGATACCTTCCGTGCTGGTGCTTTTGATCAGTTGAAGCAGAATGCCACCAAGGCCAAGATTCCATACTACGGTAGTTTGACGCAGACGGACCCCGCCGTTGTGGCCGCTGAGGGTGTGGCCAAATTCAAGAAAGAGCGATTCGATGTCATCATTGTTGATACCAGTGGTCGTCACAGACAAGAGGAGGAACTGTTCACGGAAATGACTCAGATTCAAGATGCTGTCACGCCAGACCAGACCATCCTTGTCCTGGACGGTACAATTGGTCAAGCTGCCGAGGCTCAATCTTCTGCTTTCAAGGCTACCGCCAACTTCGGTGCTATCATTATCACCAAGACCGACGGCCACGCGGCCGGTGGTGGTGCCATCTCCGCTGTTGCTGCTACACACACCCCCATCATCTTCCTTGGTACCGGTGAGCACATGATGGACCTCGAGCGATTTGAGCCCCGCGCTTTCGTCCAAAAGCTCCTGGGCATGGGCGATGTCGCCGGACTTGTTGAACACGTTCAGGCTATGACAAAGGACTCTGCTGGTGCTAAGGAGACATACAAGCACATTGCTGAGGGTATCTACACTGTGCGCGATTTCCGTGAAAACATCACCTCAATCATGAAGATGGGTCCTCTTTCCAAGTTGTCCGGTATGATTCCCGGTTTGTCGAACATGACCCAGGGTCTGGACGATGAGGACGGCTCCCTGAAACTGCGCCGCATGATCTACATCTTTGACAGCATGACTGCTGCTGAGCTTGATGGGGATGGCAAGAACTTTGTCGAGCAGCCGAGTCGTATGGTTCGCATTGCGCACGGCAGTGGAACCACCGTTCGCGAAGTTGAGGACCTTCTCTCCCAGCACCGCATGATGGCTGGTATGGCCAAGCGGGTAGGAGGCCAGAAGAAGCAGATGCAGCAGGCCCAGAAAATGATGAAGGGTGGAAACAAGGACCAGCAGATGGCTGCTATGCAGAAGCGCATGCAGTCCATGGGCGGTGGCGGCGGTGGTGGTATGCCCGGTATGCCTGACATGGCCAAGATGATGCAGATGATGGGCGGTGGAGGCGGCGGCATGCCCAATATGGGCGGCATGGATATGCAAAGCCTTATGAGTCAAATGGGAGGATTGATGGGTGGAATGGGTGGTGGTGGTCGTGGAAGAGGTGGACGCTAAGTTCAATTTTTGATCTTTTCTTGCTTGTTATTCCCTCGAACCACTGGCTCATCAACTTAGCATCCGGGCTGGTGTTTGGCGTTATCTTTGCCCCTTCGCATTATGCGCAATACTGTACATGAGAACAACCTTGGTAATGAACCCACTATCACATATACCATCCTACAAATGAATGCTCTGTATTTGAATGTTTGGAGGGAGATATCCCTCGCGTCTAGATTTGCTCTGCGACGGTGTGATTCGGAGACTACAACAGCCTCAAACCAACCTTGGAAGTCAACTAAGCCTCTCGGCTTTCTGCACTCGTTCCAGAAGGTCAAAGTAGACATCCTGACATTTACCAAGAGCCCAAATAGCCAGTTCTGGTACTCTCCCAACAGCTGACCCCAGCACAACATCCCATCCCAACTCCGAAATATTATCCTCGATGACACGACCAGATGGCAGCCGCGAGGCTTTGGCGGAATCAGACAGGGATGCGTGGGCAATGGCGTCCTGATCCAACGGAACACTCAGCCGATACTTCCAAGCAACCTCACCATCCACATAAAGCGAGTACGTAAGTACGGAGCTACGCACAGGAACCGGCGCCACAGCGCTGGGGTCCGCATCTTCGACATCGTCAACAATGTCAATGATTCCAAACTTGCTGTTCCCCTGCGGTGCATACTTCACCGTCACGTCCTCATCGTCCGTCTGGCGATAAGTGCGGACAGGAAGATAGAACATGCTTAGCGGACCGACACTGAATTCATGCAAGCCGAGCCCCGGCGAGTTGGGCTGCAGGTCTTCGGCGGAGAGGCTCAAGGCCGGGTCGGGGAACCTGGTGGCGGCAAATTCATGCCTATCGCCGCTGAGAAGGATGATACGAACGCCTAATTCTCTCTCGGCACGCCACATTGCTTCGAACACGATGCGTCGCTCATCTGTAAACCCGCCCCATGTGTCCGTTGTGCCAACATGCCAGTTCTTGGTGAAAGGGACGCTTGACGATACAATCTTCCAATGAATACCTGGCCGTTCTGGAGTGGAGATGTATGTGAGCAGTGAATGGAGTTGAGCATGGCCAAGGATGGTAGAGTTTTCCTGTGCTGGCTCTGTGCGATACGTGCGAGTGTCAAGCATGAAAAAGGAGGCCGGGCCGTTGGTGAAAGTGAAGTAGGTTACGTTGTGAGGGTCGGCAACTGGGGTGGACGGTATGGGTGGGTTGGCCGCTACGTGATAGTGAATGAAGGGGTCTGCTGCTTCAGGATATGGGGATGTCGTATTTCCCTGAGACCAGTCATTCTCTATCTCGTGATCGTCCAACGTGTGTAGCCAGGGAAGGTCGATAGCGCGGCTCTCTGCAGGCCCGTAGGACCAGGAAGGCGATGAGTAAATCCGTCGATACTCGCTGCGGTAATGGGACATGGATGACCCGAAGCGGTAGGGAACATCAATGTATATGAAATCACCCAGGAAGAGCATGAATGTGGGACGAAGCAATTCGGGCAATTTGGCGAGAACATCGGTCATCAGCTCGATCCCTGGCACGCGTAGTGGGTGCGATAGTATGTTGTACGGGAAATTTGGCTTCAAGCAACTTGACGTGACGAAAGACAGCCGACTGGCCTCTGGAGACTCGGGTTTCGGTGAAGTCACGAATGTGCCAGATCTATTGTTAGACAGTGAATAACGGTATGACGTCGAGGGCTTCAAATTCTGGATAGTCACAGAAACGGTGAAGTCTGTGCTGTTATCCAGGCTGTAAACGATGCCCTCTTCATGCCAAGTCTCAAAGACCCCAGTGGCTTCCTGGTACATGACTGACACCGGCAGGTGAGCTGCCTCTGGCTCACGGAAGACCAGATTTGCTGTGGTGGGGGAGACATATCCAATGCGCGAGAATGCGATATCGTCGTTGGGATAAAGCAGATGACCGCGAGTCAAAAAGTCCAAGCACAGCAGTGTTAAAACAACGTTGATCACAACCGTTGTGTACGTCAACCACTTCAACTTGGTGTGAGGTAGCCCTCCCAACAGGGTCTTGAAAACGGAATCACCGGATTGCGCTGGATCAGAGACTGACTTTCGATCTGCGAGTTTCCCAGGATATAGTTAGAATATGAAACACTTGAATCCTTCGGCACTTCTGTCTCACTGCGTATGTCCGTTTGTGATTGATTGGCCCGGCGCCCACGGGGCTGGGCGGCCCGTCCCAGAGAGGCGATCGACGACAGATAGACCACTAGCGAGGTGAAGACCAGTGGCACGAAGTGGTGACCCGGGATCTAGACTATCATCAGAACGAGGCTCTATTGATGCAGAGCGTGTGGCCTACCCATCTCAGAAACACAAATGCTGCTAGCCGGATGGCTGTCGAGCTAGTGGCCGCGACCAAGCGCTGTACAGAGACCATGAGGATGTGGACCAATTGTAAGAGAAGTGACGATCAGCAGGTGAACAGTGACGGCGAAAGGGTGTTTGCCTATGACGTAGTTTGACAGCTAGGTCTTGGCAAACAATCCAACATTGGAAGTCTATAACCTTGGAAGTATAGAGGCGAGCTGGCTCAGTATTAAATTGACAGTATGTTCAATGGTAAGCTCCGGAGTGAATCTCGAGGTAAGATGAATTCACGGACTCGAATAGGGGTATAGTCTTCCAAGGCTGCCTAGTTCTCACCTAATTGGTACATCATTTACTATGCAGATAGTGAAGTCTAGATAGTGAAGTCTGCCAAGTTTGGTCGTTGATGGGAATGCAGCCTGGTAGGAAATTTGAATCTTGGGAGTACTCATGGACTGCCCTGTGTATGTCGGTATGGATAATAAGGGGATGCAAAGATAATGTGTCACTTTCCACTACTCCGTACCTAAAGGATCACAAGTCTGTTGGAACCTGTCCAGGCGCCCCTTGGCTATAACTTGCTCACTTAACCTGCTCTGTGCGCGACAAAAAATCATATGCTGGGCATTAACAAGATGCAATATTCAAAAGTTATGTACGCTCAAGATCGCCGACCTTGATTCAGCATGTCTCGAAACAAATTATTGAGGCTCTCCGCCATCGGGCCCGCCGACATGAGTTCCCGAGCTGCTATGACCAAGTCTTTCATGCCCATATTCAATGTCATCTGAGTAGCCCATTGCCACGGTTTAGCGGTGTCCCCGGGGAGTGCGTTGTAGTACTCCCAGCCCATCACACCACCGAAATTGGGGAACTGTTCGACCAACATGGCAAGAACAGGGCCAATCTTATCCTCAGGCACATAGCCCTGGGATCCGTTCCCTGGGTTCGTCAACAGCCCATAGACCACCCGGCGCGGTGACCATCCTTGCGCGATCATTGTCGCATACATCCTTGGGTCAGCTGCTGAACCCCAGCCATTGTAGAATTGGGTATTATACCAGCTGATCTTGGAAGCGCGAGCCTGCTCGAGCTCCCGGTAATCGAACCCAGAAAGATTGCCAAGATTCAAGAGAGCTGCCGCCACGGGGGCCAGAGTGATGATGAAAGCGTCCCCCAAATCGGCCTTCAGTCGGTCGATCAGCTTGATCACACCTTGCAAAGACATCGGTTCTTCAACGTCAAGATCTATCCCGTCAAGGCCATGGCGGCGAATCATAGTCAAGAGCGGAGAGTAATGTTGCTCGAACTCTTCATGGGTGCCGTCGAGTCGCGTGAACGAGCCCGGGGCGGCGCCGCCAAGCATGGCCATCACTTTGACACCTCGCCTTTGCATGAGCGGCACTTCGGCCCATAAGGGATCGAAGATGGAACTCTCGGGTGGATCATCGTTGAGAGTGATATCGCCTGGTCGTTCGTTGAGATGCACGGCGGCTAAAATGACATGTGTGATTCCGTTGTCCAAAAGTGGGAGCATCGAGACATAATGACCCCCGCTCGGAATGAGGGTTTGGTGATACAAGATTACGCGTGGGCGTTCACCGAGACCTCCTCTGATAGGTGGCATGTTGTTGAACGCGGTTTAAGCCAGCATGTGCAGGAAATTCCGGATGGATCTCGCAGGGGAAATGGTGGAGTGGGGGGGGTTCTGCGGGCTCTGGAAGCTCTTCGTTGGCCCCAGGATGTGCAGACCAAACCGAATCGAATGCAAGTCACCCAACAAGGAGTTATGATCATGCGCAATACCACTGCAACACAGTGTAGTAGACACGGACTGAACAACGTAGGATAAACCCCGACCCAGAAATTACTAAGCTCTACGCCAACTGGTCTGGTCAACTGGTCAACTAGTTACCCACCTCCCAGTTAGCAACGCCGAGACGAATGAAGCATCTACTATCATTTCCATTCTTTTACTGCAATTGATGGCATTGACCAGACATCGTGATATGGAAGAGCCGTTCCAGAACAGTACTACCCAGGCGACTCCAATATGACATCCATGGATCTGAAATCGGGTCGGATCAGAGCCCCAGCAAATTGTCTTGACCACATATCAGGAGGGCAGAGGATGCCCCAGGAGCATTCAAAGCTGAGCCAATAAGCTTGCTCCACGAGCAGGACCTGCGTCTGCAGTTTGGCTATCCATTGTGAAGTATGGAGAAGAGCCACCCGTGGACATTGCCTTCTATGATGAAAGGGGCAATATTGCCAACCCGAAGGTCTATAAAAGCTAGATGGTAAGCCCGCAAGACGACACTATAGTGCTAAGAGCATTGTCCTCCCCGAAACCAACTTCGATACGATTCCTTCCACGTCAGATGCCCAATAGATCATGGTCTTAACCAGTGGCAGCCGCATGATGTCAAGGCCTCTTCTTCGACTGTTTCGACCAGCATGGTCAATCAATGCGAGAGGATTGAATCGAGGTGTTGCCACCGTGCCACCTCATGGAAACCATCCTAACCCTGGCAATTTTGCGAATCGTTCTCATGAGGAACTATCAGCCATAGGCCACAAGAGCGGGAAGAAAGGTGGCAAGGCGAGTGGCGGAGGGTTGCATGGCACCAATACCAAGAAACAAGTAAGATTCATTCACAATGATCATGGGCAGATCTGATCCCAGTTCAGGACGTGAAAGGGCGGAGAAAAGCTGAGCACGAGGAGAGCGAGCTCGCGGCCGAACGGCGTGGCCGGTCCTCGGAGCCATCTGTGGTCCCCCCTGGATTCGAGGAGTGGAAGACATGCGCTTGATCTTTTCAATTTTCAAACCTTTTCAACCTCCCATTTCTCCTCATTCCGTAGATGTAGAAGACAATCTGAAACAGCTGCCGACTTCAAAACACCGCCGCTTGGCCCAAACAGGAAGTGGATAAACATTAGTGCCTGAGGCCTAGCCGTTAATTACACGAGACTCTTCAGCTTCCCGCAATTGTTGTTGCTTTCATTTCCCAACCCGAGATATCTCCACTCTGTCTAGTGTAATCTCTTCGTGTCTGTTCACTGGGCAGTATTGCCCCTGTCGCGTCCCCGGCCTTTGCGCATCCCCAGCCTTTGCGCATCCCGCAACGCGTGCGCAGCCATGGCGAACACCGGCTATACCTCGCCCTTTCCCACCTCCCACGACACCATTGGGCAGTCGACCCTGGTGACTCCTCTATTTATGCCATCCTCACCTCCTCAGCAACCGCTTAGCCCATTGGGAACCCCCGATACCGCCCAGACACCCGCAACCGAGCGTGTCGCAAACAAAGGCGAACAGAACAGACATAGCCCCAGTGACGATGGGGACAATCATTCCATGAATGATTTGGATCATGTTTCACGCCCACCAACCCCCGGAAGCCCGTCAGGCTCAGAGTTGGATGCGCGCTTGGCCGATTACACCTTGGATTTTAGTAATTTCCCTAGTGGCCATTTTGCTATAGATGGAAACGAGGATACCTTACCCCCCTTTCATAAGGAGGCGGATCAATTGTCCGACGTGGCAGGACCAGAGGACTTCACTGCAAATATGGAAAAGTACTTGATGGGTGATCTGGAGGGCGAACAACACGAAGATGCAGCAGTAGACTTTGGATCCGTGCGACGATCTTTCCAGAAGTCGAAACAACCTGCGATCGAGGAGGCAGACTCAGTAGAGTACAGCGAATTCGGCCCACCAGTTGACATGTCGACCCCGTCACACCTCCTTAGACCCAACAATCTCCCCAAGGACTCCACCCACCTCGAGGACATCGAAGAAAATTCCGACGACGAAGCCCCAGGGTCCGCATCGCCTTCCGTGCGCAAATTGTCCGACGCTTCGAGCCACCAGCCAGACGAAGAACAAGCTCTTCGACAACAGATTGAACAGCTCCAACAGGCCCTGAGGGAACGGGACGACCAGCTCCAAAAAAACCGTAACCGTGTTCTTGAAGCTGTCTCTGCAGGCGAACAAATTCGCCACCTCCATATTGAAATGGAACGGAAGGATAAGCTCTTAGAGCAAGCGCATACCAAGAGTAGCGAGGACGCAGTGCTCCGTGAGCAGGTCCAATCGCTTCAGAAGGAAAATCACAATCTTGAAAAGCTGTTGGATCAGTCCCACGGCGAGAAGGACCTCAATCCTCTACTTGAACAGATCCACCACATGCAACAGCAGCTACAAGACCGTGACTCGCAGAAAGGCATGGACCAAGAGCGGCTGGAAACAATCGCCCACTTGCGTCAGCAACTTGCCATCTCACAGGAGCAAGTACGAAAGCGCGATGAGACTCTCGACGAGACCATGGCAAAGCTCAAGGAAGTGACAAAATCCGAAGAATCTAAGAACGCGCAGTTACAGCAAAAGAACTCGGAGATCGACCAGCTGCAAGGCCAGATTGATGACTATGGCCTGGAGAATGAGAAGTTGGAGACGGAACTCGAGCGAGCCCACAATGACTATCAAGTCCTGGAGGAACGATTCATTGATCTGGAAACCCGCAACAAGCCCCTCGAAGAGAAGAACTCGACACTCGAAGCCAACCTCACTCGCGTTCAGTCCCACATGGAAGCCCAGGAAAGCGCTTTGAAGGCAGCAGCAGCAGACCTTCCGATCAGCGGGCACAGTACCTACAGTGAAATCCTCGACTTGATCAAAGACTTAGGGCATGGGGATCCAGAATCAGCACCCCAGTCCCCCTTCTTGAAGGACAAATTCCCAGACTCTCAACCATCCCTCCATTCGCCTAAGCCCGATGTTGCTATGGTCCAGCAGAAAGAACTCGCCAGTTTACAGCAAGAACTCCAAGCAGCGCTTGCGACTCAAAAGGCCTCAGATGCCGAAATCAGCCGTCTAACAAGTGAAGCATCCGAATCTCAGACCCTGCTCAAGACAATTGAAGCTGAGAACTCTCGCCTCACCAATCGGGTTACCGAACTTACCACATCTCTCAACAAGTCCCAAACCGACCTAACACGCTCGAAAGAAGAGCATGCCGACTCCATGGAAATGATCGCCAAGCTCCAAGAAGAGAAAATCCTCGAACCAACCAAACCTCACTCCCCTCCAACCCATGACTCGGCATCCACCGCCCTCCTCGAAGCAAACCACCAAACTCAGCTCCGCTGCCTCCAAACTGCCCACTCAACAGCAGTCTCGACCCTTCGCGCCTCGCACGCAGAATCAATGCGCAAAATCCGCCACCTCCTCACAGCAGCCGAGGAACGTGAATCCACCCTACGTGATGACCTCGCAACCCTCCGCTCAACATCCGCAACTGCAGAGACTCAGCTTAAGAAATCTTTCAAGACAGAACTTCGTCGTTTGGAGGCTGTCATCGCTGCGAAGGATGAGACTGCTGCTGCGGTTGATCAGCGCATTGCACTCTCTGTCGATAAGCGTGAACGCGAGTGGGAGCGTCGTATTGATCTCCTTCTTAAGGAACGTGATCGCATGGCTAAGGCGCTTATGGTTAGCTGGGGAGAGAAGGAGATGGGACGTGGGTCTAGCTTGGCTGAGGGGAAGGAGAACAGACGCAGTGAGAAGGGTGGGCAGGCTTATCGGTATAAGTATGCCACGAAGAAGACTAAGGGTGATTCCAAGGCTTAGCCTTTAGCTTGATTTCAGTCTATCTTCTCATTTGTCTTGTATGATACGCCTGTCTGGCATTTTTCCTTTCGTCTGCGGCCTTTGGAGTCATGATCTTGTGATCTTGTGTCTTGTGAGTTTGGAGACTTTCTAGCGATGCCCGACTACTGGCTGGATGGAGTTACCTGTTGAGTTACTGGGATCTTTAGGGTATGGTCATCGTTTTTTGTCAATTGAATACTCGCCAATAATCTAGTCTTTGCAGTAACTCTCATCGCCATATTCAAATTCAAATTCAAAGCGAGTGTTATTTGGTATCAGTAACTAAAAGCTAGTGCTAGTACTAACGCGAACCCTGAGTATCCCCATTCGTCCCAATCCCCCGACTCCGGCTTGTATACCAGAGCATACTATCCAATCACATATAGTATTAAAAGTAACATAAAGATAGAAACTGTCTGACCAGCAGACAGGATTAATCTCAGCCGCCTAATGGAAGCCAAGGCTGTTGCGGTTCGCGCGATAAGTCGACGGATCAACCACATTCGACGGGCTAGATGGCAACTCAGAGAAAACCGCCGAGACCCCCGACACAGGACGATGATCTTCAATAGAGGCACGGGGGTTCGACGAAGTTTCATAGATGCAGCTAAGCGGACCACCAGCTGCATGTGTATTGCTGCGCGAGCGCCGCGTGCTAGGGTAAATAATTTGGACATCATTGCGACGTGCTGAGCGATTCTCGTCGAAGCGTTGCTGGCTGGGCCATCGCTTTGCCGGTGGGAAGTACTGGCTTTGGCTGCCTGGTTGGCGTGGGCGGTGCTTGCTTGGTTTTTGGCGGGGCGCGTGAGATGGGTCGAAATGGTAGCTTGTGCTGCGCTGGGGTTGGTCGTTTTGAACACTTCGAAGTTGTGCACCCATGCCTGGACGGGAGGACTGTGAGTATGCGCGTGGTGGGGGTCCTGAGGTGTAGTTCGGATGATGGGGGTGGTTGATTGAGCGTGTCGGGGCTGCATTCGTTGTCTGGGAGCGGTGCACTTCGGACTCTGGGACTACTTCTGGGGCATCTGCTGAGTTCATCGTCGTTGTGCGGGCGTGGCCTGGTCTTGCTGGGTTTGGGTTGGGTTTCTGCGGCAAAGCTGTTGATGGATAGGTAGGAGATTGAGACACTCCCTTGGGCATGCTGTTGGGTGTTACGACCTGTTTTTCGACATCCGAGGCCTTGTTCGGATCCGCCAGGGCTTGGATTTGAGGATCAGATAGCAAGGGCAGTGACAGAGGGAAAGACTTGGGAAGCATTCGTCTGATTGAAGACAGCGATGACTTTGCCCGCTTGTGGCCGCCATGTTGCTCGGGGATGGCAGGGGCATGTTGAGCAGCTGCATCCGAGAGCAATGCATGAAGCTCGTTCGCGGTCTGCGTGGTCATCACGGTCGAATTGCGCGAAATAGGATAGAACTCGTTCGTGAGGCTCTGTGAGCCGGGGGAAACCCGTCGCAAATTTTCGTCAGGCGAAATCGAGGTTCCAGATACAATCTCTCCATATGTCGAGCCGGGATTGGTGTTCACCCGAAGTTGAGGTCGCAGGCGAGCAGGCGCAGGGTGTCGGATGCTAGGGTGACAATTGACCTTGTTGGCAATTGGGTCGACGGACCAGAACTCTCCTGTCCCATTGCCGTCGTGTTGGCGGCAGAGGTAAATGATTTCGTTCTTGAGTGTTTCTTCGCTATCCCAGCTATTGCCGGAGAGGATACTACCGTTGCGAAGGATCTCCGGTCGCTTGTAGATTCCAAGAAGTGAGACGTCGTATGGTCGATCGCATAGCTCTCTTGCGCAGTACATCACACAGACCGTCACCCTGTGAGGAAATCGTTAGTCATGGCATAAACAGTGATAGGTATGGGACATACATAGAGGTGACCGATACAATGACAGATGCCCTGTGGAAAGCACAGCTGAGTCCAACTCTCCAATAACTCGCATCTGTGCCGGCGGGCAGGCAGTATACCTGCTGTGCGGCGACCACCAGGCCAGCGACACTAGTCGCGAGCCACAGCATCAAATCCAATCGGAAGACATAGGTGCAGATATTGTGCAGCACGGTCTTTTGGGTTCCGAATCCACCGATGTTGTTATACTGCCATGCGACCAGACTCTGCAGACCGACAAGGGGTATGGAAAAGAACGACTGGGTAAAATGTTAGCGAATACAGTATGCAGAGTTGATTTGAACATACTGCAACCAATGCGAGCACCACGCTGAGGGTCATCTTGGAATCCACCTGGCCATTGCCGTACAAGTAGAGCACAAGGACCCATTCCAAGATAGACTGCAGTATCAAGACGTAAAGCGCAATGAATATGACCAGCTTGGTCCAGCTTCCTTCCCTCCGTGGGGTAGCTGAGAGGCTCGACGCCATGATTGCGAGATAGCTTGACGGATAAGGCAAATTATCGCCTTATAGAAGCCTCTGGTACGCGGGAACTGGGAAAGACTGCGGTATGACAGGACAAGGATGGGCGTGATAGATGCGCCAGGTCCAGATCCAACCCAGATGCAGTACACTAAAGGTTCACGAGTGGCGCGTGGAGTGAATTCATATGGCGGATGGTGAGAGTGTCGCGAGACTAAAAAGGGAATTCAATGCAGGCATCGTGGCCTTGAAGCGCGTCGACGCGAATAAAGTGTGGAGGGGTGGAATGTAGCAGCCGAGGGGCGGGTATGGAAGGAATTCAAGGTAATGGAGAAGATCCCATCCTCGAGGTGGCACATCTTGACTTGATCACTTGGAATGCTACGGACTGAGTAGGGAGGGGTGTTTGCCCTGCCCCTGGGGACCGATGTTGGGCGCTTCTTGGGATCGTTTCAGTCCCTGAAAGGCATAGAGCTCAGTGTGTTAGGAATTCGCAATCACTCTCCGTGCGTTTAAGGGTTGACCTTGACCTTGGGGAAGGGAGGAGGTGCGGTGCTGTTGACCGCAGCCCTAGATCCCTCGATGACGTTGTTCACGTCCAGGTACTGACCTCGGGATTTACGACTGCGAACGCTCAAAAAACATGAGAAAACAACTTGAACAGTGACAGGCATTCAATAGACATTCAAAATCATCATATTCAACGGGCTACGGTGTACAGCGCAAGAGTCTGTCCGGGACAGGGGCCTTGAACCCACGTGATCCGAGGGGTTGAGGACGAGAAGTGAGCCTTTCACCTGGATTCACAACATTCTGACGTATTTGACAGGCACCTGAATGTAGTGTCATCGGTTAATAGGAATGCTCTTGTCAGTTGATAGGTTTGCGGACAGGGCGCGTTGTTGACAACGCCTGGTTCAAAGACCAGGTCCAGTGCTTACAATCGTCTACTACGCGATCATTGAATGTTATGCGACGGGCAGCCAATGTTTCAGACACATCAATGTTTGCATGGGTTAAGGTCCCTGCTCAACGCGCCAAGGTGCAACTTCGGTGATATTGACCCTTGCAACAGGCGTCACAGGACGGACATGAGGTTCAAAATTCCATGCGCCTTCGTGTCTGCCCGTGTTTCGATCAACACGCGGGTCAAGTCGATGACTTGTTTACCAATTTGGCGACTCTGGTCGTTCTTTGATCAGTGGGTTAAGTCATTGGCATTTTCGGCCGCGTCTACTGAGCTGTGTGCCCACGAAGCCTGCCACAATTGTCGCAGAACTAATGGAACAACAGAAACCAGTGAGCCAGGACCAGTCATGAGATCGTTCTTAATTTGTCTATAGGTAAAGTTTAACACAAGCTGGTCTACAGAACAGCGATGCACTCAATCTCAACATCGGTGTTGAGAGGAAGTGTTTTGACCGCGACGCAGCTGCACAAGATGTCAGTGAATCAGTCCACAACGAGTCCAAAATGGAACTGTTCCAAGAAAGCGAAAGAGGGGCAAAAGCAAGGAACAAAGAAAGAAAGAAAGAAAGAAAGAAAGAAAGAAAGCAAGAAAGAAAGGAAAACCAAAGGCAGAAGACAACTCTATCTCAACTTCAGGTCCACGCATACGAGAACGGGGAACACTCACGTCCGGCAGGGCTTCACGTCTCCCCAGTACTGCATATACACAGAGTTCATCTCTGCAAAGTCGTCCATGTTGGATAGGAAAACATTGACCTTGACGACCTTTGTGATATCGGTGCCAGCCTCCTCGAGGATGTGAGTCAGGTTCTTGATGCATTGGTGCTGTATCATTGCGTTAGCATCGACCCGATTGCTGGGAAACGAAGCTGCTCTTACCGTGTGAGCCTTGACATCTCCATCGATCAGCTTGCCGGTGGCAGCGTCCATGGGGACAGCGCCAGAGCAGTACACGACCCCATTGGCGACAATGGCCTGTGAGTAGATGCCAGGGAGGGGCTTAGGGGCCTTATCGGTGAGAACGGGGGTCTTGGTGGACATGGTGAGCGGTAAAATCAACTTGATTGAGAGAGAAAAGAAAGAAGGAATCGATTTCCCCCCTTGCGCGGGGGGACGCACTCTTTATCCCGTCATACGGTGCATCCCACGTCGGCTAACACGTAACGAGTGGTACGGTAGCGCCCGATCATGCAGAGCCGTGTCGGCTGTCAGGGCACATTGGGGGCACAGAGACCCAACTGGGGAAGAAATGGAGACGCGATGGAGACACAATGGAAACGAGGGCGGGTCAATTGCAACAGTGTCGTTGATCTTCTCCGCATCGGGGCTCTTATCGGCTTATCGACTCCTCCCCCGCATTGTTCGCCCCCACTGCGTCCGTGGGGGTTTTTGTTATTAGATCTCTCTGCTCTCTGCTCTCTGCTCTTCTTTCTGCTCATAGATTTAGATTTGCCATTATGACTGCTGGTATTACACAACCTCCGTACCCCCTCCACGAGTCGGTCAAAGACCTGCTGGACCCCGAGTATGTCGCATTCTACAACGAGCATGTCATCAACAATCAACAAGTGCACCTCCAACCCGTGGAGGCGTCCCGGACCAGTGGTATTTTGATTCCTGGTGCAGGCCCAATGTTGGAGGTCGGCAAGATCCAGGATATCTCTGTTCCACGCCAGGCGACCGAGGGCCCCGCAGTGCCCATCCGCGCTTTCACTCCCAAGGGCCATGCACCTCCCAGTGGATGGCCTGTGATGCTATATTTCCACGGAGGTGGCTGGGTCCTGGGCAACATCGACACCGAGAACGTGGTGTGCTCCAATCTCTGTGTGCGCGGCAATTGCGTCGTAGTCACTGTCGACTATCGGTAAGCACCCGCATTGGCCCCGTCATCCAAACCTAACCACGCTCCAGTCTTGCCCCCGAGAATCGCTGGCCCGCCGCTGTGCACGATAGCTGGGAGGCTTTGCTCTGGCTACTTGCCAACGGTCCCACACTGTCGGTGGACGTGTCCAAAATCGCAACTGGGGGGTCGTCCGCTGGCGGTAACCTTGCCTCGATTATGACGCAAAAGGCGCTCACGCTGTCACCGCCAGTTCACTTCCGAGCCCAGCTGCTCTCTGTTCCCGTCACCGATAACACTGCCTCGGTCGAGAACAATGAGTCCTATCAGCGGTACGAGCACACCCCCGCCCTTCCGGCCCGCAAAATGTACTGGTATCGGGATCACTATGTGCCCAACGCGTCCGACCGCACCCACCCGGAGGCCAGTCCGCTGTTCTGGCAGGGCGATTACTCGCAACTGCCGCCTGCGCTCGTCATGGTCGGGGCGTGTGACGTTCTTCGCACGGAGGGTGAACAGTATGCCGAGAAATTGCAGAAGGCCGGTGTGGCTGTCGATTTACAGGTGATGAAGGGCATGCCGCATCCCTTCCTTGCTATGGATGGGGCGTTGTCTGAGGGTAAAAGATGCATCACTCTGATGTGCGATGCGCTGCAAAAGGCATTTTGGGCTTGATTCCAAGTTGGTGCGATAGTATAGAATTAGTATATTGCATAATCATACCTAGGTATTCTTCAGGGCTGCCCAGGTGCCTTCAAGCCATTCATATAAGTACTACCTAGTACCGGGTATATATGTAACCAGGTATGGAAATTGAATCCTCAGGTATAGTTGTTAAAGTAATGTACTAATTCTTAGCTTGTGACATTTTGTTGAATATATATACTACCTACCTAGGTAGGTACCCAGGTAGTACCAGCCCCGACCGCGACACGCACTGCCAAGACACAAGAAAATCAACGACAATACCAATGACATTTGGCTGGTTTCACAGAATTGATTCCAGGCAGATCGATATATAGGAATACCGATGATTGACTGAGAACCCTTTATGCGAGCAAAATGGATTTTACATGAAACTCTTCACAGCTGCAGCACTTGGGCACTAGACCAGGATTACGCGACCACACAGGGAACAATTATATTGTTTGCGATAAGTGGCGGGCGAGAACGCCGGCTATTGGCGGAAAAGGGTTGCTTCAGGGGACCTTTCCCGCAGCGGGCCACTGACCCCTGTCGCCCAGACCCATGAGGTGTCGGGATGTCGATCGGGAGTTCCTGGACCTTCTGGCAGAAGCGCACTGCGAATATTTCAAGTTAAGGTTTCGGAACAGCCGTCGTGTCGGCGTGGTTGAATGTCGAGATGCCCGTCCGGATGATCTTCAGTTGCGACGGACAGTGAGGATCTGGACAGGCGATGTGGGCGTCGGTGGTCATCCAGTCATTTTCGTGGGTCATTCGCTGCTTGGAGGCCAACAGGGGCAGAACGGACGCTACGCGATGAGCAACAGTCTGGGAGGGGAGGTCCAAACGCACCGAGGCTGTAGATACTGATGCCTTGACCGGGGGGGAGGTACATCATTTCGCCCTTGAGGGTGAAGTGATCCCCTTCTTTGGCTCCGCAGAGAATGCGTTTGCCTGGGGGACACACCACCTCGACGCGAAGATCGTAAAGCTGAAAGGCATCCATGAGTGAATAATGTGGAAGGTTTTAGTTGCATCGGTTAGCAAAACTCAGAATCTCGGCCTTGGCCCGCACCTCCCCTTTGCTTGTCTCTCCACCCTATCTTACTCCGTACAGAGTAGAGTGCTGACTCTTCTTGTATGTGTCATTGTCATTCTTGGTTTAATCCAGCGCCATGGCATTCAATGAGAAACACTCCAGCACCGCCAGCGATGTCGAGCGACCGCATAGTGGATCGACCCTGGCGGGGGAGGAGATCAAACGCGATCTCAAATCAAGGCATATCAACATGATTGCCATCGCAGGCATGATTGTAAGTTCTGACTCGATCGACGGGGATCGACATGCTGAACCTCGCAGGGAACGGGCCTGTTTTTGAGCTCCGGCCAGGTCATTGCCATTGCTGGTCCGGCGGGGGCCTTTTTGGCATACATTGTCATGGGCTTTGTGACAGGTGGGATCTCATACACCACGGGCGAGATTTCGTCCTTCATGCCGTGCAGTGGTGGCTTCGTGCGCCATGCGACAAGGTTTGTTGAGCCGGCGCTCGGCGCAGCGACTGGCTGGAACTTTTGTATGTCCCGAAAGTGACCCATCGCACTCGGTACTGACGTTGGCATAGGGTATACGATGGCGATCTCGGCCCCAACAGAGATCACTGCGGCTGCGACCATTGTCCAGTTTTGGAATGACTCAATCAGCCCGGCGGTCTGGATTACCGTCTTTGGCGTCTTCATCACCGCACTTAACTTTTGCAACGTGAAGCTCTATGGAGAGGTGAGTCCCCACCCATCCCTGATGGAGTCAATCTGACAACGTGCAGTCGGAGGTCATATTTGCCTCTCTCAAGATCATGCTGATCATCGGTCTCATCATCGGTGGCATCGTTATTGATCTGGGTGGTACTCCCGGCCAAGAGCGTCTCGGCTTCCACTACTGGAAGGACCCGGGCGCGTTCAATGCCTTCATTGACACCGGCTCCGCGGGAAGATTCCTTGCCTTCTGGAAAGTCCTCTTAACCTCCGCTTTTAGTTTTGGCAATATCCAAGTCGTGGCCATTGCAGGCGCCGAGACCCAGAATCCACGCAAGATCATCCCCGATGCGACAAGAAAGACTTTCATCCGCATTTTCTTCTTCTACGTTGTCAGCATTTTCATCGTCGGTCTCATCGTGTAAGTAGCACTCCACATGCACACGCCGGGAAAATCTAACCTGCCCCTAGCCCATCCAACGACAAGGACCTTACCATCTCAACTGGTACAGCAACACAGTCGCCATTCGTTATTGCATTTGTGCGATCGGGCGTTTCTGTCGTCCCGCACATCATTAACGCAGTAGTGTGCACTTCGGCCATCAGTGGCAGTTCGAGTTGTATCTTCATTGCGTCCCGCACCTTGTATGGCCTCAGTCAGGATGGACATGCACCCAAGTTCTTTCAACGGTGCAACCGATTTGGTACTCCATACTATGCTGTCGGACTGACTGTTCTGCTTCTCCCACTCATGTACATGAGTCTGGGGAGCAGCGCGGCCACCGTCTTCTCTTGGTTTGTCAATATCACCACTGTCGCCGGTCTGATCGGCTGGATCGTCATCGGCGGTACTTATCTGCGCTTCTATGCTTGCTTGAAAAAGCAGGGATTTTCAAGACACGGTATGCTCCATAACCGTCGTGCTGAGATTGATGCTGACCACACTTCCAGAACTTCCCTACCGCACACCTTTCCAGCCGTATACCGCTTGGGTGACCACATTCATGGTCGTTATGATCGTTCTGACTTCCGGGTTTGATGTCTTCACCAAGAACAATTTCACAGCATCTGGCTTCTTGACCTCGTACCTGAACATTGCTATATTCGCTGGTATGTCTAGAAGCTACAATCCTCGAGCGCAGCTAACATCCCAACAGCACTCTATATCTTTTTCAAGTTTTTCCTCAAATCCAAAGTCGTCCCACTGGACAAAATCGACATCCGGGGCGAATTCGAAGAAATCGAAAAGGAAAAGGCGCTCGGTCTCTACCTTACCAAGAATCAACTCGACTGGCCATGGTGGAGACGCGCACTTCACTGGATCTAAAACGGGGACGCACCCCGCTGTCTATTGTACCTAGCTATTCTCAAGACTGTATAAATCATAATAGAACTGTAATCATCAATCATCAATCATCGATACTCACCCCCACAGTCACCAAGGCTCTCGAACATTTCAGCCCGGGAACTGCGCTCCAAGATCGCCTGGATCATTCCCTGGTCCTCTGCATCCAGTGACCAGCCCAAACTAGCGAGGTTCTCCTCCGATTGCTCGCTGACGCCCATCCGTGCCCCCACAATCACTGCACCAACACATCTGAAGTCCAGGACCCATCGTGTGGCGACATTTGATACAGAGACGTTGTGTTTGCGCCCAATACTCTGCAGTGTGCGAAGAAGTTCCTGGAACAGGTCCCATCCACCCCAGTTTTGGATCATGGCGAAGTACTAGGCTTGGTTAATGGTGCTTACTAGTGGGGCTCTTGGGATTCTCACCTTGCGGAGACTGGGGGTCATTGTCTCAGCGTATAGGTCCGGCGCTGCCTGGCCGACCCACTTTTCTGCTAGCAGGCCACCCAGCTGTTTGAGTTAGTCTTTGTGGACTGTTGGTTATGTATTTGGAATATTGCTCTTACCAGTGTGCCGTAGGTGAGCAATTTGATGTCGTGCTTGTCGCAGAACTCCACCATCTTCACTGTTGGGCGGGAATCGATGAGGGAGAACTATGAGGATCCTCGTTAGCTTATACGAGGTGTGCAGAAAGTGGGGATATATGTACCTGGACTTGGTTAGTGTAGACCTTGACTCCACTCTCAATCGCTTTTTGCATATGCTCTGTGTCGAAGTTGCAGAGACCAAGATGTTGGATTCGGCTGTCTTGTTGGAGGTACTTCAGAGCGTCAATGTATTGGGGATCGTTATACTAGACATATCATTAGTGATTGAACAAGGATGCCGTGGACAAGAGGGGATCACATACAAATTGCCAGTGGAACTGCAAGAGGTCGAGCTTGTTGGTGCGCAGTCTCTGACAACGCTCGTCGACCTTTGCGCGGATAGCATCGGGCGTCACTTTCATAGGATGGAAGATGCAGTATTTAGTCGCAGCGAAGAGGGCATCAGAGTTCTTGCTAGAAGATCGGTATTGACCCTACAGGTTCAATCAGTAAACGGCATGAATATAACGAGCGCCGCAGGAACTCACAAACAGAATTTCTGCATCGCCATAGTGATCGGCCATATCGAAGGCTGTCAGACCACCTTCAACATGCTTTGAGAATTGCTGCATGATCTTGGACCGGGGTGCGCTTCCCCATGCGGGACTGGACAGCTGCCACAGACCGGAGAACACGCGAGGAAGCTTAACGTCTGCCATCTGGAAGGTCTCCGAGATAGCACGCGGCGCCTTCTCGACAAGGAAATCGTCATTGCATGCCGCAGTGGCAGCGGCAGCGGCAGCCGATGCCAGAGCCGGGTTCACTATATCTATAGTCGCCTCAAGACCTCTGTCCAACACGAAAGGGAATGGATTGCTCGCCCAGGCAGCCTTGCAAGCGGTGAGAGACGCTAACAAGGCCTCCAGAGGGGCCTTTTCAATCTGGGACAGATCCCGAGACCCGGACTCCACAAAGAGGGTCTTTTGGACAGCGGTAATGGCTTGGATGATGTCTCCATCGACACCAGCAATCTGATCCACCAGATCCGACTGGGCCGGCCCGAGCTGAACGTTCGAAATCTGCTCAACCATGCCCTGCAAGAGAGGCAGCGCCTGGTAGCACATCCCGCATCCGACCATGCAGCAAATCCGTCTGCGCAGTTGGTGGAAGGCGCTTGTCGTTTGGAATGATCCATTCGCCTGTTCGATCACTGTGACATTCACGAACTGCGAGGCCGTATCTCCCAGATACTGTCGGGTCTGCTGCTCGAACACAGGCGTGCAGTCCGGTCTATTTGCCAGAATGCCACGCATGACTGCTCGCAGTCCTTCGATGGGCAAGTTGGCGATGTTAGTATCAGCCATCATATTGACGTGGCCCGCCTTGGGCTTGTTAGGCGCCATGATGGAATCTGACAAGACGAGTGAGGAATCGTTGAATCTCAGGAATCAATATTTTTTCCAAACCTCATAGTTGACCCCCCTGCAAGAAACCCAAAAAAGATTCACCGGCCGGCGACTTCTGCATTCGGAAAAGCCGCAGACCGGCAATCTACGCCTTCGCATGAAACGCCGACCGAGTGGCCGATGATCGGCGGACCATTTGCCTCTTTCGGAAGCCAGTGCGCCGCCCCCCCAGAGCTCCCCTCGGGCTGTCGGGTCCCGGTTGATCTCGGACGTGGAGTGACTCTCCTGGTCCACCTTGCAAGATCCCTCTACACAAGCAATAAGCCATGTCGCCGGATGGGTCCACGGCCCTAAAGGCCAGGTAAGCCTAATTGTCCGATCCCTGAAACCCCGAGCTGATGAAACAGCGCCAATGCGTGCTTGGCCTGTCGCCGAGTCAAGATGAAATGTACCATGACGATAGATCCCGTGAAATGTGATCGCTGCGTGCGAAAATCCATGGACTGTGCCTTCCGCGAGCACCGTCGCGGCAGGAAGCCCGGCACCCGGTATGTGTCCTCGGTCGCGCATGAGATCGTCCACTCACCAGTCCAGGTTGATCAAAGCCAGTTCCAAGCGGTCGCTCAATTCGCATATGCAGGATGCGATCCCGGAGCGACCAGTGGAAGGCCAGCCTGTGCAGCCGGTGCAGCCACCGCTCGCGACCCAACCTAGCTCGCGTGATGAACGCGTCTCGGATTTCTGGGCGGAGTCGGAAGGCCTTCAGCCCGATGGCCTCTTAAGCCACCAGGCGATGAAGGGCAAGTTCTCATTGCAGAACATCCTCAGTACTAATCATGGATCGACATTCGATCGGCCAGTGAACTCGGTCTCCGTCGATGATCCAATTCGGTGCGGGCTGGTCACCTACGAGCGAGCTGTCAGCCTCTTTGAAAGGTCGGCCTGAGAACCCTGGCAGCCAGTTTCAATGCTGATATTTAACAGCTTCATGACCAAGTTAAATCCGTATATCAGCCAGCTGGATCCCTATCTTCATTCATTAACATACGTGCGACAAAAATCCTCTTTTTTGTTTTCGGCAGTGCTCACTGCGGCTACCAAGTCTTTCGAGCCTACGTTGTACCCGACCATGCTTGCACATGCTGAAAAGCTGTTCATGGAGGCATTCCGACGCGGCGATAAATCCGCCGAGACTGTCCAGGCGATCATGGTTCTGACCTATTGGAAAGAGCCAAATGACACCAGAGCCTGGATGTCTGTCGGACTGGCGATTCGCATGTCAATGGATCTTGGCTGGCATAAGCTCGGCACGACCCCAGATGCTTCTAAAGCGGCAACCGACACCCAACAAAGGGAGATTAGGAATGCCGAACGCACCTGGTTGGTGCTGTTTGTGTACGATCGCAGGTAAGATGAGAACTGGATTGGTATGGCCCGATTCTAATCTCGACCAGCATGAGTCTGCAAACGGGGAAACCGTGGATGATTGAACGAAGCCCTTTTATCGAGTCTGTTCAATCATGGTGGACGCATCCACAGGCTATCGAAAACGATAGACTTCTGTGTAGCTTCGTCACGCTCCGACTGCTGGCAGCGGAGGTGTTTGACCTGTTAAACCCGGGCAGTCAGTATGCAGCCCCCCGGCCATTGTCCATGCTACAGACTCGCATCGAGCGGTGGCAAGCGAAGTGGCTTGAAGTGACGGATGCGGTGAGCTGCCATAGCTTCTTGATCAGATTCTATGGCGCCCATCAATCTCTACAACTCTTTTCCATTCCCCTTCAGGAGACTTTGAAAAAAACCACTTTCGACGAAACATGCGATCTGAAACCATTTTGGGTCAGCTATCAGAGTGCCATGACTATGTTGCGTCTGATGCCCGAATATTCATCTTTCCTTAGGCTCTGCCAGGATTCTATCCACGTCATGACGGCATATTCAGCCGTGCTCCTGATCAAGGTAAGAGTCCCAGACCAAGCATTTCTCGATTTTGAAACCATGTGTCAGTTCTAACACTGTATAGCTCCTTCTTTCATCCCCACCTCCTATAAGCCAAGAGATCGAACCAGACACCTTAGCAGCAATCCGCGCCGCAGCAACTGTACTGACGGCTCAATCCTCATCCTCAAGCACAAGCTGCAGCCTACAGTCCAAATTCCTAAACAACATTCTATCGGAGTACTCAGCAATCCGACGCCCTCGCCCACTCACAATTCCCCCCGCCCGACCAATCGACAGGCCTTCCGCCCCAAGCTCTACAGCAACTTCTTTCCCGGACTCTCCCGCAACAGTCCAATCCCAGTCTCCTGCCGGACACGTAGATACCCACCCTGGCTCTGCAAGATCCTTCCCATCTACCGCAAACCCAGAACCCTTTGCGTCTGCGCAAAACCCAACCCCGCCATCGTCGGTCCATCCGCCTTACTTCCATCGTCCCTCTCACCCTTATGATCCTTCTATGCCTCCTATTCAACCGACCCCTAATATGCCACCTACTTCGGGGATGGGGTTCAGTAATCAGATAGACGAGGCTTCCAACTTTCTTTTCAGTGATGATGCTACATGGGTGGGCATGTTTGCAAGTGCAGGGTTCAGCATTCAAGATGGTGTCTTTTGTGGCCAGTCAACGTAGCGTTGATGATATCATATCGCTGAATTCGTCTCTTTGCATTGGTCCGTGGACTTGTGCACAGGTGGATCCTGGGTCCTTGTCGTGTATATAGCCTATCTACTTGTACTTAGGTATTGCCGGGTTCTTCATTGACATGTTGGTGCCCAGGTGAATTCTGATTTCCCGACCATGCCCAGGTATCTTTAATCTTGAAGATTGCTCATTCCGGTCGAACATCCATGGATTTGTAGAGTTGATATCGGGAGTCTCACATACAGACCAACGACCTCCTGCGCAGCAACCTTGAAAGGTTGTATCCCAAGGTTTTAAGCTTCTGGAATTGGAGAGCGATTATTTTCTCTTCTTCATTTGTGTAACGAGACTGACTCAGACTACAATTGTTGAGTGAAATCCATGGAGGAATAATATCTCGATGAGTTTCACGGTTGCTCGTTAACGTTGGAATCTGATTCTACCGACCATACCGATGGGGTTAGATATCCATGGATGGCTTCACACTACCTAGTACCTCTCACCAAATTGCAAAGATCGACCTCTCAACCTTGAAACAGCACCCCGGCGATACCCAGGTAACTTAAAAGGACTCCGGGCAATTCCAATACTCAACAGACAAACACATCTTCCAAGTCATCAAAAAGGAAACACAAGTGAAACCTTCCAACATGGAAGGCTCAAGGTTGTACCTAGGTATCTCAACCATATACCTCTTCCACCAGGGCACAGTCTACCGGCAATAACCTTCCAAGGTTGGGACAGGGGTTGGTGCCAACCCAGACAGGTCAAATCCTAGGTGAGTTTGTAGCCCTAGTCGTACATTCCAAGGTTGATCATATCAATCTTCATATCCTCGAGAGATTATCCTCCGTCGTACCTAGGTAACAATCTCACGGAATACCCTCAGAAATTACTCTAGGAATTCGAAGGCTCTTATTCTCGTGCAACCCCAGTCTCCAGGCTTGTACAAGGGCTTGGTGCTACCAGGACGACGAAGATAAATCATAGATGGAGATAATCTTAGAAACATGATATTCATTTGTGAACTTGACACTCACTCAGGGCTCAAATCAGCTTGCGCACAAAATGACGAGCCTTCCAGATGTTCAGTTGTCGGCGCTAAACTGGATGGGCCTGCTGCCCCTGCTCAGTGCGTTGGGGGTGGGATGCTTACTGCTATATTTTATGTATCCGTCGAGCCCGGTGTTTCCTCTGTTCAACGCGCACGAAAGGTTTGATTTCATGGCCACCAAAGCGAAGTACAAATTTGTCGAAGATGCCAAAGGCCTGATGAAAGGTGGTCTTGCGAAAGTATTGTGACGCTTGGACACCCCTTTAAACATTGGAAGAGAACGTCATGAGCTGATTCCAATATTCTACCAGTGTGATATCTTTCGGTTGACGTGCGACACTGGGATTCGACTCGTATTATCCCAGAGATACCTGGATGAAATTCGAGACCACCCCTCCCTGAGCCTGTTTGATCTTATTCGGTCTGAATCTCATCCTCACATTAAGGGGCTTGAGCCATTCGGCCAGAATATTGATATCTTGCTGGATTTAATTCGAAAGAAGCTCACTGTAGCGCAAGGTATGTATGAAAATGCCATCGGTTCAAAGGTACATACCGAACTGCAACAGGAATCCTTACTGGTCCTTTATACAAGGGAGCTTCTGTTGCCCTTCAAGATGGGTGGACGGACAACCCAAGTAAGCTCCCACTTGAAACTTATAAGTCAAGATGCCGACCGAGACAGACTGGCACGAGCTTGCTTTATATCCCAGTATCCAAAGACTTGTGGCGCGACTATCATGCATAGTTTTCATGGGCGAGAAAATGTGTCGCGATGAGGAGTGGCTTCGTGTGGTGACCAATTATGCGGCGCACAGTCTACAAGCAAACGATGCATTGCAGCTCTGGCCATCAATGACTCGTCCAATTGTTGCCAAGTTCATGGGATCGATCCGAATTCTGAGGAAGGAGGTTCAGGCCGCCCGCAATATCGTGGACAGGGTGATCAAGACCAGGGAGATTGACAAAGAGAATGCACTGAAAAATGGAGTGGCTCCTGAGATTAGGAATGATGCGATACAATGGATACAAGACGTTGCGGCAGGTCGTGATTATGAACCTGCTTTGATGCAATTGGGACTTGCTCTCGTGGCTATCTTTACCACGGCCGATCTTCTCACGCAGGCCTTGTTGGATATTTGTGGAAAGGAGGAGCTGATTTCCGAACTCAGAGAGGAGGTGCTGGCGGTCTTGCGGGAGAACGAAGTGAAAAAGACGACGATGCACAAGCTACGGCTCATGGACAGTGTTCTGAAAGAATCGCAGAGGCTGAAACCTATTTCTCTGTGTCAGTCGGGTATCTGGAAATCTCGTTTTCAATACTGACTATATGGCCAGCAACATTCCGACGAATGGCGATGGACAACATCAGGCTAGCTGATGGGACGCAAATCGCAAAGGGAACAGGACTCATGATCCCGAATGAGTGGATGTGGGATTCACAAGTCTACGAAAACCCAGAGACATTTGACCCGTACCGATTCGTTAAGCTGCGAGAGGTGGCAGGCCATGAGCTTTCTTCTTCCTTGATCTCAGTCTCGCCCGAGCATATGGGGTTCGGACTTGGACGACATGCCTGCCCTGGGCGGTTTTTCGCTGTTAACCAAGTGAAGATCGTGCTGTGTCATGTGTTGATGAAGTATGAGTTCAAGCTTGCCGATGGGACGATTCCCCAGGTCCAAAAGCATGGAATTCGATTACAGAGTGATGTATCGGCGAAGGTGCTGGTGCGTCGTCGGCAAGAAACGGTCTCTTTGCCCGATCTTGCATGCGAGTCGGAGTAGGTACCGGAACCTCCACTCTCATTCAGGTTTTGCTTAATTGCGCTCGTGGCTTGGTGGCTTTTTCCAACAACTACTCCTTATCTAAATCATTTTTGAAATGAGTACAAACCGTAGCAAACGCATATGAATTGGCATACATTGAAAAGAGCAAAAAAGAACCAAAACAAAACTCTTACGTTAGACCTCCAGGGCTGTCACCGAGACTCATTATTGAGAGGTCCCCAGCACACCGGATACTGTGAAAGGTAAAATGAGATCGAGTCACCAAGTGCACAACTGCAAACAAACTTTACGTTTCAAGAGTGGCGAGAAAAGCACTGAGGCTAGAACATAGAGAGGATCTTTTAAATTACGCCCCACCCAGATCGCAGACAGTTTCCACCTACGCAATTATCGGTGTTGCTCGGCCAAACCCCCCGGACCCGGGAGTTATGTTAGATCATAATCTGTGTCTCGGCTAAAATCCGCCCTAGTCTGGTGGCGGCTTATGAAGTGCCCAGGTGATGGTTAGCGCTTCAATAATACCTGAAATGGAGGAGGGGCGTGATCGCGACTCGTTCTCGGGTAGGGTATATCTCCGAAGCTTGCACGCGAGGCACGTTGCTTTTTGCGAACGTGGCAAATAGGGGCCAAGTACTATACTACAGAACCCTGTCGAGTCTATAGTACTAGTCAAGCCAAGATCAGATGCAGATATTAACCCAGGCGTAGGGTACAGTACAGTACTGAACAGGTATCGCGTAAAAACAGAAAGTCAAAACAGAAACGGTGATCCGGCTAGTCTCCGGTATCCCGGATGCGCAGTTCTGATTGGTGTGCCTGACGGAGACTAGTCCCACTTCCTGGCCCCCGGAGGCTTAGCGCAAACCTAGCGACCTCGCCGTTGCTCGCTTCCGATCACCTTCTTTTATGCACTCGACAGCACTACTAGTACAGCAGGCCCACGGTTAGTCCAGGATATCTCCAACATACCTAAAACGAAAACGCCAAACACCATGCTTAGTTGGCTTGACAAACGCACCCCGCGGGAAGATGATGCTGGGAAATGGCGCTTTTTGCCTCAGACCTCAAGGCATGGTGGACCCTTCGGGGAGTCCGTGCTATGCATGCTCACGGCCCGCTCTGATTGGCTCGCTCGCATCGAACTCTCCCTGTGATCCAGTCAGGACGCTGAGGCTAATTCGACTAGGGTCTCTTAGGGTCTGTTAGCCTCTCTCATGCGGCTCTGGCAATTTTACTGCGCCAAATCAGGCACGGAGCACACTGCCCTGAGAGGTCTCTTTGGCCTGGGCTGATTACGCTCCAACGATGTGACTCTGGGACGCCACCAGTTCTGCCACCTTCCAAGCCCACGCGTTTGCCGTTTGGCCTACATGCGGCCAGGGCGGTTTGCGGTTCACATGCTGCAAAGAGGGAGGCCATTGTCCGAGTCGACTCATCCTGTTGGCCCCAGGCCTAGTGAAATTACTACCAAGCTTTGGATGCACCAGTCCCAAATGCGTTGGCTAGCCTTGCCAGAGTGGAGTGTACGGAGTATTTTATACGGCATTTCGGTTACCCACCAGGGAATGGTCGGATACTCGTATCACAGGCTCATTTCCACACAATGGTGCTGCCCTGCTTTTTGATTAGTGCTCCTCACATCGGAGGTCGGCATCTACATCAGGGGGCGGAGACTGGCAGCGCCCCCGAGTGCGGTGTTGTGTATTTCAGTCTCTTTTCCCCCGGGGAGTTGCATTTCCTTTCGACCACCACATTCCTTTTGGGCTCTTTGGGAATATCTCCCAGGCAGATTATTGTCTGCGTCCTCTCGTTGTCTACGAGCCTGTCCCTCATTTTACCAGGCTGATTAGTGGTTATTGCATTGGATTATAACCATCACATTCATTTTTTTACAGCAAATATGTTCACCAAAACTCTTGCCGCCGCGTCGGCACTGTCACTCTTTGCATCGACTGCTGTGGCCCTCGATGCCACCTTGAAGAACAATGTTGCCGTCTACTACGGACAAGGGTCAGGCCAGGACCGTCTCAGCCACTTCTGTGAGCAGACTTCAATGGATATCATCAACCTAGGATTCATCAACCAGTTCCCCAAGGCAGTGGGTGATTTCCCCGGCTCCAACTTTGCCAATCAGTGCGATGGCTCCTGGTTCCCTGGCTCTGAGCTTCTGTCTGGCTGCCACCAGATCTGGGAGGACATTCCCAAGTGCCAGGCCGCTGGCAAGAAGGTCCTCCTCTCCATTGGTGGTGGCAGTGCCACCTCCGAGTCACTTCCCGATGATAAGACTGCCGAGTGGTTTGCCGACTTCCTTTGGTACTCCTTCGGTCCTTACAACTCCAACTATTCGTCTTTGTCCTGGACCAGTGCCTTGCTCACCAGGGCTTTCCCCCGTCCCTTCCAAACTGTTTCGGTTGATGGATTCGATCTCGATGTCGAGTACAATGGTGGTGTTGGCTGGGCTGCCTTTGTCAACCGTATGCGCTGGCACTACTCGACGGTCTCTGACAAGACCTACTACATTTCCGGTGCTCCCCAGTGCCCAACTCCCGATGCTCAGCTGAGTGACGCTATCAGCAACTCCGTGTTTGACTTCCTCTGGGTCCAGTTCTACAACACCCCATCCTGTGCTGCTTCCAACTTCGCCAACGGCACTTCCGGCTTCAACTTCGACAAGTGGGTCGATGTCATCCAAGCCAGCGCAAACAAGGACACCAAGCTGTTCATCGGACTTCCTGCTTCCCAAACTGCCGCTAACCCCGGCAACTACCTGACCCCTGACCAAGTCCAGCCCCTGGTCGAGACCTACATGAATGCCTACCCTAAGCAGTTCGGTGGTATCATGCTGTGGGAAGCTACCGCCGGTGACCAGAATGTCATTGATGGAACCACCTACACTGAACACATGAAGGAGATTCTGTACGGATGTGCCCCTCCCCCTGTCACGTCCTCGACTGCTACCCCGACTCCCTCTGCCACCTCTACCCCCGTTCAGTCTTCCACTGTCCCTCCCTCCAGCTCTGCTACTCTGTCCAGCTCTGCTGCTCCTTCTAGCTCTGCTGCTCCTTCTAGCTCCGCTGCTCCTTCTAGCTCTGCTGCTCCTTCTAGCTCCGCTGCTCCCTCTAGCTCCGCTGCTCCCTCTAGCTCCGCTGCTCCCTCTAGCTCCGCTGCTCCCTCTAGCTCCGCTGCTTCTTCCAGCTCCGTTGTTTCTTCCAGCTCCGCTGCCTCTTCCAGCTCCGCTGCCTCTTCCAGCTCCGTTGCCTCTTCCAGCTCCGTTGCCTCCTCCAGCATTGCTACCCCCTCTGGCTCTGCTACTCCCTCTAGCTCTGCTACTCCCTCTAGCTCCGCTGCTCCTTCTGGCTCCGCTACCCCCTCTGAGACACCTTGCGAGTCAAGCACTGCTTCCAGCTCAACTGTTCACTCCAGTTCCGTTGCTCACTCTAGCACTGCTACCCCCACCAGCGCTGTTGCTCACACTAGCACCGTTACTCCTTCCGGCTCCGCTACCCCCTCCGAGACACCCTGCGAGTCAAGCACTGCTTCCAGCTCCGCTGTTTCCTCTCACACCGCTGCTCCTTCGGGCTCTGCTACCCCCTCCGAGACTCCTTGCGACTCATCGTCTGCTGTTCCTAGCAGCTCCGTCGTGACCTCTTCCACTGGACGCCCAGCTCCCCGCCCCTCCACCACAGGAAAGCCCGCACCCAGCTCTACTCCCCTGGTCACGAGCTCTTCATCGGCCGCTCCTGCGACAGAGTCCGGTGCTTCCTCTGGGTCCTCTTCCGCTACTGAGTCTGGTGCTTCTTCTGCCGGTAGCCCCAGCTCGTCTGGTGTTCTACCCACTAACGCTCAGTCCACTGACGCCCAGCCTACCGGCACCCAGTCCACCGGCGCCCAGTCCACTGGCGTCCAACCTACTGGCAGCACTCAACCTTCCGGTGGCAACTCAGTTACTGTGTCTTCCGGCGTCACTGTCACTGCCGCTCCATCTGTGACTGCCGCTCCTTCATCTTCGACTCCCGGTACCACCACCACTATTATTGTTACTTCTTACGTTGATATCTGCCCCACTGGATTCACCACTATCACCACCACTATCACCAGTACCTGGTGCCCAGGCAACTCCCCTGCCACCGCTACTGCCACTGGTACTGCTCAGATTAGCGCCCCCACTGGAACCGCTGAAATTACCGCTCCTGCCTCCGGCTCAACCACTACTGTCGATATTCCTGAGGGCTGGACCACCACTGTGACTGTCTGCACTCACTGTGCTGCTACCCCTACTACTGTGACCCTGACCAAGCCCGCTGCCACTGCTCCGGTTACCACTGAGGCCGTTTCACAGACCACTGCCCCCTCTGTTCCTGAGGGCTACACTACCACTGTGACCTTCTGCCCTAAGTGTGGTCCTACTGGTAGCACTGTCACTGCCACTGTCCCCATTTCCACTGCCACTGTCCCCGCCCCTGGCTCTGGCTCTGGCTCTGGCTCTGGCTCTGGCTCTGGCTCTGGCTCTGGCTCTGGCTCTGGCTCTGGCTCTGGCTCTGGCTCTGGCTCTGGCTCTGGCTCTGGCTCTGGCTCTGGCTCTGGCTCTGGCTCTGGCTCTGGCTCTGGCTCTGGCTCTGGCTCCGGCTCTGGCTCCGGCTCTGGCTCCGGCTCTGGCTCCGACAAGCCCCAGGTCACTGTTCCTGGCGTCGCTCCCGTGATTCCCTCGTCCTCTCCCAAGCCCGTCTTTGGTGCTGGCGTTGGAGGCTTCCGTCCCGGCCGCCCATCCTCTACCCTGGCCGTCCGCCCCTCCGCTTCAGCCTCGGCCGCGCACACTGTGGCTACCACCGGCGCCACTGCTGCTACTACCGGTACTGCTGCGCCCAGCAGCACTGACGAGGGTGTCTCCCCTGTCTACACCGGCGCTGCCTCCAAGGCCGTCGCTGGTACTTTTGGCAGCATCATTGCCGTCGCCCTCTCCATGTTCATCATTCTATGAGCTATACCACTTGTTTGGTCAGCATGATCTCATCTTTTAAATCAAATGATTGATCTCACGATGCTGATTCCAATCTATGGTGATCTTTAATTACGATCTTGTTTTTTCTTTTTATTTAATATTCTCCCACTGATCGCTTTTGGCGTGATTCAATACCTCTGGCCTCTTTGTGATTTACTCTGGCCAATATCGATACGGTCCTCGTGTTCAAAAGATAAACGAGTGGTACGATCCATATCCTTTTCCCTGTCTCCTAATGATACTCCTCCCACATGTATCTGCCGATGCTGTTTTTTTTCTTATTCCCTGCATTGGTTATGTATATGATTTCTGGTATCATCTGCAATAGACTACAATGTATAGAATTATCCCACGTTCTAGAACACCCTTGGCATGGTTCTCCACGTGTCGGCTTCCCCGCACTCGTCATAACCACGGACCTCGGCTGCGGAGAATTTAAATACTCACAACTCTCCAATCCCCTTAATCGAACTGAAATGCCTCCATTGAAGGGTATCAAAGTTATTGAGCTAGCTGGTCTAGCTCCAGGTATGTCTCCTCCTCAACACAGCAAGACTTTGCTAAATCATCACTTAAGGTCCATTCGCCGGTCTCCTACTAGCCGACTATGGCGCCTCAGTTCTACGCATCGACAGACCTTCAGCCGTAAGCGCAGACCAATTGACCAGAAACAAAACCTCAATCGCGCTGGATCTCCGCGATGCTAGCTCGCGCAACATCCTCCTCCGTCTCCTGACTGCTGCAGACGTCTTGATCGACCCCTTTCGTCCGGGCGTGCTTGAGCGACTAGGCCTTTCCCCAACTGAAGTGCTCCAGAAACACAACCCGCGTCTCATCGTCGCGCGCATGACAGGATTCCGCCGTGATGGGAAATACAAGGACATGGCCGGTCACGATATCAACTACATTGCCGTCTCTGGCGTGCTGTCAATGCTCGGTCGCGCGGGTGAAAAGCCATACGCGCCCGGAAACATTTTGGGCGATTTTGCTGGGGGTGGCGCAATCTGCTTCCAGGGTATTCTTCTTGCGCTGATCTCGCGCTCTCACACTGGTCGTGGGCAGGTTGTAGAGGCTAATATGGTTGATGGTTCTGCGTACCTTGCTACATTCCCTCGGTTGGCGCAAAAGACTCCCAGCTGGTCTGGCCCGCGTGGTGAGAATCTGCTTGATAGTGGCTGTCCCTACTATGATACATACGAGACCAAGGATGCCGGAAAGTATTTCGCAGTTGGGGCTTTGGAGCCTCAGTTCTATGCTGCATTACTGCGCGGTCTTGAACTTGATCCGAAAAGCTTGCCTAAGCGTGATGATCGTGAGAGCTGGCCTGCACTCCGGGATATCTTCACGCGTCGCTTCAAGGAGAAGACGCGAACGGAGTGGGAGGCTGTTTTTGATGGCACTGACGCCTGTGCGACGCCTGTCCTCGAGCAGGCGGAGCTCGAAGGGAGCGGGTATGAACAACGTCCTGTTGTTCATTTGACGAGCACACCTGCACCCGCTATTCAGCCGGATCAAGGAGGATGGAGCAGCGAAGGGCTCTCACCAGGAGAAGGAGGCAAGGATACTCTCAAGGCGTGGATGGGGTGGGAACAAGATAAAGATTTCGCCGTGCGGCAAGATGGGGTTTTGCTGTCACCTGGTGGGAAGGCAAAGATTTGAGCTCCAGTTTGATCACTTGAGCAATAATCGAGTTACAAAACTCTTGGATTTTTTTTTCGCAATCTGCAGTTAAGCCCTCGCCTCAGCTCGTGGAATATCTATACCACTCGGTAGTGAATCCAAGTTGCTCCGGCTCTCCCAAAGAAAGCATATGAAGAAGCCCACGCTTCTCCAAGCTCTGGCAGAACGCCTTTTTCGAAGAGAAATCCTCTGACGAATCTTGCCCCATGTCATGGCTATAGTCCGGTTTTCTGTCATTGGCTACTTCAGGGTTGATTGCCTCGCTGGTGCGATAGAGCACTGACGCCCAAGATCTGAAACTATTCCGTAACCCGCCCATATGCCATTCGGGAACGAGATTTGCTTCGGCCTTGGTTTTTGTCCTGGGCTTTTCAGGGAGCGTATCTGTGTATGCGGCCAATTCCGCAATCGTGGCATACTTGCTGTGCCAGCATTTGTTGATGATGTTGTCAATTAACGGTTCACGATCTAACTCTGGAAATTCCATACTCTGCAGTAGGTCTACGACCTTGCGTCCGTGCTCGTTAGGGTTCTCGGTAAGACATCTATCTCCATAAACCTCAAAGCCGTAGTTTATGAGGTAGAACAAGGAACCGAGGGCGAATTTTTCGGTTCGAGGGCCTAAGAAGCCGGAACTCCCACGTCGTCCTTGATCCGGCTCGTTGTCGTTGAGTATTCTTCCGTACGGGGCCATGCAGGCTTCAAAATCTGTCCCGATTTCCGCCGTACAATCAAAGTCCGACACTTTTAATCGGTCACGATCAAGTAAAATATTTTCGGGTCGTAGGTCGCCATGAGCGAGATCAAGCGATTCTAGGAAAGCGACGGCTTGTGCGAGGTCGTTCATCCACTCCTTTCGTAGAGATAGAGGTTCCAATTTTTCAACTTTAGTAACCACGGAAGTTTGCTGGTCGCGAATATGATTGTTTTGTATTCTACACCAGAGAGATACATCTAATGAGGCGGTTAGTAGATATAGACTGTCAGCACGGGCAAGAGTCGCACCTCGCATATACTCGAGGAAAATGCCGTTGTCTGTGTAGAAGAAACACTGCACTATAGAAGGACAAGGTGGATTTCGA
Source organism: Penicillium olsonii (assembly GCA_911174995.1). Classification (NCBI taxonomy): domain Eukaryota; kingdom Fungi; phylum Ascomycota; class Eurotiomycetes; order Eurotiales; family Aspergillaceae; genus Penicillium; species Penicillium olsonii. Next base: position 120,658 of record CAJVNO010000005.1, on the reverse strand, counting down.
GAAAACATCTCATAGACCTTGAGTTCTTTCCCAAATTGCTCTCTCTCAAACTCGCCGGATTTCGGGACCTTGACCACGATGCGAGGAAGGACCTCATAGACGAAAGAGATGGCTCCCTTCCAGATCCAGTGCAAACCAGGAAACTGCTGCTGGGTAGTCATGGGAGAAATCACAACAATTTGGAATGGAAAGTCAAAATATTTATTATGTGTCTAAAGGAGGTGGAGGTGAGCAAAGAGAAGGAAAGGCAAGGAGGCTGAATACAGGACGGTGCATGTTTGAGCATCTGCCTACCGCCTTCTTAGAAAAGCATACCGCCTAATCAAATAGTGATAGATACTATTCAGACTGCTGTAGCTCGTATTTTACCGATCATAGCTTCCAGAGCTGGGCTCGGCCCGGTTCGGACCACATAGTGTGGGTCATGATCTGTCGCGATCCCACGCTGCTATATAATATGAGAGTAATGGATCCGGGCAGTTCAACTTTCATTGTTCCAACCGGATAATATCACATGGATTCTTGGCCCCGGGGGGTCGTTTCTGGACCCCATGAGCTGGAACCCAGCCCAAATGATCCGAGTGACTTTACGCCTAGTCCGATGATTCACAAGTCTCAACAGAATCATATGAGATCAGCCCCGATGGTCTCGGAGGCTTTGAATGAGCGGCAAATCGAATTTGACCGCGGGGGTTGATCGTAAGCTTGGCGGCCTCGACCTTTCTCAATCGATGAATCCAGGGACTCTTTTTTTCAAGGAATGGGCATTTCGTATCCAAATTGTGGCATAGCATTTGGCATATCCAAAAATCCCATGTACCCACCCAGTATGTCTTCCGTGCTTATGTCCCACAGAAAGTCCGGCCAAGTCCCAGTCTCATCGATCTGCGCCACTTGCTCGACGCCATGGCCTTGGCTTAGGATGTTTGCTTCCTGTGAAGACGAGCCATTCCCGAACGCAGATGATCTGAAGCCGCCTGGGGGCATTTCGGTGAGAGGAAGAGCTTGGGCTTCAGGTTGGGCCAGGTGATACTTCTGTTCAAACCATTCAAGAATGTGTTCTAACCAGACCTCATAGAAATGTTTGGACTGTTGCTTCCCATCGGTATCGACTTTGTCTTTACTAAGCCATTGGAGACGGTGTGATGTGCCCCTTATGATCTGCGGCATATTCAGAGTAGAGCACAACGCCCCGATATGTTGGCTTCGTTGAGCATACTTCGCACCCGTGACAGCAAGTTTGCAACCGATGACCAGGTTGAATCCCGCTTGTAACCATTGCGTATGACTGATCACACCATAAGTCTCAGGGGAAAATTGTAGTAAATAGTCAAAAAACTTCTTCGCTTCAGTGAGACCTCGGCCAAGGAGCTCAACTTGAAAGTCCGATAGTTCCAGCGGATGTTGACCGCTTCGGAGATGTGGCGGCAGTCTAGAATCGGCATGAGAGCGGTTCATTGAAGAAGTAGCGATGTAGGCCGTCTCGTGTTTGTCGAACAAGCAAGCTTGGCATAGGAATAGCTGTAGAGTGTGTAGATTGAATCGAAGAAGCGCTATGCGAAGGATTGGTAGTCAGCATTGGAGGCGGCAATCGAGCTTGCTCTGATGTTGTCACTTACAATTATCAGAAAATGTTGCTGGGAGAGTCGTTTTGTACTCGTTGATCTGAGATTGGAACCCACGCATGTCGATCTCTCGTCCAGGATTTGTAGTAGTCACCACAGCGTCGTCAATTCGTTCGAATATCTGTTGCAACTTGACTAAATGTATCAAGCATCTATCACTGGCGGTCTCGGCGTTGTCCAGTAGTTCAAGCGCTTGTTTCTCGACATACGACAACCGAGTCATCATGCGATCTTTCTGGAACATGGTGGATCGACTTCACGAGTGAGCTGGTGTACCAGGGTGGGAATTTGTGATCTTAGGGAATGGCTCACCATGAAGATAACATGTAACATCCAATCAGAGCCCTTCTGCTCTCATTTTTGGATTGTTTGCTACTGCGATGGTCTGATGATACCGTACTCATGTCCATGCGTGAATAGATCGATTGGGTGTCAGACACTCGATCGAGCCGCAGATCTCCAACAATACTCCAGGCAAGATGAAGGTAGCTGGAGAATCTCATATGCTGGATCTGATGATGAAGCCTTTATGAAGTTTTGAGTCAGTCGCCCCTCCACACTGAGAGGCTGTTAAATATCCACTTACCATGCCAAGGCTACGAGTAGTCCTTGTAGAACATCCATTGAGGGAGCATGGGAAAAGATCATTCGCTTCGCAACTGCGGACTGGAAGATTTCCTCGAGGATTCGCTGGGCCGCGGTGTCTCTATACATCGACACCTTGATAATCGCCAGCAACAGGAACGGCTTCTCTGCCCGGAGCTGATCTAGCGTCGTTTGCGGGGCGATTATAACAAAAGGAAAGTACGGCATCAATGTCTGCCGGAAGGAGCCTAGCATCTTAGTGGCGTCACTGTAGCTGACGATCCCCCGGTCAATCACATCTTCGGCTCTATCTGTGTCGGAGAGACCTGTCGGCGTAGCACAGGGAGCACAAGAAACTTCAGTCTGAGGGGTAGTGTGCGGCTGTGTGCCAACCCGGGCCAGAAGCTCATCAACCTTTGCTTCAAGCGCCTCCACTCGACTGTTATTTTGAGGTTGTCAGCACTAGATTGAACATCATCGGTCATGGAACTCGGGTGCCTTACGTGCCCTTCTTAGTGGGGTTATAGCGGGCTCGAGCGGGCCGAAAATAACACTCCTTTCCAAGGCGTCGGCATCTAGATCTTTGGTCAGAATACCTTGGACATAGAGCCCTCGATTCGTGCTCACAGTGGGGGCTACTCACCGATCGCAGATAGAGGAATCTGGCGCACGGATGCATCGGATTTTTCCCCGGGCGCAGTTCTCGCATGTCCTGACGTGTCCCACAGTAGAGGACGCCATCTTCCCAATCGAGTATGCTCTTTGCGATCTCGGGGTGTAAGGGTAGGAGAGGAGCAGATGAAAAGGACAAGGACTCGGACACGGACACGGACACGGACCGGAAAAGTCTTGGCATCAAAGGCAGCCGCTTACATCGTATCCACTTTTTCGTATTGATCTTTCAACTTGATGACAATCATTGGTTCTTGGAGATAATCTGATGATTGCCTTGGGTGAATGGTTTAAAAAAATATGGGCACAGCCTCGAGATCCATGTATTCCAACGTTTCAAGGTTGAATGGGGGCCAAGGTAGACATGGATCCATGATATAGGGTTGAGTCTGGAAATATATAGTTACGATCATGTTCCACAAGAGAAGAGTTCATACTTCAAGATCAACCCGGGAATTCAGCAAGCTTGAATCATCCTCTACTTCCAACTTAACCTTAACCCGAAACCCTTGAGATTGACTTTCACCTGGCACTACAGCTCGTCATGTCGGACATCAATCCGGACGATTGCACTTTGCAAACATGCCCATTGAGTGCAGCTTACATCAATTACCAGCCCAACATGGCTGGGAATATCTTCTTCATTGCTGTATTCGCAATCTTGTTAGTCGGCCAAATTGCGACTGGTATCCTTTTCCGAGCTTGGAGTTTCATGATACCCATGGCTGCCGGCTTAATCCTCGAAGTGATAGGATACGTGGGACGAGTGCTTCTACATAATAATCCATTCGACTTCAATGCTTTCTTGATGTGAGTTATCAATCCAGCCTAGGCACTACTTAGGTCAACATTAGCAAATCTCTGACCAGCATACTTTATGTACAGGTACTTGATTTGTCTTACCATTGCGCCTGCCTTCTTCACGGCGGGGATATACCTGTGCCTGGGTCGAATTATCACCGTCTATGGCGAGAGATACTCCCGACTGAAGCCAAGAGCTTATGTCTACATATTTGTGACTTGTGATGTGATTTCCCTCATCTTACAGGCAGCCGGTGGGGCTGTGACCTCTATTGCCGATGAACAATCTCTGCGGGATACCGGTGTCAACGTCATGATTGCTGGATTGGTCTTCCAGGTCGCATCCATAATCGTATTCTGCATTCTTGTGGTTGAATATGGGATCCGAGCCGCACGAGGACGAAGTGTACACTCCGAGAAGCGACGGCCAGACTGGAAGAAGCGATCTTTCTTGATCGGTAAGCATATCGCATTCAAATCGCACTTGATGGATAGCCTGCTGACACCAAATGGTTATTAGGTCTGGCAATTGCCGTCTTGACTATTCTGATACGTTCTACCTTCCGGGTTGCGGAGCTGCAAGGTGGTTTCGACAGTAGCCTGGCCAATGACGAGATAGCATTGATGATCCTGGAGGGTGCTATGGTTTCCATTGCATGCATTTGCTTGACAGGCTTTCATCCAGGATTGCTTGTCGGAAAGAATTGGGGAGCACCTCAAGCGCCTGCTACTGCATCGGATTCAGAGGTGGAGTTGCAATAAGGGCTGGTCGGTCGTTTTATTGAACATTTTTGTCTGCGTGGAGTTCATAGATTCTTTCTGATGATTGATGAAATTTTATAACTGCATATGGCCTGTCCAAGTCGCCAATCCTCTTGAAGTAACTGTAGCCTGGAGTTATCTCTGCGTGTATGCAATTGGTTGAGGAAGGGAAAAAAATATGCAATCAAAGATAATGTGTGGGAGACTATTGGGGAGACTGCGCATTGCATCCACAGGTAGATAAGGTGACCAAGGGACTGTTGTTATAAGACTGTCGTTATGAGCGGTGGTCGCCCGACGTTACAAGCACTCTACGAAGCAAAATTATCAGTAACTTGTAAGCCTTGCGCAAAGTTCCAGACCTCGATAAATTCCGAGCTTGGAAGAACCGTAGCTGCGTATCAATAGGCATAAAGAACATCACCGGCATTAGGCACAGATCCCCTCAGAATCTTCCGGTTTGTGCTCTGCAACCACCACCTCAGAGCCCAAGCGCTCCCAATAGTTGCGATCCCAAACGCTGTATTTGCCGACATTCCAGTCAAGTACCGAGGTCCATCACTCTTTGGGTAAAGATACGCCGTATAAATGTAAGATGCATTTGCAACCACATTGATGAACCCAATAGAAGCGGCTTTCTTCTCAGGTGTCTGACCGAGTGTCGCGGAGACCCATCCCAATATGACCGAGTTGACAGCATATGCACCACTGGCAAACATGAAACAAGCCACGTATCTGGCGCCCTTGTTCAGTGTCACGCAGGAAATTATAAACCCTATGACTGCAACACCCATAGCAAGGGTGATGTGCCATGTGCGTTCGTTGTACCGTCCAGAAGTGATGCCAACAACGATGCAGCAGATCCCGGAGAACACATAAGGCGGACATGTAAGCACCAGGGTTATGGTACTGTTGAATCCAAGACTCCCAACAACAGTCGGAAAGAAGTTGTTGAAGCCACAGGCACTGAGATGCATGTTTTGCATGAAAGCCAAGAGGTAGACACGTGGGTCAGCCATGGCTTGCTTCAAGCCTGCAAGGGCACCCTTGGACTCCTCGCTACTAACCGTATCACGTTGAATGCGATCGTGAGCAAGTTGTCGTTCCTCCGGGGTCAGCCACTTTGTCGTCAGTGGATGGTCTGGCAACATGAAGATGCCGAGACCGGCAACACCAAATGTTACAGCTCCTTCGATGATGAATAGCCACTGCCACCCTTTCAAGTTCATATGGTTATCCAGGGTTGCAAATGTGGCGGCTGCGATCAGACCGGCCACAGCAGTAGCGACGATATTGCCGGTATATAGGATCGAAATGCGGAGCGCAATCTCTTTGCGCGTGTAGAAGACTGATAGGAGGAATAGCGCGCCCGGATAGAAGGGAGCCTCGGTGACTCCCAAGAAGAACCGGACCATCAAGAGACCAACGTAATTCTTGGTGAGAGCTGTGCAAGCTGAGACTATAGCCCAGAGACCCATGCAAACGCTCATGTATAGCGATGGTCTGAATTTATTCGAAGACATGAGCATGTTCGACGGGATCTGCATCAAGAGATATCTGTTTCCATGTCAGACTCCCTTTCGTCTCGGGAGAGAGGATTCATCGTACCCTACAAACAAGATTGAAATGCAAGTATTGTACTGGGTTCCCTCAAGGCCAAGGTCCTCCTCTAGGCCATTGAGACGTGCATTCGCGATTGCATTGCGGTCGATCTATATCCATCAAAGTTAGCCTGGGAAATGTAGAGCAGGTTCAACAGCCTGGGATGCGTACGTAGTTCAAAAAATACATTGCCCACAGGATTGGCATGATCCTCAAGTCCAATTTGCGAACAAGTCTGATTTCAACGGGGTCGACTTTGGCCGTTGCGCCGGAATAATCGCCTTGGGCCTTTTCATCGACCACATGGGTGGAGCTCACATCTTCGACATGGGAGTTGTCAGACCTTTTAACGTCCGTGTCGGGAGTTTGCGGAGTTTGAGGTGTCTTAGAAAAGATGGCCATGGCTCTCTGTTGAGTGTGTGGGTGAGACCACTGTACCTGAGAGACGAGGATTATGTATAAAGTGTCAGGGAGGAGTAGTGGCGATACAATCACCCGAAGATAGCCCAGTAGGTCTTCGGCAGAACTCAGGCATCGTTCTGTATGACAATGCTTTTATAGCCAATGCTTCCGCCATGCGGACGAAGAGAGTCCGTCTCATCTTTCTCCCGTCCCAGGGACAGCTAAGAACTTCCGGCAGCCATGGCGAATGCAGGTCGAAGAAAAGGTTGCCAAGATCCCAAGCCCAACCTCTCAACCACTCCGCATGATGCGCTCCAGGCTCAACCTGGATCCCCAGGTTTTCCCCGCCTTTAGCTGGGTGGATTCCGGGGTAGCAAAAGCCGGAGATTATTGGATGATCAGAGAGCCAGCACGGCCCGCCTCTAAGAGGCAAAAGGATGCCAAGCTTGTCTAAGTTGAGTCCAAGTGGGCTCTTGTCGCTTCCAAGCTCCCGCGGAGTATGTCAACGCCGCCAAAGAGGGACCCGGACATAAGAGAGTCCGGCTCAGCATACATCGTGGATGCCAGCTAATCATAAGTGGTCTATTTCAATTTGTGTAGCTCTATCATTAAATCATTATCTCTACCTTCCGCTGTCTGAATAGCACAAAATTAGTCTAAAAAATGCTCAAGTCCACAGGCCAGGGAGCAACCAGCACGCACGACCTTCGGAAAAATGATACCTATGCACCCTCAAGTAAACGTCTAGAGCAAAATGTTGAAAATGATGCCAAAGTACAAAGACACAAACGCAGAAGACATCCATGAGCTCGACAAACCTCCGAAGGCCTTGATAGCAGCGTTTTTCTTGTCACTCTTCGGTGTGGCAGTGGTACCCGTCGTGGTAGTAACGTTGGACTCACTGAAAGCAGGGTCTGTCGAGGAGGAGGGATCATAATGTTCAAGAATAATGGTGCTGGCCTGTTCGGCGACACCGTATGTCGAGGCCATCAGGTGCGATGACAGAGCGATAGGGACAATACTAGCGTCTGCGACACGCACATTTGCAAGGCCGTAAACGCGGAGCTTGGCGTCAACCACGCCACCTTGGTCCTTGGGAAGCATTGCGCAAGACGAGGAGGGGTGGAATTCGGTGCTGGCCTGTTCGCGGAGCCACTGCTTCCATTCGTCGTCGGTTTGGACGGATGAGCCGGGGGCGGTCTCTTTGGTGAGATTGTTGCTCATCGGTGTGGTTTCGCCGACTTTGCGGGCCATCTTGATGCCCTCGAGAAGCATCTCGATATCTGGAAGCTGTTAGTAAAGACACTTTGGTTCATGCGTGTTTTTGGGGCCATACCGGATGGATTAGCAAAGTAGTTCGGGTCAATCACGGGGTAGTCGATCGGGTTTGAAGAGTTGATGTAGATTCGACCGTGACTGAAGGGGTGCTGCAGCGCTGCACTAATGCCGATATCCCCACTTGCGTCACTGTTCATGAACAGAAGCTCGATTTGGCCCATTGGACTTTGGAAGATCTTCGATGCGGTCGTGTTGTAGATTGCCTTGTAGCCGGCGATAACGCCATCGTCGCTTGTGGTATTCGGAGTGTACTTGTCCATATCGGCGAGGAACTTCTTCTCGTACTCGTCGACCTTGCTGCCATATAGACCAGTGGAGTTCACATATGCAATGGCATCGTCGATGTACGAAAGGTAGTTTGTTTTAGTCTGTGGTAATTAGCACAGTCACCTCTAGGGCAGAGTTGTCCAAGTCGTACCTTGTCCGCACCGTCCTCATACCAGATAGATCCTGCAGTGTCCACGTTGGTGCTCCACATCACAGTGGCACTCTGCATCGGTTAATTGACTAACTTCGGCCTGGTCGTGGGGAAACTCACAATGTGATCCTGGAGATGCTGGCCAACACCGGGGAGCTCGGAGACAAGGTCAACACCCGCGTCGGAGAGAACGTCTTTCGGTCCAACACCGCTGTAAAGCAACACTGCTGGGCTACCAACACTGCCACTCGCGAGAATAACCTCTTTCTTCACTTTGACGCTGGAAATTGTGGTTCCATTGTCGGAAGTATACTCAACAGAGCTAGCTGTCAGGTTGGTCGAAGTAGAATTGTCGAATACCAGCCGGGTGACGTGTGCATTGGCCAATACATCGTAGTTGGTGCGGTCTGGAAGAGGGTCAAGGTATCCAGTCCGACTGTATGATCGAGTCCAGTTGGAGGGGTTGATACAAGAAGTCGAAACTTCCGCTCCCCATACATCTCCGCCGTACATATTGCTGGAAATGTCGACGCCGATCTTTTGCAAAGATGTTGACCAATCACCGACTTGGTCGAATGTGCTGTAGAAAGTCAGTCTTGTCGCGTATTGGAATGTATCTGTTGGATTGCGCGTACTAGTCAGGATAGGAGGCGTGGATTGGGCCCTCTGTCCCGTGGTCAGACGCGTTCCAGGTGATTCCACCTTGTTCAGCGATGGCATCACTCGGCGGTGTGAACGTCTCGCTTTTCTTCAGTGCTGCGTAGAAAGAGTCCCAAGACCACTTGTCGGCGCCGTCCATATCACCGAGCATTTCTTGCCAGGCATTGATCTCGTCCTTTCCAGGGCGAGTCATGTACAGTCCGTTAATGGCGGAACTACCTGCATTTCCGGTGAGTTTGGTCCATGATTCCGAAGTGATGTAAGAACACGAACCTCCGAGAACTTTGCCGCGAGGCCATTCGATCTCACGGTTCTCTGCATTGGGTTGCTTGGCGGTATAGAAATCCCAGTTCAAAGGCGTTGTCCACAGCGAGTCAAAATAGGAGTCGGCCGGGGTATCTTTCCGATTGTGACGAATGTTAGGGCAGGTTGCAATGTCGCGATAAAGGACCGCCTACCTATGCGAGTACGATACTCATCTCCATCACCACCGGACTCTAAGACCAGCACGGTGTGGTTTGAATTCGAAAGACGGGCGCCCAGCACGAGACCAGCTTGACCTCCACCGACGATCACGAAGTCGTATGCATCGTTGATTTTTGTGCGCGGTGATAACGCAGTGGTCAAACCGACGGTCAAGCCTGCGGCTATGATCTGAGCGATGGACAGCCCAAACTGCATCATCGAATTTAGGTTAGAGAGACGTCAAAGAGTTGACCTGGCCAAGCGGTGGATCGTGATTATATTAAGAACACACAGAATACACATGGGCTAGTGTCGAGTGGAGCAGACACCGCCGAACCTTGAAAAGCTTGTGCGATCAAAGACTCAGTTTCACAACAATTTCTGATAAGACCCAGCAGGATTAGGATGCTTTGAGGCAATGAGTGGAGCAATGGGCAGAAGATCCTGCAAATGAGATCTCGGACTGTACAGGTCCACTCAGTAATTCCAACTTTTATCTTGGAACCGACCCTTTCCCCGTCTGCGTTTCCATGTTCAAGATCTCCGTTCCTGAGTGCTGTCTAAGACAGGGCCAACGTGTTTGCCCCACACCGGCACATATCCTGTGTAACCTGCAATCACATACAGCAACCTTGGAATCTTGTCCAGCCTACAAGTAATGTACCATGGAAACCCAAGCAAATGCAAGGGAAAAGGTTAAAAACATGTGCCCGCCAGGTGGTTGCCATGCGTACCAAAGATCGAAGTCCACTTCGAGCTCCACTTTATGACTCTCAACCACGGGTCGTTAACGTGGTGATCGCAATCTCCAGGAACCAATCATGATCCCTGAGTCTACCGGGTCCCTCACAATCTAGCAGTCTAGACCAACTTTGGAAACCCGAACCTCGATTCCCCTTTGAAACATCTGACGAAACAGAAATCACAAAATGATGTAGCGAGGCGAATTCTGATCTGATCTCTTTTCGTACACGCGATCTTATCCAAGGTACGAAGGCATCAACGGTGATCAACTCGATCTGTAGTATCTCCGATCTGAGACCGTGGAAAACCTCGGAGAATTAAACATCTCGCCATTTGAAAGAATTTTCAAACTATTGAATTTTGGAAATGAAAATCTTGTCCCCATCACACGTGCACAGGCAAAGTGCCTGTCGTTGTTGCAAACGCCTCTTCCAATATTTCCAAGCCACATAACAACTCCTGCTCAGTGATAGTGATGGGCGGGGCTATGCGAAAAGCACCCCCAAAGCTGGGATGGCTACTCAGATTAGCCCACAAGCCTAATTCATAGGCCCGATCCCCAATCGCCTGGCCCAGTGCCAAAGCGGGGATTTTGCTTTCGCGATCCTCCACTATCTCAATGCCTGCCATAAGGCCACGGCCACGTACATCGCCAATGCAGCCGTATTTTTCTTTCAGGGCATGGAGCTTGTCATGCAGGATTTGTCCCATCGCATGCGAATGCGCGACCAGTCCGTCGCGAATCACAATCTCGAGCACTTTGTCACCCACCGCTGCGGGAAGTGGATCATTGACATGGGTCGTGTAAAAACAATAGTCCCGTTGCGCGCATACGCGCTCAATCTCCTCGTTCGTAATCACCGCACTAAGCGGTAATCCATTGCCCAGTGTTTTGCTCAAAGTGAGGATGTCCGGGACGACGTCCTCGTGGTTGATGGCCATGAGGTCTCCACAGCGACCGACCCCCGTTTGGGCTTCGTCGACAATCAGAAGCATTCCACGCTTTTCGCACTCGTGCTTCAGGGCCGCCAGATATCCTGCCGGAAGAACATGCATTCCGCCACTTGATTGTATGCATTCCACGATGCACGCTGCCAGGGAGCCGCATGATTGCATGTCGATCATTCGCCAGCCGTACTCCATCTCCGCTCGCCAGTCGTAGGATCCATCGGAGTGACGGAAGATAGATCGGTAGGCATTTGGTGGTGGGAGCATCAGCATGCCCGGCATCAAAGGACCTTGGCCCTTGCGACCGAAGTGGTACTGGGCGCCGAGTGCTTGCGCTGTTACTCCGTGCCAGCTAGCGCCTAACCCGACAATTTCGAACTTGCCTGTGTAAACCTTGGCCATTTTGATGGCAGCCTCGTTACTCTCACCCCCGGTGGACAAAAAGAACGCCTTGTCCAGGCCGGCTGGGAGGAGGTTGCAAAGTCGTTCCCCCAGGTTGATCACAGGTGGTGAGACCATGCCGGAGAAGAGGTGGTCTAGCGATGCCGCATGGTCTGCGATTGTCTTGACAATTTCCGGGTGTCCATGGCCGAGGAGGCAGGACATTTGCCCAGATGTGAAGTCGAGAACTTTGTGGCCGGAGGCTGTGTACACGAAAAGGCCTCTGCTGGCGCAAATCACGTCTTTGTTGAACTTAGTTCCATAGTTGAGAAGGTACTTGGAGCTTTTGGTTTGGAGCTCATCTTGGTTCACGTCGTTGTACAAGGTAGGTTGGTCCTCATTCTTTCGGGGAGCAGTCAAGGCTTCGATTTCTGCGCCGGGTGCCATTTTGTGGTATTGATGCGACGGCGGTATGACAATAATCAGTGAATCCGCAGCTCCTATCGAGATCCTCGTTGAAAGCTTGGGCTTATCTACTATGCCGCCAGCTTTGATCGCTTTGGAATCATCCAGTCAAGTGTCTGCCCGCACATCCAGTACTTTCTGATCGTCGTCCCTTCGCCGCGGACCCGCGGCCCACGGGATGCCATCTCGTCCGGCAAGATTCTTCGAACATTTCTACCCGCGGAAACATTTTCACCTTTGACTCATCTATATACTCTGCAAAGTGTCCCAGATGCTTGGGAACAGATCGTCCACAAATGCCATGTCGTGCATGAAATGCTGCTCTGCGTTTGATTCCGAATTCATCACGGGAGGCGGAGAGTTCAACAGCTTCTCAACAATCTCGGAGTGCTGCGCCAGGCAGATATCCGCTAGATCCCATCCGGAGGTCCGCTGATGTGACCTCAGCGACTCCAGGAAGTCGTTTGCCATCCTCAAAGAAGCGCTTTCAGCAAGGCCGGCTGTTTGCTCCGTCTCCAACGCACAACGAATGAGAAACGTCACCGTTGAGGAAAAGGTGAATGCAGCAACAGGAAGCCAAAAGTCCCCGAGCTGCGTCTCTCCTAATTCTTGCACCAAAACTACGATATCTTCTGCTGTCCTGCGGGCCTCCATGGTACGATTTGCCATTACCTCTGAGCTGGGATCTTGTGCTTTCCTTTCCTTGTCGAGGTCGATTCGCCTCAGCAAGAGTCTCGTGGCTAAGTATGCGAGCCGGAGATTGGAAGCACCAGGGATGTCGAGATTCGAGCCGCGGATGATGACTTTCCGAATGTCACCTACCAGCGAATCCACCCATCTGTTCAGTTCAAGTTCCAGGTTTCTTGCTGGGCCCTGGCCTTCGAGGCGAATGTTGTACACATGCTCCAAGCAATGGTCAAGTACCTCGGTGAGATTCATCAGCTCGATGAAGACGGAATTCGCTGCGCGGTTATATTCCCAATCGGACAGATATTCGGGAATCGGCAGTGGGACGTCATACTGTGAGCGTCGTATGTGGGGTGGTGTCCCGTAAGTGAGGCTGGACCTGCAAGGTAATTAGAATTCACAATATCCAATCGACACGGGCAAGGACGAGTATACCAACGATCATGAATCAGAACAGACCACCAAATCTTCATTCGCAGGTGTTTTTCAGCTTGCGGAATGTCCCATGGAAGCGGGTTCCGGTTCAGCCCTAGTGAATGGCATAGCGAAATGGCAGAGCTGAGCCTGACACCATTCCCAGTCATTGAAGTCGTTGGGCGCCCGCCTACATCCAGTAACAGGGATTTGACCGTGGATATACCAGCTGATGCGTGCAACTCAGAGTATGATGCCTCTATTGCGAGATTCCAGACAAAGCGAGAGTCTGGACACCGCTCTCGCGAGAGAACAGGATCGTGCCTCCAATGGGTGAGTGACTGTGCATACAGGTTGGCCAGTAGGGCGGGGGAAATCCGGTGTCTGGAATTCATATATTGAGCACGAAATGAACTCTCGTCAAGCAGTGGAAGACACGGATTGACTTTCTTCAGGTATCTGGTCATCATCAGCCTTCTCAGTCCAGTCTTCTCAATGTAATTCCAAGCACAACTTACAACTCAATTAAATGTGTCCCCCACGGCTCCACGAGCTTTTCAATTGTCTCTAGGTTTTTCATTGCCGGATTGGAGTTCACGGTCAGGCCCAACGGCCTCTTCTGCACTTTGGTAAAAATGACCGGGGACGAGGAGCTCCCAGGCTCAACCGGTCGGATCTCACGCATGCCCTGTCCCGAGATATTCGACAGGTAGTCTGCCAGAACATGACTATCCCCCGTGACCACCGGGCCCAGGATATGGGGGTTATCATCGTCCGCCTCGAGTGACAGCGGCGTGTCCAAATTCGGTATCTGTGAGGGCAATTGTGGTGATGCGACCATCGGGTCATTCAATGGCTCTGTGCGTACAGCCGGATGTGGGATTCTTGGCAGTGTCTCCGTAGATGGTCGTTTGTGAGTCGCTTTTGCCCGTCCATTGGGGAATGTACACTCCGTGCCGTGCGCACGACACATCAAACAGGCCTCGGTGTGGGGCTCGATCTTGCAGCGGGATTTCCTCCGCCGACATGGTATGCATGCCGGCTTCGTGTGGGAGCGATATGGACGCTCATCGTCCATTTTGTGAGCTTTGCGAAGGTGAGCCGGAGATTCCCGCGGGGCAAGTGGGTCGGGAGTCTTTTCTCTTTATCCGAGTATCAACTGCTGTCTGGCGCATACTATACATGGCAGAAATCATAAATCATATCAGTTCATACTAGGTAGACTTTCTGATCCATTGGGCCTTACTGGATACTTACATCTGACCAAGTAGCTCCCGTGTCTATGATTCCAAGCGCGGTGGTTCTTGACTCTACCTAGTAGTCACCTGGGCATTGCTACTCTGTACCTAGGTAGGTCAAACGAATCTTGGAAGAAACTAAGCCTCGCACATCTACGTATCCCAGCCTTGGAGGTTAGGCACAGCCCGGGAGCTTTAGATTTGAACTTTCCTTCAATTGGCTATCTCAATCGCACGCCGCAGCAAGGTGCACAGATTCAAATATTCGAAATGATAGGAACTGCATCGTAGTGAAAGCGAACCACATTCGAGGACTTGCAACAAACATAAAGCTCAGCGCGGGGGACAAGACTGAACAGTGTAATATCAGTCCCAAAGGGAACGAAGACGCAAGGACTCAATTATTCGAAGATGAAAGTGTCGCCGATCTTCCGAACACGAGCGGGTCGCTGAGCATGAGCTAGGCATGCGGCTCCGGACTTGCGGTTGCGTTCGTCGAGTCGGTCTTGCTCCATCTTCAAGTACTGGAGGTGACGGTCGCGGACCACGGAACGGGGCTCGCAGGATCCCGCGACAATGGGGTCCTTGCGCACCAGTCGACGCTGGATTCTCTTGAGTTGTCCGGGCATGAACTCGATTGGTTCCCATGGGGTGTAGAACACATCCTCGGGGAGGTGGGAGATGTCGCGGATCAGCACATCGCTGACATCGCAATTCAGGGAGAATGGCTCGATGTCCTCCAATTTGAGAATTCGAGCGCCATCCGAAGGGAGAAGGAAGGCTGGTTTCTTGGTCACACCGGCATCGAGTTTCACGGATCCATCATTCTTGGGTTCCTTGTTCTTGTCCGTCACGATGTCTTTGTTCACATCGGTCTTGGGGAAGAAAGAACTGGTCTTGAGGGAGAAAGAACCGCAAACTTGACCGGTCAAGGTATGTTAGCACTGTATAGTATCAGAAGGGAGTCTGGATAGTACTCACCGTGATCTTTGAATTGAGCCATGTTCAAGCAGATAGAAAGGACGGGCTTGAGCGAAAGAACGCCTGCAGGATTGCATGTGGGGAGAGAAGAGAAACAAAAACAAAAACCGCTCATTTATGCACGCCTGCGTGAAGCCACGAATGCGATTAAACAGGGCAGAATCTCACGATGGCGGAAGCTCTCGGATTCTGGACCAGCAACTTGCGATCTTAGAACATCTGCAACACCAGTCAACATATATTCCTGTATGTATCAATTAACGTTAACCAGCATCTCAGCCGTGATAGATCGAGGCTTGTACACAGAATAGCAGATGCAATAGGAAAATTCGAGTCCTCTCATATGACGGGCTGCACCAAAGAGACAGCCTTCACAGCGACTTGGAAGGAGAAGTCAGCCTCCGCCTCCAGTCCCGGGATATTTCATCATTCATCGTCGAACTGGTCTGCCCAGCTACCTGTGATCGGCGAGAATGTCGAGTCAAGCTTCTCCAAAGACGTCAGTGTGGGCTGCTGGGGTGCTGGTTGCACTTCAGGTTTCACCTCAGTCTTAGTATCGACCTTGGTCTCAACCTCGCTTTCAGCCTTCTTGGGGCCCTCTGGGAGGGCAGGGAATTCGTTCTGATCATTCACGACCGGTTCTGCTGGGCTATCGGCCCACATGCTGCCAGACAGGCCTTTATTGTTTGAGGATCGATCCGCCGGCGCAGCGCGCGGTGATCCCCGACCTCGGCCTCCTCGTCCGCCGCGACCACGACCTCGCGGCCCGGCGGCATTATCGGCGGCCCCATCTGTGCGACTGTCGTCCAAATCTTGTCGTGCATAGCCGGACACCCCACCATGCATTCCTCGTCGGAATTGGCTACCCCCGCCACGGGGGTTGTAATCCTCCTCGCGCTTCTGCGAGTCCCATTCACGTCCAGTCTGGGCCTTCAGTTTCCGCTGACGGTTGCGCTCCCGTTCGGTATCCATCGCCCGACGATGCGCAAGCTCCTCGCGGCGTTTCTTCGCCGCTTCCTGCTCACGCTCCACGAAAGACGCCTGATCAGCTTCCGCTCGGGCATGAGCAGCAGCCTTCTTGACGGCATTCTCCTTTGCAGCCGCTATGCGCTTGGAGAGTTCCTCTTCAGTGAGTTTGGGCTAAATAGCGGTCAGCAATCAACACGATATCTTGGCAACGGTCATTCCTTGCCTTTCTCAAGCCACCAGTGGCGCTTCGGTCTCCTCTTACAGCGGGCACGCGCTGAGCATCGGCGCCAGCCGCCTCTTCATCATTGACCTCCTCCACTGGGGGCTGCTCTTTAGACTCGTCGGTCCCATTAGGCTTGGGAGTAGTATCGCGTGCATCGGCAGCAGGTCCGTTGGCCTGTTTCTTCTTCCGAGAAGAGCTCTCCGACGCCTTCTGGTCTGATTCCCGACCCCCGCGATTCCCTTTGCCCCGGTTCCGTCGGCCCCGGCCTCTTTCTCCGCCACGGCCCCGCTGCGGAGTGTCTCCACGTGAAGTGGTTTTCTCTGGAGCTGAGGCTTCGGAGACGTGTACGTCGTGTCCTTCAGCCTCTGGCTCGGGTGCAATTACTTCAGTCTGTGTGTGCTGTTCTTCCGCGGAAACCGGAATGATCTCGTCGTCGAATAGGTCATCGGCACCGCGAGTCTGTGCAAACTGATCTATGTCCGCATCTGCCATTGTACTGGGATTGGCTTCTATGCTGCAGGTTGTTCAGGTTGGGAGGGAGCCGGATTGACGCGGCTATGTACGCGATCCGAGGGGCAGCTTCAGTCACGAACGGTGATCCGTGCGCAGAGGGTGGAGCTTCGGATGGCTGGTCGAAAACGACCGGAAAATGACTTGATCTGATAATGGAGGGGATGATGAGGTGAAAGCTCGCCTTCCGATATCTCGCCAGACCACAAACCGATTGGGCGGTCGGCGATAGACCGTTTTCTGCCAAATGGCCCTGTTTATGCCGCGATCGTGCTTCTTTGATGGAATGAGCTCGTTACATGCAATTCATATTAACCGTCTCTACTCCGTACGCACTTGCAGCCTGTTATCATATGTGATCTGGCATGTGATATGCATCAAAATGGATATTCTGACATGTTCTATGTACAGGGTGCCTCTGCTCAAACGCACTGCCAAGCATTCTCGTCAGTGTAGTTTCCAGGGCCCTTGAAAACATTGTGTTGAGGCCAGCGACAGTGCTTGCGCGTGTACTCGACCTTGGACCCAGCACCGCTGGTGAACTTGGCTCCCCGAACAGTCTCGGGCGCCTTTCCCTCTTCAACCCACTGAACCATGGCCATCAGCACATTGTCCTCTGGTTTATCACCGCTATATGTTTTCAGGCCCTGGCCAATCCCATACGCACCATCACCCCCACCACAGTGACCCATCCCGCTGATCGGGAAGAAGCGATAGAACTCATCCAGCTTGGAGGGAGGCAGCTGCATGGTGTTGGAGACGTGGGAATAGTACCACTTGGAATCCTCAGAGCTGATCAGCTGATCTTGCAACCCATGATAATGGAGCACCTTTCCGCCAGACTTTTGGAATGCGGAAATATCACCATCCCAGGTCTGAATGTTGTACGGGTTCTGGGCGAGGGCAACGGCAGCATCCCGCACCGTGAAGTTTGCACCACTCCAGGATGGGTCGTTGTACACCACATAGCGGTACCAGTCTTGGCTGTATTGAAAGGGAGTTCCGCTGTACATGATGGGTGCCGCCAGCACCTCGGATCCCGGCTGCATGCGCGGGTACAAGAGTGTGCCATTGATTCCATAGAAGGGCTCCAGGACCCGTTGGGCGGTGTTGACTTGCGCACTGCTGAGACAGCCAGTCTTGTTTGAAGCACTGGGGTCACAAGTCAAAGTCGCCAGAATGGGGCGGCAGAGGTCAGGGTCTTCAATGATTCCGTCCTTTGCGCCATCGATCGAGTCGCATTGGCGCAGGATCTCATCGTGGACAATCTGCCATTCATCGGTGGAGAGGAACGTTTTCGAAGACGGAGAGCCCGTGATGGGATAGAAATGCGCGCTCCAGGAGAAGAGATTGACCAGGTTCATAGCGGGTGCACCAGCAACTACACCGTCGAAGTCGTTGGGGTATTTCTGGACAGACTTCCATCCTTGACGGCCACCAGTGGAACATCCGAGGTAGTAGCTCTTGTTGAAGCCCTCATCGTAGAACTGCTTCGTGAGTTCCTTGCCGACGACCACTCCGGTATGAACGGATCGGTATGCATAATCTTCCACAACTTCCGGCTTGCGGTAGAAGGGCTTTCCCGAAGTGCCATTGTGTCCGTTGTTCGCTCCGACCGTCGCGAAGCCTAGTTGGGATGCATAGGCAAGGTCATAGTACTGGATGCCTGTGGGACAGTCAGTGCTTCGTCTCATTGATTGAATATCAAAGTGGGTGCTTACAGCCAGAGACACCCCCGTTGCCGACGCTGAGGAAACGACCCTTGTATTCGCGAGGAAACCAGGCTTCGAGGGTGATTTCACTGCTGTTGGAGGTCGCCACGGCCATCGCTACTCGGCACACGTCGGCCGAGACTGCCTGGGTCAAGTAGCCACAGCTCGGAGGGTTGTCTGCCAAAGACGCATTGGTGCCTCCCGAAATATACTCGGCAAAGTTCACCTTGACATTGGGAATATCGATCTGATCGCCAAAGTTGGCGCACTTCGACTGAAACGCATCCTGGCTGGCCAAAGCAACCGAGCTCAGGGCTACAAGTGGTACCAAAAAGCGAGTCATCTTGGGATGGAATGGATCTAGCTGCGAAGCGACGAGACTAAATACTCCTTTTCATGCCGCGGCTCCATTGACATCATACCGTCACAAATACTAACGGCAGATGAGCCTTGGGAGCTCCGGGGATCGTCATTGCCGATCCTTTAATTTTCCGACGTTGACCCGGCTCCACGAGGGGGTGTCTACGGAATACACTGGGCAGTATTAGTAGTAGTAGTAGTAGAACTACTACCTATGTAGGTATAGTTACTATACAGTAGATGTCCTACAGTAGCTAAAGTTGTCTACATATAATACTAGATGCACTATTTCTGGACTCCCTAGGTAGTACTCGAACACAATCATTGCCTAATCTATTGACCATACACCCCAGAACCTTGGAATGCAGGAATCCTTGGCTAAACGAACTTCCTGTAACATTGAAGTTGCAGGGGTGAAATGAGGGGAATCCGGGGTGCTCCCCACAAGTGTGGGGAGCATCGACTCTGGCTTTGAATCTCGGCACTTCACAGTACCTGTATTGCCCGTTTTACATTACTAGACATCGACTAGGTATAGTGTGTTCAGTTGTCCTCGATATCCCCGAACCAAATACTAGCCTAAATCCGAACTGACAGCAAAGGACACGGAAGTTGTGGCTCTATCCACACGGTCTCTGGCTTCATCGAGGCAAGCCTCGAGGCAATTTATAGGGTACTCCGTACTCCGTACTATGAACTGTGATAGACAATTCTGCTATCCCTACATCTCTACACAAGCGTTCTCATGTGCAGAACAATCCAGAGTAAGCACTAACATCTTGCATTCCAACCTGTGCATCAAAGCTTGAGTTCGTCTCTATATGTATATATGTAGACAGCAGCAGAGATCCCGACATCGCTATCATGTTCAGATAACAATCTGAATAAAGCTAGGGAATTCGTACTACCCTAGTCGATAAAATGGAGTATACAAAGTCCAATAAACGGGCGTCGCAGTGCGTGGAGTAGGAAGTCAGCACTCCGCGGAGAGGGCACATTCTCCGCGTTGGTCCCCGCTCCCGAGCTCGGAACTTCCTTCTCTGCTCAACCCTCAACATGACCACAGAAGACGCGAGAGAGTCCGCATCAGAGCAAACACCTCTGCTGCGGGCCGATGGAGATCCTCCGCTCCCCAAAGAAGCCACCACCAAGGAGCTGATTTGGATCCTCGGGAGCATCTGGCTGGGAGTATTCCTGGCGGCACTAGGTAAGCTGCATCCCTCATTCCAAGGTTCCACGTTCGAGGCTAATATCCACTCTGTACAGACACGACCATTGTCGCCACTCTCTCCGCGCCCATCTCATCTTCCTTCAATTCCTTCTCGCTGCTCTCGTGGCTCGCAACCTCGTACCTGATTTCCAATGCCGCCTGCCAACCACTCAGCGGCCGATTGACGGACATCTACTCTCGTCGCTGGGGACTGGTTTTCTCTAATATCTTCTTCGCGATCGGCAACTTGATCTGTGGGTTGGCGAGGGCGCAATGGGTCATCATTCTGGGTCGCGTGGTGGCAGGTGTTGGCGGAGGGGGTCTGACCGCGATTTCGACCTTCGTCACCTCCGACCTGGTCCCTTTGCGTAAGCGCGGGATCTGGCAAGGCATTGGGAATATCTGCTTTGGTGCCGGAATGGGTTTGGGGGGTGTGTTCGGTGGTTGGATCAACGATACCCTGGGTTGGCGATGGGCCTTCCTACTTCAGGTGCCTTTCCTAGTGGTTTCCTGTGTGCTGGTAGCGGTGAAGGTGGATATTCCCGTTAAGGACTCCGACACAGCACGTATCAAACGGGTTGACTTCCTCGGAGCTATCACGCTGGTCCTGACATTGGTTACCCTGTTGCTTGGCCTCAATACAGGCGGAAACCAGGTGCCCTGGACCCACCCATTGGTTCTGGGATCGTTGATCATGGCTGGCATTTTCCTAGCCTTGTTCATCTACGTGGAGGCTAAGGTTGCGACCGAGCCTGTCATCCCGGTGCGCCTTCTGCTCGACCGCACTGTGGCAGCCGCTTGCTTGACCAACTGGTTCACGACGATGGCCGTCTTCGGCCTCCTATTCTACCTTCCCGTGTTCTTCCAGGTACAAGGACTTTCGGCCACCGCCGCTGGGGCGCGCTTGATCCCGCAGGCTGTTGGTACCTCGATTGGGTCTCTGGGATCGGGCATCATCATGCGTGCCAGCGGTCGATACAAGGTGCTGAACCATGTCACTATGGGCCTACAGGTCCTGTCTGCTGGGCTGATTTGCACGTTGGGCTTGTACACCCCTGTCGGGCTGCCCTTCCTGTATTTCTTCTTGGGCGGTGCATCCTACGGCAGCATGTTGACTATCACATTGGTTGCTCTCATCTCGGCTGTTGACCACACGCACCACGCCGTGGTGACCTCTGCTTCATATGCTTTCCGCAGCACCGGGAGCACCATCGGAATCACGATCGCGTCCGCGGTCTTCCAAAACACCCTCAAGATTGGGCTTTGGGGTCGGTTTGGTGAGCGTGAACATGCCGCGGATATGATTGGACGCCTGCGTGATAGCTTGGATGAGATCTGGAAGTTGCCCGCGGACTGGACACCCGGGGTTCTTGACGCTTACATGGATTCCTTGCGGGCAGTGTTTTTGACTTTATTCGGCCTCACCATCTTAGGTTCCCTTTCGAGTCTTGCCATGCGGGAGCATACCTTGCACAACAACTTGTCCCGGCGCTAGGCCTAAAGGTGCGTGACTTGATATAGATCTCATGGGATTCTCCAGATCCTATTTGGGTAGAATACCCTATCCAGGTTGTATATAGATTGAATTGATGTCTAGGTAGCCAAATCATCCATTATGTGGATGCGCCATGAATCAGTCCCGAAGTTTGTAATACCTAGGTATATATCTGAAACGCACTTGGGCACCCTGTCTCCATGCCCTTCCACAACCTCGGCTGGTTCAAACTACGACTCGGGAAGTACCTAGGTAGGTATTTGACGGAATCACGCCTACGAGACTACCAGCACGCAGCGATCTGATTGATGACTGTACTGAAACGTCGTCTGGGCAGATAATATTCTCTTGGATACAGCAGACCCGATCGAAAACCAAGGGGGAATGTCAAGCAGCTTCAAGCTTCCAATACATCTCAAGGTTTATCATTGTTGGCCACTTCTAGAACATGGTCGACAGCGGAGATTTCAGCTTTGGTTTGCTCGAGTTCTTTTTGTAAAGCTTGGAGCTTAAGCTGAAGGGCCTGGTTGGAGGATTCGAGCTCATCGGTAACCTCGCTTCGTGGCACAGTGGGATCTTGGTTTTGGGTGTCTTGGAGCTGTTCGACATTCGCGGTCTGCTCTTTGGCGCCAGAGGATGCGCTGTAGGATGCCATGGTGGAAGATAGGAGGAGGAGAGAGAGGGAAATAGTAATGTGAATACGAGTCAATATGGGAAGAAAGAAGCTGAAGAGAAGTATGAAGTCAAGCATTACGGTGGATTGTTGACCGCCCAACTGCCCCCCACCTTTAGGCGAGGGGCCTCAGAACGAGGCTATCTACTCACAGCTTAGGTGTCTGCATCCCTTGCTGTTGCTGTGGCCTACTTTATAAAGGGCCTTCGGAGTGTGACGTCTATTCAGCTCTATGCGCTGTTCCAGCCTATTGTATTCATCTCTATGAGCTACCTTGTCTGGCGCATATGAAGTATGTATCAGTTTGTCCTGGTTATACTTGGGTTAAAAGGGTGAAGACTCGTGGAAACTCAAGCACCAAGCGTGTCCAACCTCACTATACTAATAGAATCATAGAGTAGACTTAAACACTGCAAAGATCTGTTCAGCTCGTAGAATCATAGTGGAGTTTCCTGGGCGGTCAAGGCCTTGATCATCGCCAAAAGTACCTCCTCTGCCAATCAAACCCAACTTCTTGGCCTCTAACCGTCTGAGACCCTCGAACTAACACTTTGACCTCCGTTCATTGGCGGATCTACTCCTTCAAAGATTCTCGGCATCGTCTCGAGCGAACTACATAGCGTGGCGACGTGGCGACGGGTCCGACTTCACCGCTCGACCGCAGTCTCGAATACAATCTTGGGGGGTTGCATGACTTTGGATCAGACCACCGTCTCTCGCATATTTGTACGCCCGGCTCGTTGGTACAGCGCTGCTTCCCCCAATTGATCATCGCCTTTCAAATCCTCACCTGGGCAGCTTGGGAGCGTTTTTTCCCACCCTGATATCTCGACCGTCCGTTTTGTCTCAAATCAACCGGGCACTTCACTGGGCAATATATGGCAGTTGGCCCGTGGACCTTGACTGTGGCGCCCGTCACTAGCAACGGCCTCCCAAAGAAGACGAGGTCTAGTGAGATGGAGGTGGATGGTGGCGGCTCGGAAACACTGATCGGAAACAAAGGTTGCCGGGAATCCGACAGCACGGCTCGCGATGGAAATCAGTCCCAACCGCGGCGCCGGCGCCTGCTTCTCTCTACCGATAGCGCGTTTGCCGACACAGTTCTTCCCTCCCTCGTGCAAAATCCGTCCATCGAACTGCGCCTGATCACCGACGAACCCTCCGCTTTGCTCACGGGCACGAACAAGATCCCACATTACATGGACACAGTGGATAGCCAAACCTTCGACAAGAAAACTGGGGCTCGAAAATGGCTGCAGGCCAAAACGGCGGAGCTTTGCGAGTGGGCGGACATGCTGTTGGTTGCGCCTATCGATGCCGGAGCTCTGGGGGCGATGCTGGCAGGCTTGACCAACACCCTCACACTAGCACTTCTTCGCGGCTGGGTCTCGAAAAAGCCGGTGATTCTCATCCCTGGCATGACGGTGTCCGAATGGGATCATCCCTTGAGCGCCCGACAGTTGGACGAAATCGGTCGCTTTTGGCCGTGGATTCGAATCGTCAAGCCCGTCCTTTGGAGATCTAATGGCCCGGAGGAACTGGAAATCTTGCCTTGGGATGGGTTGGGGAAGTTACACGCTACACTGGAAAAAACACTACAGATCCCGCCTTGGAACGCTTCCCGGGCTACTGGGGCAGGTCCCCATGGCTCTGCGACGCCGGATCAAGGCCCATCAAACTCATTATACGCACCTCCCCTGAACCGCGGTGCTACCGGATCCACACATACAAAGTCCGCAGGGAGTGCCGACTTTCTACCACTCGAGATCTGGCTCAGCGTGTTTGAAGACCACCTCGGAGATTGGGAAACGGCAAAAGCCGTAGGACTTCCGGTCAATATCCCAGTACCCCAAGAATGGCAGAGTCATCTACCGAAAATGTCGACGCCTGCTACTCTCGAATACACCATCCTCCGAGGATCCTTTGCTGCGATTAAAAAGCGCATCGAAGCGCTTCCTCGCTGGAAACCCCTTTCCGACCTCGCCTGCCATCTCATCGTGAAGTTCTCCCGAACAGACATCCTCTCATATCTGACCGAAAATCACCTCGACCTCCTTTGGACGACCTCTCGACTCACAAGTATCCCTTACCGGGCATCTGCCATTTACGGCAACCCGAACGTTCTCACCTGGTGGCGTGATGCCCCCGCCCTCCCCAACAAAGAATACGGCGCAGACGCCATGGACGGCGCCTCTCGAGCAGGTTTCATCACCGTGCTTGACTGGTGGCTTCATTCAGGACTTCCGCTGCGATACAGCGAGCGAGCCCTCGAAGCTGCCAGCGCAGAAGGCCGCGTGGAAGTACTCGACTGGTGGAAACGCGCATGCGCCAACCCCCCATCACACATGCCCATGCCACTGAAAGTTGGCAAAAGCGTTCTCCTCGCGGCTCAAATGGGCCGCATCGCCTCGCTTGGCTGGTGGGACGCCTCAGGGATTCCATACAGCCATGCCGAAAATGTCGCCCGTATCGCGAGCACACATGGCCATGTGCACGTCCTCGAATTCTGGTACAAGCTCAAAGGGCCCAAAATGATCTTCGATAACCAGGTCCTGGTCGGTCCGACGAAAAACGGCCACGATCAGGTTCTGCAATGGTGGAAAACCTGCGGCATGCGGGTGGAGTTCAAAACCTGTGATATCGAGGAAGCGCTTGAAGATGCTGATCCGTCTTCCGGGGCTGAGGGTCGTGTTCGACGATGGTGGGAGCGCAATGGGCTCAACCTCGGGGTTGGTACAAGTGAGTGGATGAGACCCAAAATTCTGTAAGGACTTGCACAGCCGACTTTGGTGTCTTTAGGCATTCATTCCCCTTCTGTTCTTTTTGTTTCATATGACGACTCCAGATGACGACCACAATACCCATTTGAATTCATTTTATATTGCGCGTTGAGGCTGTATGCTTATTTTGAAAGCTTTGCGGCAGTACATATCTCCGGTTTTACTGGAATTGAATCACCTTTACATACATGGAACAGATTTCAAATTGAATTGGCAATCATTTCAACCGCCCTTCAAGATTCACCGGAGACCCTCCCCGCAGGGCTGGGAACGATCCCATTCTCAACGTAGTCCATCTCAAGCTCTGGTGGCCCCTCCACTCAGGAGTCATCGCCTCTATCACTGAGCAATCATGAGGGCAGCTAGCATTCAACTAACAGTGGGGGCAGCGAACACATTCGACTTCCGGTGTTTGGGCTCCCGGCCTTGAAATATTGAAACACTGAAATACCGAAATACCGGAGTCAGGTAATCTATTACATCATGGACGTGGAAGTTGGCCTCGGAAATCTGGCAGTGAACATTACCAGAACTTCAGGTATTCAACTTTCACCCCGAATCCTCTGGCTGTGACAATATGCCATCTAATCGCAAACCACCAACCAGAGCAGCCTGTTTAACCTGGTATGTCCACAATCGACGTTCTGAGTATGGATGATCTTCTGACATCAACCAATCAGCCGCGAAGGTAAAATTCGATGCGACGGAAGACAACCCTGCAGCAGAGTAAGACCTCGAGCTATGTTCGTTCTGGCCGAAACTCAGCCGTTTAACTATGTGCCTAGTGCTCATCCAAAAATCTCACGTGCTCCTATCGTCCAAGCCAGCGGGGCGGTATTCGGCGGGGGCCCAAACATGCCTCACAATACGCTGTTGCACATGCACAACCTCCTGCTTATACAGACCCATCGTTTCTCCAAACCGGAGATGAGCCACATCAAACAATCCCAACCCAGGAGCAGAGCTCCTTCCCTGCGGCCCAAGTTCCGGCGGCATATGATCTGCAGAATGTCATCAATTTGCTGGCTCCCTTGAGCGATATACATAGCCTGGGGGTCCACTCAGATACTGAGATCAATCCGGGGTCTCTGTTGTCTTCCAATGAAAGCAACGAACTGGTTGAATCACCATCAATACGCGCATATGCATCCGATGAAGCCATGTGGGTCTTACATCATGATTCTACTATTATCTGACTTGGCCTAACGTGGAATTCCCGAGCATGCAGATTGAATGCCTACTATGTTCACATCCATAAGTTTTTGCCAATACTGCCAGCTCCCGTGTCGAGTCAATGTGATGACTCGCCTCTTCTAATCGACTTCCAGCATTGCACCGAAGGCTCCACCAATCAATCCTATCTACCGCATTGGCCAAAACAATCGCTGACCCTTGCCATTGCTGCCATCCTGACTTTAATACCACACCCCCAAATCTCGCATCCCTTTGCCGAAGCCCAAGTTCTGTTGCGACGATCACAGGCGCATGTCCTTGCAGAGGCGGCATTCAATGGAGCAGAGGATGAGATTGATGGAATCATCAAAGAATCATCTCGCACCAGCGGTGGTATCGGCGAGTCATTGGACTTCAATAGACAAACACGACTATATCCCATCCTGGCTCTTTCGCTACTCAGTGTATATGAGTATTGCCAAAGAGCTAGCATCTCCCGAATGCGAAGTCGTGCAAACCAGGCAGTCACAGCGGCCATGGATCTTTCGCTGGATTCCCTCGGACATGGATCGACGGAGGCAGAACGGCGGACATGGTGGAGCGCTGTAAGCTTTGTCCAAAATCTTTGCTTCTTTGGGATTTGCTGAATGTGCTCATAGATGATGGTACTTTATTTGTCTTCTATCGATCAACAAACAGTGAGTTGACTGAGATGAGAAATGCTTCTGAGTTTCACCAATAACCGAACGACACCAGACACCATTCATACATATTCATGACCCAAGGATAACGACGCCGTTTCCTTCAATCCAAGATTCATCCGAGGTACTCAATACTGATTCCCTTGTGAATGCCGCTCATACTTGCCCTTGGAAATTTCGCTAACCTCATATCAGCCGTGGTCATTGCTTCTAGAAGCCGAACAAGCATTCGTTTCTCTCCCTAGACCATTCGCCAATCCTTTTGACACCTTTTCAGCCTGCCATTTGTCGTCCGAGGTCTCCGAGAAAACTTTGCAGATTGACTCGCACTTATCAGCATTGAGTGAAAGATCAGCTTGCTTACCACAACGTACGTCAAAAATGGGAGCCGATGCAATCGCAGCACGAAATTTATCGTCGATCGCGGGATTATTCATTCATTGGTAAGCCTGGGATAATAAAAAGGTCAAATGGCATGAAACACCGAAGAATCTAACATTTGTTCCAAGTGCCCGCATACGACTACATCGGGCTCGTGCATTCATGGACATCCCCATGTTCTCAAGAAAGTATTGCGGGCTCACCGCGATCGAGAACGAAAGAGACGAATATTCGGCAATGGGCTCACTTCCTTCTCCCGATATTGATTTGGCTTTCCCATTCACCGAAGAGAAATCGTCACTGATATGCTTGAAATCAGCGCTTGCCATATCTCGCGCCCTCAAATCCCTCTCAATGGACGGACTACACCCAAGCCACCCTCGCACGGAAAAGCAGCAACAAATAACGACCGATAGCCCGCTACCATTTCTGTTACCATTCTTCGTGTGCTCGGCGATGCAGTGTTCATATGCCCTACTCATGTCTCTTTATCGATTGAGGGGGGCATTAGTGTCTGATGATCTGTCGTCATGTTACCACCTTCTCAGCAACCCAGAGAAGAGCTCTGAGGCTCAAGATGCACAAAGGCTAATGCGAGAGATTCAAGATGGACTTAAGTCAGTTCTTGACGCGATGAAAGGGGCTCAAATGTTTGAAGGGGTAGCCAGCATGAGCAAAGAGATTCGGATTGCATATCAGTCGGCTTTTATTAGCTGCTAATGTCTGCGTTACTGAAACCAGAAGCCGCACTTCTGCACCAGGGTCCTCGGGTGCTGGGGCCAGCCATTTGATATTTGGATTGCTCATCTTAAGCCGATCCAAGGTCCCGAGGTCGAGGGACTACGCGGCCTGAAGCCCAACATCCGGAAGTAATCCTTCAAAAATCGGCCAATCTGGTGCCAAATTCAAAACAAAGCGATTGATAAATATTTCTTGACACGACGACAATCAGGACGGTTGGTCTTGAATGCAATTTCATAATGGAATTCGGCCCGTGCTACAGCCCTGGAGGGTTGAACGAGTGACCAATGCTTGCCCCCAAGCAGTACTACGTGCATGCTCTCCAGTCCAAGCAGAGCGAAATTAAAAAAACCGGCTTACCATTGAAAATGCATGACAAAAGGAACCGGTGTCCACGAACAACCCCGGTATCTTTCGGCATCCCGGGTTTCCACCGGCGTACGCCGTATTGTCACATTTACCATGGATACGATACGCAGAAAGGAATCTCGAATATCAACCCTGGGAGTCCTGGGGTTGGAAATGTTCATTCTCTTTCCCTTTTTGGTTCCTTACTTTGTCCAAGCACAGAATCTCCTCGACTGCAGAAATGAGTTCTCATGCTCTCACATCCGACAATCTTGCCGAGGCTCTGTCCACAATGGCTATGTCAACTCAGAGTGTACATGCGGATGACCTCGTCAGCTCTCATCGGGCTATTGCACCCGCGATGCATGTTGCTGTCAATTATAGATATGCAAGAGACCCCGATGATTTGGTTCCAGGAGAAAACAAAAACGTGAGTGTTTGTAACTGGTCTAAGAAGATCTTTCGCTGACGGGGGTGGCAGCCAAATGCTCCCCAGGAATCATTCGTTTATTCAAGATACTCTGCACCCAACAGTCATCGCTTCGAGGTTGTCTTGAAAAGCATTTTCCATGGAGAGATCATGACATACTCCACGGGTCTTGCCGCTTTTCACGCGATCATGGTATTGCTAAATCCGAAGCGCATTTTCATCGGTGATGGATACCATGGCGTTCACGGGAATATCGATCTCATGACCAAGCTTACTGGCGTTCAAAAACTGTCTCTCGATGACCTTGACCAGATTGGCCCAGGGGACATCATACACATCGAAACACCCCTCAATCCGACAGGGGAAGCACGTAATCTCTCCTATTACGGTGAGATGGCACATGCCGTTGGTGCATTCCTCACAGTGGATGCAACATTCGGGCCTCCCCCCTTGCAAGATCCACTGCAGTTTGGTGCCGATATTGTTCTCCACAGCGGAACAAAGTATATCGGAGGGCACTCGGATATGATGTGTGGTATTCTGGTCGTTCACCCTGAGCGTGCTCGGGAAGGATGGATGAACACCCTGTATTCAGAGAGACTTGTTATGGGGAACGTCATGGGGAATCTTGAAGGCTGGCTGGGGATTCGCTCCCTCCGAACCCTTGAACTTCGCGTGAGACGTCAGTCAGAAACTGCTACAAGCCTTGTTAGCTGGATTCATGATGAGATGCGTGACTCATCCTCTGTGGTTGGTCGAGTAGTTCGCTCTATTCGACATGCCTCGCTGCAGCAGAAAGATCTTGAGGAAGGGTGGCTGAAGCGGCAAATGGCTGGAGGATTTGGACCGGTGTTTGCAATTTGGCTAAAAACCACCGAACAAGCGAAGTCACTGCCAAGCAAATTGCAGTTGTTTCAGCATGCAACCAGCCTTGGCGATGTTGAGAGTTTGATTGAATGGAGAGCCATGAGTGACTTTACCTGCGATACAACGCTTCTCCGAATCAGCTGCGGCGTGGAGGACCCAGGTGACCTGAGGAAGGATCTACTTAGGGGGTTCAGCGCACTTTGTGAGTGATGTACTTTCTTAATTCTTCGAAGAAAAGTGTATTTTCTATGCGATGATTCAATTTCCAGCCGTTTGAATAGATGGCCATCTTCATATCCCCTAAACGCAGGCTTGGACATCGGAATGTAGTTGATCATCGTGGATGAATGGCCATACGTATTGATCAAGACTTGTAAAGTAATACCTGCTAGTATGCATTAGACGATCTCGTATGTTGAGACCCGATGATTTGGGCATTCAAGGGGCATGATGCTTCCAAGTTGTACATAAGAAGAGGAAAGAGACGAGACCCAGCCAGGTCTTGCGCGCACTTGAATCGGATTTGAATGGGCTACCTAGTATGGAGCTCTCCAGTGGCTCCAAAGCTTCCAAGGTTCTAAGCTTCCTCTGCGATATGTCTTTCTGCCTTCGCCAAAGACGTTACATCACCCATTGGAAGACGAAAAGGCAAACTGTCATGGCAGAGATCGTGGGCCGTGATATAGAAGCCAAGCAGCCCAGCAATAAATCCAAATACGCCGCCTATTTTCATGATCATCGCACTCGTGACAATATCTCCGTCCGCTCGAATAAAATTTGCTGTGGCATCGAGGCCAAAGCATATTTCGATAGCGAGAAACGTTCCAAAGTAGACCATGTTTCTAGGAATTTCGTCAGATGTTAGAGAGAATCATGAGCGAAGGCAGAGTAAGCACCGACCTTGAAAAACTCGCAACAAGGAAGATTGTGTTGAGTACGGTCCAAACTGTATTGCGAGATGAGTGATCATGGTATGTCTCGAATGCTATGAACCTACTCAGAACAAAGAATCCCATCGCATTATAGTATTCGCTCGTTTTGCCCCCGTAGGAATCAGATATGCCAAGTGTCGGTAGCAGGATAGCACCATAACCACCGTAAAAGAGACCTAATAGGGGAAATCCGGTGGTTCGAATTAGCAGGATGATCATATACTCCCTGCACAAAATTGGCGGAGAAATCAAGATGAGGACATGAGTCACGAACCGAACGCACTAAACACCGTATAGCCAAATGTGTTCCCTCTCACCACCTCCCATTGCGCTGAAACAAGTAGTGCAACGCAACCAATGAAGCAGAAGTTCCCAATGAAGACAGTTTGGACGGAAACACCGCGGAATTCCATCATGGCGAGTGATAGAGTCAAAAGCGTCGTAGCAAAGCCACCCATACCTAAAGGCGCCTGAAAAGATGCTCAGTCCACGACAGATCTAGATTGCAATTGGAGCTTCTCACTGGATTCCCCAATTTGTGATGCAGTTGCACACCCGGCTGCACTATACTCTGTCCAGCCATAGTCTTGCGAATTCAGATTTTCTTATGACAATCGATCATAACGTTCTCCAAGGGCCTTTTATATGGATTCCTCTTCCAATTGGATATTGTTTGACTAGATGATACAGTATCGTAATACCATTACCGGTGTTTGATATCCCTGCTCAGGACACAACTTCACGATCACCCTAGAAACCCACTTGTTTCTAACAAGTCGACAGAAGCCATGGATATCACTCGGTTTTACCCACCCAGAGGAATTCTCGAATGTAGGTACAGGGTAGTCCGATCAAAGTCAGTTTGGCTTGTGCCAGTACTTTTGCGCATTGAACTCTCCTCCAAGACCACTCCCAAGTTGGTTCCTATTTGATGAACGCTCTGTGGTTGTCCTCAACTTGACAGAAACGAGCGAAACAACACTGGTCAAGACAAAGACGATGCGAGTCGCAAAGATATATCACGTGACATGGACGATCGACTGACCCCGCGCTGGAGAATCGCCCGGTGAATCTGTAAATATTGCATCTTCTCCCATCGCAGAGCTTTTCAGTTGAACGAAGTTCACACGCAGCCATGGGATTCCTGGGTCACCACAAGCTCGACCCCGTCGTCGAGCCTATCGCCTTATTCGAACAATATGTTGCCAAGGAGCCGCAGACACTAGTCCTGAAAGAAAAGGTGCTCTCCGTATCGGGGGATAGCTTCGATATCAAAACCGCCGAGGGCCAGCCATTTCTGAAAGTGCATGGAGCCTGGGTATCGCTCTCGGGTCGCAAGAAGGTGGAGGACACCAGTGGCAAACATCTATTTGACATTACCAAGGAGCTCTTGCATATCCATTCGACATATGCAATTGAAGACAGCCACCGCAAGAAAATCTGTGAGGTCAAGAGCAATCTTACACGTGAGTATTTCGTCGAAAGCATTCTCATTCCAGAAAGGAAAGGAGACCCGTGGGCCCTGGAACAGATCATTGACCGTATTAGTGCTTGGCTCCAAGGCCACAGCCAGTTTCACTGACCGTTATGGCAAGGCTGTGAGCCTCAAGATGAAGGGAGGCTGGTTCGATCACACTGCGGATATTGTCGACCATAACACTGGCCAAACAGTGGCTCGCATTGACCGAAAGCTGCTTAGCGGGCGTGACCTCGCGTTCGGCCAGCAGACCTACGCGGTGGTTGTGGCTCCCGGGGTAGACGCTGCTCTCATCGTCGCTCTCTGTATCTGTTTTGACGAGAAGAACAACGACGAACGCGGGGATTAAGGAGTTTACGTTTGATTACGGGTGTCGGGCCTGGATGAACGTTCCTGGGCTATGTTATATTCCATGCTTCTGGGTGTCTGAACCTCGGAAGCACACGATCTAACTCCCGAAGTTAATGAACATGTTGCAAATATGTAACCTGATCAAATTTACATACCAATCTAGGAAGGTTTCCAGATCTTTCTTCTGGCCTGGACTGTGTTTTGCCTTTCCCTCTGAATTGTTGAAATAAAAGGCCAAGGGAGTCCGATCAGTATCGTGTAGTCTGAGGAGCACTCATCACGAAACTTGCGTGAGCTTAGTGTCCAAGTAGAAGTGGAAGTGTAGGGCTGTATACCTGCACCAGTTAACCCGCCAACTGGTGGACGCCCCCGGGGCGGGCCCGCGGGCCCGCGTCAAGGCAGCTTACTAACCTTTTGGCCGGCACCTCCAAGGACCGTTGCAAAGATACATCTCAGTATCGTCATGGTTTCTGATATCCATATCCCAGATCAACCTCAAGCCTTTCGCAGTTGATGCTCCGAAACCAGGCCTTGCGACGCGTGCTACGCGCGCCCCTTCCCGCGCCGCAACGGCACCAACCACCAAGGATTCACAGTCTGAGATATGGAGCCAGGCCGCGAGGTCTGGCAACAACAGCTATTCCCAGTGTTCTTGTGCCGCCTTTAATGTTTGTCGGACTCTTGGTGGGCCTCTGGACTTGGAAATGCTTCTGGATTATTGTTCTCCAGAACAAACTTCTCTACCTCACTTGGTTACCGCCGTTTACGCGGTCAGAGGTCATTGCCGACTACCAAAATGAATGTAAGCCGGTACAATGGCGGGAGAGGCAGATTCGCAGTCTGGATGGAACTAAATTGGCGATTTGCGAGGGTCGCATTCCAGTCGTGGGTTGCAAGAGCCAGTCCTTGACGAGCGGCAGTGACTTCAAAAAGCCAGCGCAGGCATCAAACTCGAACCGCAAGAAAGCTGTGGTAATATGCTATTTCCAGGGAAATGGTGGATCGCTTCCTATGCGACTACCTATCCTTTCTCAGGTCTTGCGGACGATTTCTGAAACGTCGACCTCATCGGGTCTTCATTCTGATTCCCAGAACACTGAATACACAGTCTTGGCGCTGTCATATCGCGGCTACTGGACATCTGCTGGTCGCGCCACGCAATCTGGCCTCGAATTGGATGCTCAAGCATGTTTGATATGGATATCGGAAACATACGGAGGCCCGGAAACCGATCTGGAGATCGTCCTTTGGGGACACAGCTTAGGTGCTGCAGTTGCAGCGTCGGTTACTCCTGCTTACATTGCTCGATGTAGTCAAGCACAAGGCAATCGGGAAGATGGCCAACCCCTGGCGCCTGTTACCAGACTGATTCTAGAAGCACCGACGTCCAGCATCAAGGACATGCTTATCAGTCTTTATCCGCAAAAGTGGCTTCCATATCGATACCTTTGGCCATTTTCTTGGAACAATTGGGACATTAAGGCGAGTCTGAGACACATGGCCTCCTGGAGAGATCAAGATGGGGACACGTTCAACAGTCAATCCACAAACGGAGACCTTCAGTTGGAAGCGACCAAAACAAGATCTGAATCGATCCCACCTATCTTGCTCCTTTCTGCAGAAAAAGACGAGGTCATACCTGCCTACGTGCCGGGCCAAATAGAAGCGCACGCCAAATTTCTAGGCCTGTCCATCGAGACGAAAAGCGTCGCCGGCGCAATGCACGCAGACGCGCCACTGAAACTTGATGGGAGGAAATCATTGGCTCGATTTATTCTGAATGGAAATTCTGCCCGTGGTAATCAATGAGGCAACCCCATGGTTACGTCGTACAAGATGGAGTCATTACCTTTGTGGACAACCCCCTGAGACCCTTTTTGCCTTGATAGAGGCACTAATATCAGACCCTTCAGATGAATCAGATCCAATTAGTGTTATTCGCGAAGCGATGGGTAGCATGGCTCTCACAGCCCAGCATATTTCTGGACGATGTGGGCATTTAATTCGGGTTGAAGTTGTCCGTACTGAGCTTGGTCAGACCCCTTTTCGTCCGCTTCAGGCCTATATGAAGCCCAGTATCTCGTACCCTGGCAGCAGACTATTACTTTCTTTACTCGTACACAGCATCTCACAAAGCCTTCGCATGTGGAGTACCCTGCTTATCGGCTTAACTGTCCACAGCGTAAGGCATGGGACACACTTTGGGATCTCGCTACCTAATCTCGGTCCCAGTCCCAATCTCTAGATCTATACGGAGTATGCAAGCGATGAAGATCGTGGGATAGGCTTGAATTTGGCCCGGGCGGTATGCCTTCACTACGGGCAGAATTCCGATTGACCGGAGCTTATCTTTCCCAGTTGACATCATTACACTTCTGGCATACCTGCCTACCTATGTACCTATGTAGGTACATATGTAGGTACAGAGTAGGTAGGCACCTCCACATATCCGGGGGCAAGGTTTCTATGCCTGCTGACTAAGGTCCGCCAAGACCTGGGATCTTCGTGGGTGTTGGGGCGGGTTTGGCGAGGCCTAGGATTCACCTACATGTCCTTCGCGTTGATCATTTGAAGACATCGAGCTAACGTACGACTTCAGAGATCCCAATATTTGCCGGACCACAATGAGGAAGCGCCTCAAAGTATCTATGGCTTGTGACACATGTCGATCTCGAAAAGTGAAATGCAACGGGGCTCGACCAGGTGCGTCTTCATTTCGTACTGAAGGTGAACGCAAAAACAAGATTCATCTAATGGTAACATCCAGTATGTGATGTGTGCAATAAGAGAAAAGATTCCTCTGTTATGTGCTCTTATGGAAGTGAAAGAGGCGAATGGGTACCAAATCAACGACCTGGGGTCGGCTCGCTCGGCCGTGAAAACTCCTCCGACGTGCAGGTGCCACAGCCCAGCACATTGGATTCTCCCCCACAAACGGCCGAGGCGCTTGCCTCTCATGCAAATGGAGCTGCAGCCCAGCAGTTGAGTCCTCGTTGCTTCATGACTAACACCGAGTTTCCTCGTATGCCAGGGTCGTGCGATGCAAGGAGTGTCTCTTTGCGGAGGGAGGGATCTAAAGAACATTCGTGGAGCTCACCGACTTCCTTCCCCTCCCTACGCAATGATCACCAGGAAGTGGCTGATTCCATGACCGGAGTGGTCGGTGAGCTATCGAAAAGCCGTGAGTTCTTCGGTAGCAGCAGCGCGGGCTCATTTATGCGGCACATGCAACATGCCATCGATTCCAAGATGGGAGTTACCAGCCAAAGTTCAGACTCCGACATGGCTGGAATATCTCTATCTGAACGACCTGTTGCAAAGACTATCTTGCCACGTCAACCAGCTATCGAATATGTTCTTCCACCGCGAAAGATAGCGAATGAGCTTGTTGATGCCTATTGGGAGCTTGTCTATCCTCTTTATCCCTTTGTCGATCGCATTTCTTTCACAACAGGCTATGAATCAATCTGGACAGGCGCCAACACGATGGCTGATGAATGCATATTGCTGTCTACGATGAATGTAATGTTTGCTCTCGGGGTCCAGGTTTCAGATATAGTGCGCCCTGAAGAACGTCGCGACAGAGCGCAAATTTATTTCAAGCGAGCAGAAAATCTTCGCTCTGATGGTCCGTGGGATGATGGGACGGTTGAGTCGGTCTCATGTCTGCTTCTCATGGGAATCTATCTTCAAAGTGCGAACATTCCACAGAGATGCTGGATGGTTGTTGGACATGCCATCAGAATAGCGCAAAGCTTGGGCCTTCATCTGCCCGAACGAAATACCCTTCGGTCTCGGCGAGAGAAGGAAGTTTCACGCCGCATCTGGCACGGCTGCATTCTAATGGACAGGCAAGCAAAGCGGATATTTCGACACTCGTCCTCCTCTCGCTAACTTGGATCTCAGAGTTCTTGCGATGACATTTGGGCGTCCTGCAATGATACCAAAATGGCTCTCGGCAGTTGTTCCGCTACCCAAGATGATAGATGATGAGTTCCTAGACGTCCAAGTTGAAGGATCATTCGAAAGGCCCGACAACAAATCATGCCTCATGGTGTTCTTCGTGTCGCAACTGAAACTTCATGACATTATGGACGACATTCTGCTCGAGCTTTACATGGTACAAGATGGCCACAAAACCCACGCTGATGTAGTTACGGTTTTCAAACTAGACGAAAAGCTCACGGAATGGACACGCGGTCTTTCAGATGAGCTTAAGTTAGATGCACCAGTCGGGCATCTGGGCTCTTTGCGCAAGCGTCTGGCCGTTGTGAACCATACTCGGTACGGCTCCTTGAAATGGTGAGACGACAGATTAGAATTTACTCACTGATGCGTATTAGATTTCTCCATGCAAGAATGTTACTGCTGCGGCCAATTCTGGCTCTATACTGTCTACCAATAAATCCGGCAACGTCAGTTGATAGTCTCTCCAGCAGAATGACCATACAATGCTCCAGTCTATGCCTTCAAACGGCCCATCACTCAATAGAATTGATTTATTCGCATCTGGATCTCACCACTGTTTTTGGTCCTGTGCCGGCCTGGTGGTATTCCGTTCTTTGTATGATGTCTACTCATGGCCTGTCCTCCTGTGAATCTTTCTAACTATCTCTAGATGTTTACACCGCTGCCACCATTCTTCTTGCGGAGCGCATTCGGCCCGAGATTGGCCTCAACGTAGATGGTTATTCCAATATCGTGTCCTGGGGTCGGGCGATTCAGATATTAAAAGCGTACGCACGCATAGCAAACTCAGCAAAGAGATGTGTGGCAGCGCTGGAGATATTGTCTGCAAAGATTCCACGAGCAGCGCAGTTTTCCGAGTCTCTTGATGCGGACCCGACTCACACTACTCCGGTGTTTCAATTTGATGACCACGAGACTTTCACGGGAATAGATCTCGATGGGATATTCCTCGACTCAAATGACATGGAATGGTTGCATAGTGTACCAGGAAGTTTGCAGACTGGTATGTAATAATCTTAACCAAATCGGATTCCACTTTCTTGGAAAAGCCTCTTAGAGAGAACAACGCGTCAGTACATCACATAAACTGTGAGGTAATATTATATCGGAATCCATAGCCACAATACCAATCTGCTCACAGTCCCACAGCCATGTATAAATGGGCCCCATTATACGTTCCTCATTCCGACCTGTCGATAACGATATGACATATACGCCTTTGGTAGTTGAATGTTGTTCTGATGACAGGGGCCTATGGTTATTCCTAGCAGCTTTTGATAGCTTTGAAGCATAAATCAGGAGACTCAGTATTGACGCTAGTAGTTATAAGCCAGCTGCCTATTCGAGATAGATAGGTAGGTAGGTCGCTTCCTCGATATTCACACTAACTGATATTTGACTATGGTTAATTAGAATACTAACGCTTTTGGTTTTAAAGCATGGCTATTAATGACCTATCCAAAGGGACCGACTGCAGTGAACCTCACTGCAGGTAGGTTTTGAGCAACAGCCCTGGAGAGAAACAACCAAAGCTCTATTATCTGGCATATGACATCACGACTCGAGAATGTTTGTAAATGGGGCTTTTCTTTCCACGAACCCCACTATGTACTGTTCCTTGGCTATACAGTAATTTTGTCAGCCAATAGGCACTTGGTCCGATCAATTGGCTTGAAACTAAGGGTGTATGTACTGTAACGTGGATTTAATTTCTCAACTCTCGGCGCTTTGGCCAATGAGAATATTGACCGTGCGTGGGGGACCATATGAGCCGGGTATTCATCGGTCCATCCGAGTTCCGAGCCCGTGTGGCTACTAGGTATTGACACGTCAGTTGAATCTACCGAAAGTATATATAGGCTAGTACCTAGGGAGTAATATTTGCTGCATCGAAGAGGTCGACACATTTTTGTAAGTTCCCAGATCAAGATTCGCTACGAAATTACTCATAAACTTCATACTGACGCCGGCGGGACAGATAGTGACGTGTTACTCAATCTCGTGGATCATCGTTTGATAAAGCTCGCTACAACATGGCAAACACACAGAACATCTTCGAAGGCCTCTCGGCGTTTCCTATCACCCCCGCTGGTGAGGATGGGATTGTTGACACCGCCGCACTGTGTCGAATTCTGGAGAGGCTGGATATTCCAGGCGTCGATTCGATTGGACTATTGGGAAGTACAGGGACCTACATGTATCTGGCGAGAGAGCAGCGCAAGCGGGCCTTGGATGCAGCCACACGGACCCTGCGAGGCAGAAAACCATTGATTGTCTCAGTGGGTGCAATTCGCACATATGATGTACAGAACCTAGTGAAGGACGCCGAAGAAGCGGGAGCCAATGGGTTGCTACTTGCCCCTGTCTCGTACAATGCCTTGACTGAAGAGGAGGTTTATCAGCATTATGAGTCAGTTGCTGGTTCAACCAAGCTACCCCTCTGCATCTACAATACTCCGAGCACGACGCACTTCACCTTCACGGATGCACTCCTTGCTCGCATTGCAGCGTTGCCAAATGTGGTTGCGCTCAAGCAACCGGCCCCCATAACTGACGCGAAAAAACGACATGAAACGCTTCGTGCACAGCTTCCCTCTGAGTTTTCCATCGGGTACAGTGCAGACTGGCTGGTAGCTGAGCCACTATTGGCGGGAGGCTCCACATGGTTCAGTGTGATTGCAGGAGTGCTC
The DNA here is from genome assembly GCA_911174995.1 of Penicillium olsonii. NCBI lineage: Eukaryota > Fungi > Ascomycota > Eurotiomycetes > Eurotiales > Aspergillaceae > Penicillium > Penicillium olsonii. Next base: position 81,478 of record CAJVNO010000005.1, on the reverse strand, counting down.
CCTGAACCATCCGTTGCGCTGATGAACGCCATTCGCAAGGGAGACGAATTCGAAGTGAAGCGTGTCTCGGCCCTCTTCCAGCCAATCTGGGACCTGTTCAAAGAGTTCGGCGATCTCAGAGTAGCCTACGCGCTCGTGAACGAACTTGACCTTTGCAAGGCAGCTCCACCTCGGCCTATTCTCCCCATACCTGCTGTGCATCATGACCGGATTCGCTCAGCTTTAGCAACGGTGAATGAGAATATGAAAGGAATATCTGGATGTAGCGGTGCGGGGGAATGACGGAACGGGAATCGAGGCTGTGATGGAATCGCTTCATTTTCCATCGTTAAACTGATCATGTCGATCGGTGAACATAGTGATTAGTTTGTCCTCAATCAGATCCGGCAAAATTAAGGATTTTACGATTCTAACAAGAGTATAGTGAAATTCCAAGAAGATGTAAGATGTAACTCGTAACTAGCTGATAGCAACTCGATCATTTAAAGAGGTCGGAACAAACAATTTGCTATTATACAAATCCAATCCACTAAAGCATTCATCAACGGGAATTTACCTGCCGCGCACGTTCCAACTTTTCAACATATCGAACACGACATTTCTGCTGAACAACGACCTAAAGAAGGACTCTAAAATATAACTATTTCAAAGGAGGAGTCTTGGGCCCATTGGTAAGGTAGGTTGATTGCGACCCCACCCTCCTCCTGCTGAGGCGATGGAAATTCTAACCGTGCCGTTGAAATCGTAAAAGTTGTAAAGGCCTCATTTTAGCCCCAGGGACAGCAGATGAACAGAATGAAAACGCACAGACTTGATCAAGGTCAGAACAGTTGATTGGTATTCCTTCTGAGTGCCCGGAGGCTACCTACCTAGGTAGGTACCTGATCAACATGATGGTGATAGCGACGACGAAGAAGCCAGAATTCCTCATCCAATAGCTACGTCCAAATCGTACAGCAAGGTGGATTTTGAGGCATGAACAAAAAAGAAAATGGAAGAAGGAAATCCATGATGTATTGGATTCTTTCATATTGCGTAGCAATACTGTACACCTAACCTACTCCAACTTAATGTGTAGAGGTGTAAGAATGTTACAGGACTCCCCTAATTTGCATTGTTTGAGAATTCCGTGGTTCGTCTCAAACTTCAGCGAGCTACAGTAGATTTCATGTGACCGAGTATACAAAGAAAACGGTCATAAAATTTGGAATTGGACAGGACTGAACCTGAATATTCACGAGTTCCTGTAAAGTTCTGAACATTGAATGGCTCATTGCTTATTGCTGACATTCGCAATTTGGTAGCGGGAGTCTCTACCGACAAGACTCATTAGAATGCGCCAACAAGCAACCGTTATAGTAAGCCAATGAAAAGAAGTTCCGAGATACCACCCCTCGCTGCACGACATCCCACATCTCCGAGGGAATCAAAGGTGCGGAAGCTGGTCGAATTGGCTAGTGTAAGTCAGACTGCATGTCCAAAAAATTAATGAAACCGCTCTCGTCGATGTATGTATAAGCTTTTTTTGGTTCTTAAACCTATCCAAAGATAAATTTTTGGCCATTTCAATTCATTCAGCCACAACATGGACGACCTTCGAGATAAGGACTATTTCCAGAAACGTGCATCGGAGGAGATGGCGCAGCATCTGCCTACCCAGCAGCGAACCTTGAAAGAGACATTAGCCCAGGCCTGTCGCATCATTGCCCTACACGAGGGAGAGACCGGTCTTGCTGGACAGATCTCAGCTCGATCGGACCGTGGAAAGGAATTCTACTGGACACTTCGCTTCGGCCTCGGCTTCGATGAGGCCACGCCAGAGGACTTCATTGAGGTGGATCGAGACCTTCATACTCTCTCCGGGAGTGGAATGGCGAACCCTGCAACTCGATTTCATCTTTGGGTCTATGAAAATCGACCGGATATCAACAGCATTGTCCACACCCATTCTCCAAACGTATCGGCCCTAGCAGCAGCTAAGCAGCCCCTTATCGTTTGCCAGATGGATATGACACCATTTTACGATAACTGTGCCTTTTTATCCGAGTGGCCCGGGCTGCCTATCGCAGATTATGAAGGCATTGTCATCAGCAAGGCACTCGGCGATAAAAAATCCATCATTCTTGTGAACCACGGCCAGCTTACAACTGGCGTTACTGTACAGGAAGCAACTTATCTTTCGGTCTATCTTGAACGGGCAGCTAGCCTGCAAATACGAGCATCAGGATTTGGCTCTCTTGTTCCTGTTGCGGGGGAATTGGCGAAAGATGCGAGGGATTATCTGCTACTGCCTCGTGTCGTCGGCGCAACGTTTGACTATTGGGGTCGTATTGCCGATCGACAGTCTGGGAAGACAAAGTGAGGAAAATCTTTACAATAGTGTTGAAATTGTGTGTATTTTGAAGTCTTGTGTTCTCTATCTTTGTCCTATTCAAGCTTCGAATTAATTTGCAAACCCTTACCGTATTGCCATCTTCAACTTTCCAGTGAGCTATTCAAGCGCCCCATGTCATTTCAAACAAGAAATATCCTACCTAATCTACTACACTGAGACCCGATGGTGATCAGACTCAAACTGAATAGGACCTGTACCATCTTAGTCTACCAAAATAGATCCGTGAAGTTGTGCTGCTCGTGGGTCGTGAGTCGGTGCAGACAGTACCTCAAAGCACGCCACAGAGAGTCTATGTTCGTAGATCATAGGCTACACAGAAACGAAATTTATCAACTTCCGTGGCAGACAGGTTTAAACACTTCATAAGAAAGCATTCCATAATTCATCCGGGGAGGAACGACATCACAGAACGTATCGGGATGACAGTTCACGATATTTGGTCGTATGAGGCACAATACCATCTGGAGTTGTGGTTTTTGACAAGGTGGGTCGGGTCAACAATCATTTGACTCAAACAAGCACTGTATACTCCGTGCCGGCCTGTGCTTTCGGCAGCGTTATCGTTTGTCAACTGCGGCCGCAGTTTCATTGGCAGCCAACTACTAGAGCGATATTGTATGGTCTGGATAGCCATAGGAACACTAGTTAAAGTTGTGGCTACATATTCCTAGGGTGTTATTGGTTCTTTTTGAGAAGGGCACATGAGTCCTATCCTTTGGAGACGGTTAAATGGTCTAGTGTATTTTGGACAACTCCGAGGCCACCTCGGACCTGAATTTCATTGGCCGTCAGCCGGATACAATCTGCAATACTTTTGTTTTGGTACTGTGACTCACTTTTCAAGATTACTTTCAAGATTACTTTCAAGATTACTTTCAAGATTACTGCTCTCTGTCTTTCCAGAGACTTACCCAACGGTGTTGCCCAAGACCTCTAGAAAGCACATCACGTATGCGGTAAGCGAGCTGGCAACTCTACCTGAAAAGCGTCCACAAATTAGCACTTCATTGATTGAACCATCTACTAGTGCGAACCAGTTTGCTCTCGAAGCTCTCGAAATTCAGTTGAGCAGGTACCTCAATGATGAATGATACTGTAACCGTGTTTGAGGAATTCAGAATCCAAACTTTCTTCTCAGCTCCAGTCCTACTAGTAATGTATTGAGCAGTATCGACTGAATTGGGCTCTCTCAAAAGAAGAATTTGCAATATCAAAGGTGATTGACATGTTACACAGATTACTTCCGATCTCAATGAGCCCTTTCCAAAAACCACATGCCCATTCCCCTTATCATTCGCTGTCTTTCTTCTCCTGACAGGCAAACCAATCGATGAGTTATCCGAGATTATCGGAGTTTCGTATTTTCACTTCCAGCGGAACGCATATTCACATCGTTGTTCGGCCCGAAGCAAATACCAGGTCAACCCCAGTTTTTCTCCAGAGGTCGTCTCGGCACAAAGCGTTCTCGGACTCGGACCATGATTTGATTAGACAAAGCTCGACTAGTCATTCTTGCCGTCCAACGTTGTTATAAGATACATAACAAACCCTTTCAATTCATCGGAACCAGACAACCTCCAAATCATATTTCCTTGCCACATTCATATCAAGCAAATACTCGTTCGATTGTGTTAATCGTACACATACACATCTCTTATACGTGTGGCCATTCTGCCCTCAAAATTCGTTATGAAAGAAGCTACGAAAATGCACAGTATCGCCAGCACAAAGGCAGAACTCCTTTTCTCGGGGTATGAGGAGGATGTTATCAGCGGTGAATGCCAGATGTCGTCGACACAACTTACCGAAGAAGAAAACCTGGCGTTCGGCGTCTGGCAGGTCACGCCGGGTGAATTCAGGTCTCATTGGCCGAGCTGGGAGGCATTCACGATCCTCTCGGGAAAGGGCACGCTTACGGACGGCGCTGGAAAGGTGCACGATCTCGTCCCTGGCGCTCTTGTCGTCATACCAGCGGGCTCGACCGGAACCTGGTGCATTTCTGAGACTCTTCGAAAGACCTACATCTACACTGTCGGCGGCGGTGGCCGTCCTGGCATTCCCACCAGTTTCTGAATACATGGAGTCCCAAGGCTACGGCTACAGTCGGTTGATGATTCATTTCGGTGGCTGCAAAGCCAAGTATTGGGGATATGCATTGGATCACTCATCAAGAGCATTCAATTGGGCCATTGGATCTGCATTTCTAGGGAGTCTGTATGTAATCCTGGGCTCCGCTGAAACTCCAACGGAGCCGCTGAATGACAGAGCACTCACTTGTGAATGTATCCACGGCTCACTCATTCAGTCTTGATCATGCATCAAATCAATCCAATCCTTCGAGTCACTTGTTTTGTTTCAATGATTTGATTTGGCTGTGTATACCGTAATTCTCGGGCGAGTCACGCATTTCCTTTGGTCTTGATAACTCAAGACAATGAAACAATCAGCAGCAATCATTTTCCGATAAAGCAGTTAGCCTAAATCGCGACTATTGCTTCAGCTATGATCAAAATCCACATTCCTGTCAAACGACAAGGGTTTCAATGTACAACTAAAAGTCTTATTTTCAGAAGTTAGTATTGATTTTATTTCATGTTACTAAGCTATCAGAGTATAATCGTCCATCATCGTCGTCCAATTAAGCTCTCAGAACTTGATCCAATTGCTAACCGACCAGATCCAGTCGTATTTGGGTTCATCCGAGGAAATCCTCGAGTCGCATTATTGGTTCCGTTGTCTCGTACAGAGCACCGAGCCGCATGATCTTTGAACTTGCAGTTTCCACAGCTACCACCAACCTTTGAAAGTGATTTCGCTTTCGAACACATTGCGGAGATGGGCTTATGAACCCAGACTTAGCAAACTTCTCACGGCATTGTAAACATGCAGTCACACACACCCTTGGGACGGGGTTTTGAGTGTTTGCTCATATATTGTCAAACAGAGGTTCATTTTATTGAGATCAACACATACTGGGAGTTGTCTTATTCTAGACTATTGGTGTTGTAACTTCGGCTGAGGGTTGACTTGCTGAGCAATGCATTGAGCATCTTCTGTTGACCGTACGCCTCGTCAATGGACATGGGTCTGTTCATCCTATTGACCGTACGCCTTGTCAATAGACATGGGTCTGTTCATCCTATTGACCGTACGCCTTGTCAATAGACACTGGTCTACTGTATTCATCCTATTGACCATGCGCTAAGTAATTTAGTAGTACCCGATCACCTGAGGAAATTCGGACGACGCGAGCCGGAGCTCTTTGATCTTACAGTACGGACTTCTGCGATGTAAGAAAGTTGTACGAAAACAGAATTAATCATGTTCCTTGATCATTTTTCGTTTTAACAAAGATCTACTAGGCCTGTCCATCGAGACAAAAAGCGTCATCGGCGCAATGCACGCAGACGCGCCACTGAAACTTGATAGGAGGAAATCATTGGCTCGATTTATTCTGAATGGGAATTCTCCCACTGGTAATCAATGAGACATGCCCCAACCTTGGAATATGCCAAGCATGACATTTCTACTCCCAGTTCTCAAGACGAGTATGCTTTATCTCTGAGCCTCGCACCCCCTTGATCTTTCCCAGCTGCATGAATTCCGCACTTTCAGCGAAATCGAATTGATCCTGTGTCTCGGGCCACCCGCTGAAAAGAACAAATTCCTCCCCTTCTCCATCTCTATCGATGCGCCATCCACCGCAATAAGAGAACGTTGCTGTGCGTGCAGCCAACTGAGGCTCGCTGGCTTTAAAGGCAGCATCAAAGACATCTTTCTTGTCGGCCTCAACAAAATACCTGCTGATCATGATAACGGGCGCATCGAGGGGGAGTTTGGAAACCGATGGCTGTGTCTGTTAGTGTATATAGCGAACGAGAACCACCGACAAGGCTCACATCAATATCCAAATGGAACATCCAGCAGACATCGAAGTCCTGACCCAGCAGCCCGAGAAGTCGCTGGTTGGTTTCGGACTGAATCCACTCGTGCGTGTGCTTCTCGACGGACTCCCACCCACCCACCAGGTAGTAGAATGAACGGTCTGTGGTCTGATTCAGGAAGTGGACGGCGTGCTTTGAGTAGTCCTCCTGCGCTTTCTGGGCTTCTAGTAGATTTGCCTTGGCGGTTGGTGGGAGGTCACTCTTCAGACGAATAAGAGCGACTTCTGTGACTGCCATGTTGGATAGGGCTTGCTGGATATGATTGCAGTGAAACACGGATAATTTTACCTGGATTGACAGAAACTGGGTCTTGGGAGATTCAAACGTTGGCCTCTGTCTTTAAGGAGGAGACCTGTAGGCAGCCGGAGCTTGCGTCTCTAGATCGGCCTTGGCCCCCATTAGGGGCCGAGCAGCTTCGGCGATCGTTGTGATCCACAACATCGAGAGCACACGACATAGGCTTACCAGCAGTCTATTACTTGTCAAATTTTACCATACAATCACCCAAGACACCCATGATAATGATAATATTCATTTCAGCAACACGATAGCTAATGGCCTTGGGTATACCGATCAAGCACAAGAATCAACCACAGAACAACAAAGGCAATGAGCAGCGCGAACAAGGTATCATGTCTCTATTTCAGGTAGTGATAAACTCACACCTCTTTCCTGTGAATGTGTCAGTGGTATACAAGATGAAACAAAGAGATTGACATACCAAGTATGTCCGGTCTTCTCGATACCCGGCGTCTTGATCGCATTGCGATCCCCAAATGGATTGTCCTCGTCGTCGTCCTCAGACTCACTCTCACTTTCGCTATCGAATATTTGTCGGGAATGCTGAGTTGAGGATGCAACAGGCAGATTTGGTCGTGGTGGTTTGGGGGGATTGATTGAAAGCCCAGCCAGCCCAGTATCCACATCATCGTCCAGGCCAAGCCCATGTCTCTGCTTCCAACTATTCTCCAAGATGTCATCCTCGCTGTCACTGTCATAGTCCAAGCTCTTATCCAACACTTCGAAGGCCATCAATGCAGTCACAAGCTCCTCGTTGGCATGGATGAGGCCGCCCAAGAACTCTTCGCTTTCAATGTATTGGATGTAGCGGAGGATACCGTGACGAAGATCCTTGCAAGTGTCGAACCCGTGGATGCATTCCGCATCCTCGCTCACCCGGTGCGTCTCACGGTTGACCAACTTCAGTGAGTTCAAGAGATTGGTGCTAGCCACCGATGAAGCTGCAAGCGCTTGTAAGATCTCCGGGCGCTCTTTTTCCAAGTCGAATTTTCTGCTGCTGCTGCTCAGCCCCAATTTCTTATCTTTCTTGTCCTTCTTCGCTTTGGCCTTCTGCTTGGGACTCGATAACAGGGTGGATGGCCCACTGCCTCCCGAGACGGACACAACATGGCCCATAGGAGGCTCATTCTTATTGGAGTTGGAGTTGGAGCCCTCGCGAAGGACCTTGGCTTTCGCCTGGGTGGCGGGCTGCTTCCGCTTGGGCAGTTGCTTATAAAGTGCCGTCACCTTCGCCATCCCGGGGGTATCTTTGAAAGTCGAAGCCCATTGCCCGAAGATTTGTTTGCATTTCTGTTTCACGAGGGGGTCTGAGACAGAATCCGTCGCCGCGATGCGAAGTCGTTCGAGGAGCGCTTCGTCGGCGAACCCGCGCAGGAAACGTTCTCCGGCATTCTGCACCAGGAAGTCGAGAATCACGAGCGCACGAAGTTGTCGGTGGAGGTTGCCGTATTTTCTTCCTAGGTTAGAACCATACGTAGTTCTGCGCGCTGCACACTTACAGCTTCTTGCGCAGAGCCCGACTTGCTTCCGTTGGGCCACTGGCCTGGATGCGAACCACTTCCACCAGATCAACGATCCCACTGGAGTCTTCGACTTCATATTGCTCGCTTGTGAGGACCTCGATCTGCACGGTCACGGCCGAGTATGGTTTCTATGCACGGTCATGTCAGGCGGTGTACGAGAGCGACTGCTCCTCCCCGAATCGACTTACGGAAGATTCAAACATGTTGCGAAGAAGGCGAGGCCTCTGCTAATCCCACAAGGGTTCCAAGGTTGGGTTGAGAGAAACCACAGGGTATGTAAGGTCCAAAATGCCACTTGTATCCAGCAGCCCACAATCGCCCCGCGTTGCGATATCGGTATGGAGATAACCCCGCACGCCGTTTACACGAGGATTTCACGAGACGAGACTGGGACGGACAAGAATATTGACAATCAACCGGTGAATTCTGTTTCGACTAGAAAATCTGAAAAATAGGGTCAGCCCACATTGCAGCAAGATCGCCCTGGACGCTACAGCACGTGTCAGTACCACCATTTGGGCCATACGCACCGAGTGTGTAATGTACGTCGAAGTATGCGCAGGCGATGTAATGTACAGCCTCCCAGCAGCCTGGAAGTCTGGAAGAGAGAGGTCGTGGCGTGAAGTTGAGCCCAAAGAGGATAGCGGGGGTGGTGGCCTGAGGTGTCAGTCTGAGGATGCTCGGAAGTTGCGAACGGAGGACAGAGAGAGGGACTCTGATCATTGACAGTCTCGAGCTAAACTGTTCAATTCGCGAATGAAACAAACGGCTTCCCGATCGGATCCATCCCCGCCATCCTATTTGTTACGCGTCCTGTCCCGCTTTCTTGTCTGCTCCACCCTCATCCTGGCCCTCAGCGTGGCTCTGAGATCCCACTCTCGTCTCTCCCTCCTCCTCCCCCACTTCTCTACAAAAGTCGAAACCATGGCCTACCAACAAGAACGTTACATTGCCGAATTGGCCGTCCAGCGGGCGTGTCTTCTGACTCAGAAGGTCTTCTTCGAGAAGGCCAAGGGCACCGTTTCCAAGGATGACAAGTCCCCCGTCACCATCGGCGACTTCGGCGCCCAAGCCCTCATCATTTCCGCCATCCGCAAGAACTTCCCCAACGACGAGATTGTTGCTGAAGAGGAGGCCAGCTCCCTGCGCGAGGACAAGGACTTGAGCGCCGAGATCTGGCGCTTGGTCAAGGACATCAAGCTGGACGATGAAGAGAGTGACAACCTTCTCGGAGGTCCTCTGGCCAGCGAGCAGAGCATGCTGGAGATCATTGACAACGGAAACAGTGCCGGTGGCCCCAAGGGCCGCATCTGGGCTCTCGACCCCATCGATGGCACTAAGGGCTTCCTTCGCGGCGGCCAGTACGCCGTCTGTCTCGGCCTGATGGTCGACGGCGATGTCAAGGTCGGCGCCATCGGTACCCCCAACCTCCCCGTCGATGATGCCGCCAGCCTCGACGCCAACACCGGTGCTCAGCAGACCGCCACTGCCGCCAACGGCGTCTTGTTCTCCGCCGTCCTCGGAGAGGGTGCCACCAGCCGTCCCCTGACGAGCGGTACCCTCGCTGGCAGCAAGTCTATCTCCATGCGTCCTGTCTCCAACATCTCCGAGGCCGTCTTCTGTGAGGGTGTCGAGGCTGCGCACTCCGCCCAAGGCGACAATGCCGCCGTCGCTCAGCTCCTCGGCATCACCGCCCCCAGCGTGCGACTGGACTCGCAGGCCAAGTACTGCTCCATTGCCCGTGGTGCCGGTGACATCTACCTCCGCCTTCCCGTGAAGAAGGACTACCAGGAGAAGATCTGGGATCACGCTGCTGGTGACCTCCTCGTCCGTGAGGCCGGTGGCCAGGTCACTGATATCTACGGCAACCGCTTGGACTTCAGCAAGGGCCGGACTCTCGCTGCCAACAAGGGTGTTGTTGCTTCGCCCAAGGCTCACCAGGATGCTGTCGTTGGTGCCGTGAAGAACGTGCTGAAGTTGTAATGGATTCATGATTTGAGATTGGCCCGGGTGACTCGGGCCGAGAGCTCCTGGGGAGCAACAAAATCACGCTAGATGCACTGAAATATATTTGTGATACCATCGCTGTGAATGAGAAAAAAGAGTACATATATAACAATAAGAATACAGGCACGGGACCAACCACATATCCCGCGTAAAAAAAGTGCTCGTCTATTTGATCTTCTTGGCCTTGAGCTTGATCGTCTCTCCGTTGACAAAGATACCCTTGCCCTTGTAAGGCTCAGGGCGTCTCCAGTCCCTGATCTCGGCCGCGAACTGGGTCACCACCCGCTTATCGACACCCTCGAGCAGAATTCTGGTGGGCTGCGGTGTGCTGGCTTCCACGCCCTTGGGAATGCCGAGTTCAATGGGGTGGGAGAAGCCGACCTTCAGCGAGACGAATTTCTGGCCCGGGTAGGTTGGCTCGACGGTTGTGGCCTTCTCTTCGACGGTAGCACGGTATCCAACACCGACCATACTCAATACACAGACGTGACCTTCGGAAACACCGAGGATGTTGTTTTGGATCAGTGCGCGGATGGTTCCTACAGAGTAGATTGTTAGACGCTGCCGCGCGGATCGAACGCTGGGGCTCCAGGAGAATGCACATACCCCACATAGCACGCTGGTGAGGAATATCGGTATCTTGAACCGACAGGGTGGCCTTCTGTCCAGTCTCATCACGGGTGACAGTCAAAAAGGAGGGAATGTTGACGCTCATCTCGCCTGGCACGGGTTAGCAAGCATCCTCCGGACAATTCAGCACCACCTACCCCTTGGGCCCTTGATCTCGGCGGCAAACTTGGGAATATCCTTTCCGCGAGTCCGGGTGAGAGTTTCAGGGATATCGACGAGCTTGAATGACACCTCCGGGGGAATTGTGATCGGGGCACCTCCGACTCGGGACTGCGACGGCGACGTGGTCGAGAAGCATTGTGAACGGGGTTGGGAGAAAGCCGGGGCGAGGAAAATTGGTAGTGAGCCGCGTTGGAAAGGCTCTCTCAGAAGCTGGCGGGCACAGCGCTGGGGTAAAGACATGATGGCGCGTCTTTGGGGTTGGCTACTTTGCGGACTTTGGATTTTGTCGATGATCCTCAATGGGGCTAGCGCCCACGTGACCATCTATACCGTCCGCGATGCGCGCTTCGTTTGTCGAGACTCGACACCTTTCTCACTGGGTGAGTATTGGGAATTGGTGAAACAGAACTCGCAAAATGATATAAGCTACTTGAGGCATGTCTTGTCGAAATCAGCTTCCCCCGCGTTCATCGCAGACATGGCATCAGACTAGGATGCAGATCGGTGTATAGTCGGAATTTTGGACAACAGACTTCAGATTCAAGAGTCTACTACCTAGGGACTGGATGTGATATTCAGATGTTGGAATGCCACCTTGGAAGACTCTTCCATTTTCACTTTTTTCCCAAGGCCCTAGTGTTTCTACATAGTGCAACCTGCCTCGATCTCAGTGAGGTTCCGTAGGTATGAATACTTGCAATATTAATTTGTACCGAGTTGATCGTTGTGTAGAGTGTTACTGAGAAGAGCTGTTGTGATTAGTATTTGGTCAGACTTCCACGGTGGTAGCTTGTGCTTCAGTCTTGGTTCGGTCTCTCTCTACACGAAAATATATCTTTGTCACTTCTGCTCTCACCAACCAATGCGAAGACAACTACCAACCAACGCACTTCCACCCAGTCAAGATCCAAAAGAGTCCACAATGAAGGTCGCTAGGGGCTGGCGATTGATCCCATACGCTCTCTTCTTGTCGACAACGCTGGGGAAGGCTCTACGCGGAGGTAAGACACCCCGGTCAATTTCAGGTACTGCTGCTAATCTGGGGTGACATTGCAGGTCCGCCCGCCAGACCCCCAGAGATCGACACCGTCGCGTTTCTCGGAGTGCAAAAGCATCGCCAAGACGTCATTTTCAATGAAGCAGTACATCTCTTGGACTCCATGAGGACTTCGCCGTCCTGCCACCGCGTCGCAGCAACAAGATTGGTCGCATCGTGCCAGTCATTTACGGACATCCGAGACGCCCCCCAGTCAAATAGCCCAGAGAGTCTTGATCTCCTTCGGTCTATCTATGCGGCCAGACTGGCTTTGTGCGAGATCGACGGAGCGGGCACCGTCGTCCCCCCATCATGTCTTCCGGTCACGGTTTCACCACCCCAGCCAAGGAGTCGATTCGGCTTGGGCAATCGGCAGAAAAATACTGATGCTGCAGTAGATGAAGTTCCGAAGGAGGTGCTGGAGCAGTGTCTGAGAAGTCTTGAATCCCGACCTCAATGGTGGACATCATACAGCAACAGTCGGCAGAATGCGCTTATCATATGCCAAGCGACGCGGATGGAAACAGAAAAAGAAGAGCTGATTGAACTGCATCGATCAATTACAAAGAGCAGCTCCAAGTTGAACCATGGCCTTCAAGAAGCTTTGAAGGATGCAGCTTCTCGGCATGAACAGCAAACGGCGTTTGCAAACGCCATTCAAGCTCTGCACACACAGATTGTCACTGAGGCTGGTGCAACAGAATCCTTGCTCAAGCGAACTTTCAATCGCTTTGTTCAAGAAGTTGAAAGTGGCATTGATTCTTTTCAAGAGGCCATGTCGGTGGTGCTGAAGGAGACCCAAGCCAAGACAGGGTATCTTGAAAAGGTGAGATATACTGTCCATATAGCTGGATACCACTAACAGTCTTGTAGGATATTCAAAATGCAACAAGCCAAGTGGAAGCTCTCCAACAGGCATTGGAAGGTGCACACCAAGATGCGCTGATCAGAAGCCAGGAGGCAGCTCGGGCCCAACAATCAAGTGCTGTCACCAGCAATAATATGGTGTCTTCATTGCATCAGTCACTTGATTCAGTAATAGGCTCCGACATGGAGAGGATCTATAGCGGAATGCAAAGGTTTGGTGATTCCATGGTGTGTTAAAACCCTTCCATTCATCTTACCTAGGTAGCTTGACTGACCACGCTGATTATCTCTAGGAATCGTTGACAAACAGAATGAACGCCATCATTCAGCGAGAAACACAAATGGCCGAGGTGAGAGTACCTTCACTTGAGACAATGCCTGTGCTAATCTATGAAGCGCCTCCAACACATGGAAGGGTTCATACAGCAGTCTCAATCAAAAGCTGTTGAGCTGCAAAGGTCCCAGGATCTACAATTTGAAGCACTCTCTGCGAACTCAAGAGCCCAAGAAGCCATTCAATTCCATGCCCAAGTCTCGCAGGCTCTTCTCAGCAAAGCTAGTGCCTCGGCTGCCAACCTGCAGTCAGCAATTGAGGATGCCACAGCCGCCATCAAACGTGGTCCGGGATCCAGCATTGGAGGACATTCTGCCTGGTCTCTCTGCACCATTCTGCTCCTTGTCATTGCCGCACAAAATATCAAGATTGCGATTGGCATAGTCCTCCTTCTCCTTGGTTGGTACAATCTCCACGGGTTCCGGCCTTTGATTCTGACGCATTTACTTCCTCATTTGATTCTAGTGCACTCCCTTGCATTAATCGCCATGCGCTTCATCTGACTATATACCCATCATTATGGCGAACATTCACCGATACACCGATACCCACTGGTCCAGGATTCCCAAGTTATGATCTGGAACTATTTTTCATGGTTTTACTTTTCGTTTCGTCCGAACTTCTACTAAGTCCACGCTCTTATATGACAATATCCACGCACTAGATAGCCCTATACTTCTAATTCATCCCACCTTACCTGGCAACTGCCAAGCTTCACCTACAGCAGTTTTTTCTTCTAATGTAATAATACTGCTAAGATTAAGTTCAGGAATATCCTCATGGTACCCAGCGCTAAGTACGCAGACTTGGCGTCCCGAGGAAGCTCCCACGAAATATGGTCGCGGCCCGAGGGCGCTCGCAGACACATTCCTCCGCGACACGGCTTCGAGCCATTTCGCCATGCCTTCGCTGGGCCGCCGATCTCGAAAAAGACTGTTATTTCCCAATTTTCATACTGGTCCAATTTAATCTGTAACATCTATTCTGGCCTTTTAACTTCATGATCTAGTATACTAGTGTCAGCACAGCCACACCAGCTGTCAGAGCTAAGATAAGATGCGGGACGGGCCCCAATGGTGTGGGGGTGGGCCAATAAGGGGGTCCTGCAGCAAACAAAAACGAAGTCGAAAAGAGTCAACCACCAGGGAAAGGAGAAAGTCGTATACCTTCGAAGAGGAACGCACGTGATGAGAAGAGTATCGTTCTCCTTCTCCTTCTTTTCCTCTTGATTTCTCTTTCCTCTTCAACCCTTTCGTTTGCGTACGATCGCCCTGAAATCATTTTCCACCACATTTCATCCCTACTATTTTATCAAAATGCCTGGTGTTCGTGAGTATACCCAGTTGCCTATCATACTTCCCCGGTCTCGGTCGCTGTCCTATGCATGGTACTTACATTTTTCAGCATTGGATGCTTTGAAACAGGTGAAGAAGGGCCTGAAGGGCCTCTTCCGTCGCAAGAAGAAGAAGAACGAGGACCCGGAGAACCCTCCTGCCGCCGAGGCCACTGATGCCTCCGCTGCTGCTCCCGCTTCTGGTATGCTACAATTTCCACTATACTTGCCTGTCCACTGTAGTTCATTGAATCATTCTGGTTTCATACCTTGATTTCCAACTAACTAACCAATTCTTCTAGGCGCCGCCAAGTCGCCTGAGGCTAAGCCCGAGGGCAAGGAGGCGCCCGCTGCTGAAGGAGCTGCCAACCCTCGCTCCGAGGCCCCCGCTCTTACTATCGTGGAGCCCACCGTCCCCCTGACTGATGCCACCAGCCAGACGGAGTTCCCTGCTGCTGAGGCTCAGCCTTCCACTAAGGTCGCGCAGCCTGCTGCCACCACTGGTCAGTATCCTCCCTGTGTATGAACCAGTAGAATATGCCACTGACAGTTCTAGATGCCGGCTCTTCCAAGTAAAGGAATTGCCTTACCCCCACATGGTTCACTGCGGCTGGCCATGATCCTGCGAGTCTGATCACAGTTTTTTCCTTTTCCATTTTCCGTGGCTCCTCGATTGTTTCAACTTACAAGCTTGTCATTGCATGTCTTGCGTTTCTTGATTCTAGAGCGAACCATGTGCTCCATTGTCCCTGATAGTTTCGAGTTGATCAGACCGTTTAATAGCAATAAGTATCCAAAACCTCCTGTTCATTGTAAACATTACTCTGTAGACTCTTTAGCCCATCGATCCAGGGACTAGCCTTCATCTCATGGATCGAGGCTCCTTGTCACACGCAGAAGATACGAGGAAGCTGTATTCCTTTGCCGCCACTCGAGGGAATCACCACGTTTCGACCATCATGCGCTTCATGTTCTGTACATCTCATCCGGCTCATCCTTTACCCGCCGCTTAATCGACCTTCCCTTCTCAAAGCCCTAAGTCCAAGGCCTTTCATCTCGCAATAGAGACTCGGATCAACCAAGCTGACGAGCCTTGCAGTCATCGTGTCCCCCCTCGTTCTCCCTACACCGCAGCGAACACTCATACCTCCCAGAGCCAACTTGATCAACACTTGTGCATCGCAAGTGAAGATAATCCCACATACCAGTTCATTGATGGACTCAGGCGCATCTGGCGTCTAAGCTGAAGCCAGGATGCACTTGAACCACTATCAATCCTCCAAGCCAGAGATGAGACGATTCATCGGCTTCCTACAACAGACAAGCTAGTTTGCATCCCGCAGACATCTACACAGTCTGGAAGCATTAATGGACACATGCCCATTACCGTATGCAAGCTAGTATCTTTGCAAACAACTTGTGAGCTTCTGTACTTGCAATGTGCACCACTGTAGCTCACCAC
The DNA here is from genome assembly GCA_911174995.1 of Penicillium olsonii. Lineage (NCBI taxonomy): Eukaryota > Fungi > Ascomycota > Eurotiomycetes > Eurotiales > Aspergillaceae > Penicillium > Penicillium olsonii. Next base: position 65,485 of record CAJVNO010000005.1, on the reverse strand, counting down.
CCTAGGTCGAGCTTTTTCGAACTGGCTAAATGACCACCAGCACGACAAAAACGGGCTCAAAATAACATACAGAATCCCTAATAATCCCCCAAACGATGATACCTTCCACGCCTCTTGTTGCCACGTATTTCCACGCACCATAAAACATCATCAGATCTGCTTCGCAGGTCACCTTTCGGGATCGCCTCTCGTGTTGAACTGATGAATCAGAGCGAGCTCGCCTTCGAACCCTCCGTCCTCCTCTACGAAAGGGGATACACATACTCCAAATCAGTGAAATTGGCTTACAACGAACCAAAGTGAAGGATTGGTTGTACCAACGCCATCGTGATCTTCACCCCCAGGATCGCCTGGCACAAGATTTGTCTATTGCACGACAGACACAGATAGAAGAGTGAATCACAAAATTTGTGGCTTCGGCTCAATCGATTTGGTGTCATGCTACGAGTATCATCACAAGAGCATCTACACAATGTGAAAGGGATCAAGTTAGGGTATCAAATTCCGAATACAGTCTAGCGTCTAATTCTCTCCACCAGATGAAGCATCATCCCCCTCAGCCATAGCAATATCTTCAACACTCACACCAGCCGCTGCAGCCTTCTGCTCCCGGGCCTTTTGTCTACGCTTGAGCTTTCTCTCGCGGTTCTTTCGTGTGCGCTTCTCTGCATCTTGCTCCTTTGCTACCTGGGCTGCAGTAACCCGCTTGCGCAGCTGGACACGTCTCTTTTTCCCGGGCTTCTTTCGAGTCAGTGGACTCTTGGTCACGGGCGCTCCTTCTACCGCGTAGATTGGGAGACTGCCAGCTGGCCGTGGTGTTTTGGTTTGATGGCGCTTGAGATGGATTACTCGCCAGGGGAGATGGCATCCAGGCTATAACTCGGTTAGTGAGACTTCAAGGGAATGGATTGTGCAGTATGGTGGTGTCCACATACCCAAGACTGTGACTGCGCCCATCCAAGCATGTCCTCCCCGCTGACGGCCATGTTCTCGAATTGTTGTTGCTTTTCAGCTAGCTGCGCTGCTTCTTCTGGACTGATGTTGCCCCCATGCGTGGACGAGAGTATGGGTGTGGAGAAGTAATAATCCCAATCACGATGCGCTTTCACAAATCCACCTTCCGATGGGTCGCCAGAGCCCGGGGTTGGCGAATGAAGCCGGATTCGTAGCTTTTGGGTTGTGCCGGGAGACTTAGCAGCTGATCCCTTGGACTTTTGATCTTTGCTGCCGTCTACTTCTGGTCCTTGGGGCGCCTCTGTGGACTTGGCGGGGGCACTGAACAGGCGGAACTCAAATTCTTGCTCGTCCTCCTCGTCGGCGGGCTGGGAAGGGTGAGAGTCTTTCTCATTGGATTCCGGTGCGTCATTCAAGTGATCCAGGTTGAGCAATTTCCCCAGTCGAGCGTAGGCATCCTGTGCTGCAGAGTCATCGGGTGCTGGGGAAGGTGAGCGGGATGACGCCGGAGAGCGCATTTCATCGCGGCGAACCCTAGATAGAATATATTAGCCAGTGCTTGATTGAGAGAATGACATCCAATGCTCCATACCGCTTGGCCTGTGGTTCTTCAAACATATTGTGTGTGCAGAGAAGACAAGATCCCCGGCGCCAGAAAATGCCGATTTGAGCGCCAAGACATCGGCCTCTTATCGATGACATGGCACGGACCTCAGACTTGAACGTCCCTTTCTCTCGATTCACTCTGTACTCTGCACTTGACCTTCTCACTATTCGTTTCCTTGTATCTTGTGCTTCTGCATACACGTTCCTTTCCAAGATAATCCCTGACCTCCACACTGGTTCCTTCGCGATTGGCGGTTAATGCCTCGTGCCCATCGCATAGCGCAAACGTGCACCTTACAACACCAACCCACCCCCCACTCCCACTCCCTCTAAATGGGTGTCTGTGCCTCCTGCCTCGGTGGCAATCGCCATGAGTCTCCAGAGGTAAGTCCCAAGACGGCCACCCCACCTGCTGCATTACCTCGGCTTAATGCGCGATCCATGGGGTGATCGGCGATGACCATCTTCTAACATTTCGTTCTTGAAGCCCGAGTCCTCCCGTCTACTCGAAGACGACCCTTACCAAGCGGGGTACGGCTATGGTGCGCTCAACCATGCTCAACAGGCTAGTCAGCCGGATCCGGAATATGTGAGGCGTGAGCGAGAGGCATTGGAGTCCATATGTCAACGCACGTCGGAGTAAGTCAAATTTGATGGCTAGATACAAGCTGGCGATCATCAATTGTGTGGGAAATGTTGCTAAGTCAATATCCTAGCTCTGTCATCGATATTTGGTCCATCCAGCCACAAGCCCACCTACAACCACAAGCCACTCTTCATACGCCCATCTCTGCATCCCCCGCCCCATCACACCAAACAGATGGAACAACACCCGTCACATCTACCCACCGCACATCGCCACCAAGCAGACCTACTTCCGGGGCAGAGGGCGCTGTTCCAAAACACTGGGGGGAGGTAGTTGTCAACCCGAACAAGAAGCGCTCCCGACCCGATATGAACACCGATCTCAAAGTCAACCATGATGTCTTTGGAGTGTTGAAAATCAAGTAGTGAGAATGTGGCTCCTCGGGCTGGAAATCGATCGCTACACACTGACGATGATGAGGTACATGACAAAAGGTGTGGGGATCGAACTGAGTGGACAGGAAGGTCCTGGAGGGCCCGTTGTTTTGTCTCTTTGCGCGTTCTTCTATTCTTGCGGAAGTTTGATTTCATTGCATGATCGCAGGTCGACTGTTCTTTTTTTTTTTTGCAAATATAGCCATTTCTCCTGTCACCCCGTTCTGCTAATACCCCTTGACAGACCCCTTTCTTTTGTATCAGATTTCACCTTCGCTACATCTTGATTTTCCGTTCTGCTGGCGTCTTTAGAATGTTGTTCGTTCGAGTCCATCCGCATCGTCTTGTTTATTGTGATCTGCCTGTATATTTGGTCTCTTCCGAGGTTGTGTTTCTGTCATTCCATGGTCTTAAGATAAGGACATAAATGAATTCGTTCATTCTACACATTGCACAATGGCTGAAGCACTGCTATGCATGAATCTCTTCCAAGTTGCTGGAAGTGACCGCTGGACCCGGCGATGTCAGACAAATGTTCTTTGCGAAGTCAACCCTATATCCGGTCCCCATAAACTCGCACCCGTGACCATTGAAGTGCGGGCCATGGTGTGTTCAATGAACCCTCTACGGTCGTAAAATACACTTCAAGGTTCTCTACTGCATTTAGTGAACTCGAGATAAAAGCACAGGAGGATGTTGAGCAGCCTTGGAGGGGATAGATAACTATGGAAATAGGAATATAGAATTGGGAAAGAAACGAACGCCCGCTGATCCTGTTCGAACATGGATATAGAATAGAGCTGAGAGATGCATTATGTCCTGGCCGGGCCGATCTCGGACCTGGCGTTGCAATATCGTGACTAGACATCGTCCATGGTGCCTGCTGGCTCTTCACCGCCGGAATCATAGCTTCCAGCGGAGCTTAGTTCGTCTTCAGATTCAGTATCCTCGCCGGCCTCATCCACCGCTTCTTTGCTAGCGTATTTGGCAACATATTCTAGGTGGGGTCAGCACTAGTGGAGCAGCGCTCGGCCCTGTAGAAACGTACCTTTCACCTTGGCCTCATATGCCTTGGGTTCTCTCATTAACAGCGCGGCTGCTTCGCCATTGAGGGGGTCGGCCGGGTTCGGGTAGCGAAGGAGCTGAGGGAGGAAGACCTCAAAGATATTGAGCATGTCGTACATCGGGGACCATGTTTGGTTGATCACATCGAGGCAGACTGAGCCCGATCTATGCCCAATAAGCGTTAGTTCCCAGACTATTGGTAGCACGCAGTCCACCCCGGCTTACAACTCATCAATGTTTGGATGGAATATCCGATTCACAAATCCAATGCTCGGGCTCTTGTATGGGTACTGGTCGGGCAGCTCGACATGTATTTTCCAATGGCCTCCGGTGAATGGCGCTAAAACACTTAGTATGATGTCATAGCGAACCCTCAAGAATAGGACCTACTCTCTTCTGGGCCCTTGAACCGCACGTAGAATTCTTGCCTGGTTGTATGTTGGTATTGTGGGGTATCAGGGGGGTCGGAGTACATACACTGGGTGTCAAATATTAGTACCAGCCATGACTCAATGATCAGGAGACTTACTGTTGTCATTCACCAGTGTCACCTCATAGTCACTCATAAGCCTATAGGACCCGTTAGATTCGCTTCTAGTGGTCGAGTCTGCTTGCTAATGCCGGGTGAGAGGCGTAAGAGCGACAGCTGAAGGAGCATGGGGTTGGGACTCTCTCGTACATCCTAACAGAGGGTCAGCAACCAAAGGATTCCCAGAGATTTTTGTTCGAGCAAGCATACTTCATGACCTAAACGAAACGAACGTCCATCGTCAGCATCCGCCGAGACACAGCTTATCAGACTATCCGTGACACGACTTACATCTGTCTCGATTCTGCGCTTTGGGCTACTCATTATGGCGATACAAACAATTCAGCGGGTTATTGGCTTCAGGGGAATGTTTGCGTCGAATTTTCGGAAGAACGTGAGGGACCAAAGGGATCCTAGTGGCGTACGGAGTACAGTTCAAGCAGATCGAGATCGGAGCGGGGAAGTATTGAGCGGGGTCGTGAGATGCTCCCGGGTGAGGAACGGCTGAGCAATAGAGCAGATACCCGATGGTATAGCCAGTATGTAAGGCAAATATGAAGCACGAAAGAGATCGATGGGAGCTGAGAGCACAAAGAAGAGAGGAAGCTATCAAGGTTGGCAATGATGAGTGGTTGAGTCAGCATCGCCCCACCCGCTTACGGAGTATACGTTGGACAAATGTTCCCGTTTTCTACTTCATGCACAGTAGTCTGAACGTCTTGGATCATATTTCTACTTGAATGAAATACGTTTGACAGAGAGCTTCCAAGTTGGAATCAATTAAGGCCTCTGAATAGCCCAATTTGTGATCATTCTTTGGACATCCACACAACAGATGAATCCTAGCAAACCGAAAATCATGGACGCTGGTAGTACAGTAGGTATTCACGCCCCAAAAGGTACTAGTACTAGGCAATCCAATACGAAATACGAAGGGGTAAGGAGTAATGATTTTCCAAGGTTCTCATATGAAAATCCCTGGGACATCCATGGATATATGTCTAGCATATCTGAACCTTGGAACACTGGACAGCATCGAATAACTTCAGGTTTAGTGTTGCTCCTCCTGTGGAAAATGGAATTTCACGGCACCCTCAGCTAGCGCCTGATTCTGACTATTCTTCTGGGCAATAAAGGAGCTGATGTATTCCGGAACGGCCGCAACTTGACTGTCGCCGCTAGGGATGGGGGCCCCAAGAGTCTCCCAGACAGGTATGACGCCAGTCCAGACAGTCTTGGTCACCTGCTCATTGTCGGAGTCCTTGCGCTCATCGGAAACTCCCCCGTCACGGATCTTACCACTACCACCAACGATCTTGACCTTGAGTATGACCGTCGATTGCATCTCAGCGCGATCTGGCGGCACCCGCGAGTGATCCCAACGGTCTTCGAGTACAGAGTTGGTGATCAGCTTCATGGCCCAAAGCTTCTCCTCTTCATCGGTGACAAGACTTGCATAGCCGTGTAGAATGGCAGAGCGGTAGTTATAGCTGTGCGAGTTTGGTGTGAGTGACAGAATCAATCCATCTACCTTGCTGGTTGCCACGCAGATTGGAAGACCTTGCCCCTCGGGACTGTTCCTGGCCAGATTCATGATGCGGGAGCTGACGTAGCCATGAAGGTAGCAGTCAAGAGGCTCGTCGATGCTAGCAGACGGATATTCGAATGATCCCATTTGTCCGATCATTGGCAGGATTGCCGGAAAAGGATCTTCCAAGCCAGAATTGAAGGAAACATGAAGGACCTGCGAGTCATTGATGATACGATGGATGGGGCCCAGATCGTAGGTTGCTGGTTCATACGGTCAGCGTGTGGACATTCCAAGGTTACCGCTGATATATAAGGGTACGCGGATAGACGTGATCTCCATCTACTTACCACGATGTTTGTAGCGGTTTGCCGTGTTGAAGGGCCGCTTTGGATAAGTCAAGGTTCGTCCCATGATTGATTTGTAGATGTAATACAGAGCCAGAAGGACAAACAGAGCTCTTTAAGTACCGGGGCAGACCGATGAATCATACCTAGAGATCCGGGGTGAGATACGACATTCCATTCAAGTAGGTCCATCCGGGACAATCATTCCCCACAGAGTCATTCAGATGCGCACAGATACCGCGCAAGTCCAGCCAAAGGGCGTGGAAAGATCAAGGTCGATTCCCAACACGGCGGAGGTGATTGGCGCACACCGCCGGCAGAGCGGACAGCTCCGCGATAACAACGCTGATTCTTATCACTCACTGTGTTACAGACATGGCGTCCAGGATTCTCGCTCGCCAGTGCGCATTGCACATACGAGCACCTCTCCGTCAATCCCTGCGTCTATTGCCGAGATGCAATTTCCACCGAAGCTATGCTACATCGGTCCCCGCCGCGGACCTGAAGTTCGGCCAGCCGTTGCATGAAACACACCCTCACATCTTGAGTCCAGGCGAACGTGAGTCATTCTCTCCTTTCTTGGCCTGTATTTCGAAGCTTACTGAACATGTGTAGTGACGCCCGGAATCACCGCCCTTGAGTATGCTCAGCGCCGCTCAAAACTCGCCAACAAGCTACCACAAGGCGCGATTGCGGTGTTAGCCGCCTCGGAGGTCAAGTATCGCGCTTCGGGGATCTTCAATGAGTACCGACAGGACTCCAACTTCTTCTATTTGACTGGTGAGTGTGGGAAGGACTCATGACCTTAGGACTCACGTGGGACTAACAGGCGCCGAATAGGATACAACGAACCAAACGCACTGGCAATTATCGCGAATGACGGCTCGGGGGACAACCACGTATTCCATCTCTATGTCCGGGAGAAAGATGCCAAGGCAGAGCTCTGGGATGGAGCACGCTCCGGTACTCAAGCTGCCAAGGATGTTTTCAACGCCGATGAGGTATGGCAGATAGCTTCGAGGGAACAGGATTTCGAACTAACACTGAAGACAGTCGGGGAACATCGAACGCATCGGAGATCTCTTACCCAGCATCGTCCAGGGGGCCACAGAGGTCTACTCAGACATTCCTACATTTGATGGTTCGAGGTCATCGTTGAATCGCTACTTGTACGGCCCGACAGTCGCATCGGAGAAGCTCAGAAAGGTCGTCGACAACCGCAGAGTCAAGCCTTTGAAGCATCTGCTCAACGAGATGAGGGTCACCAAGAGCGAAAACGAGGTTGTGCAGATGCGCCGTCTGGGCCAAGCTTCTGGTCGAGCTTTCACAGAAGCTATGCGCCAGGACTTCACTCGCGAAAAGGATCTATACTCGTTCTTGGAATATCAGTTCAAGGTCAATGGATGTGATACCAATGCTTTCGTTCCCGTGGTCGCGGGCGGCCAGGTAAATCTTTCAGCTTTCTCTTGACTCTCTACTTCGTACTGACGAACGCAGAACGCCTTGGCCATCCATTACACACGAAACGACGACGTGCTTAAGTTGGTTTTCTTCCAATTCCACTTACCAACGTGAGGTGCATACTGACAATAATGGCAGGGATGGTGATCTCGTGCTTGTTGATGGCGGTGGTGTAGGTCGATTGCGAACAGATTGCCCAAGTTGAACGCTGACACAATTGCAGGAGTGGGGAACTTATATCTCCGACATCACTAGAACTTGGCCGGTAAATGGCAAGTTCACCGATCCCCAACGTGATTTGTACAATGCCGTGCTCAACGTGCATCGACGATGCCTTTCACTGTGCCGCGAGACTTCTAACCTCTCCCTGGACAAACTCCATGGTATTGCCGAACACGGGTTGAAAGATGAGCTCAAATCCCTGGGCTTCGATGTTTCTGGCGATGTATGTATTTCTACTCCGACATGGAATACCGACTGATAAAAGCAGGCCCTGAACATTCTCTTCCCTCACCATCTGGGCCACTACGTTGGTCTCGATGTGCACGACTGCCCCGGATATTCTCGAGGCTACGACCTGAAGGCAGGTCAATGTATCACCATCGAACCGTTCGTGCCATCAGTCTTGTTTGCTTCACCTTGAAACACGCTAATGTACACCAGGGGTATCTACGTTCCCAACGACGAGCGTTGGCCGGCCCACTTCCGGGGTATCGGCATCCGGATTGAAGACAGTGTTTGCGTCGGCGACGAACACCCGATTGTTCTGACTCCCGAGGCCGTCAAAGAAGTAAGTCTCCCCATGTTCCCCACGTTTCCAACATTTGCAGTTCTGGACGCTAAACTGTGCCAGGTTGAGGACATCGAGGCACTGCGTAGTTAGAGGTGATGTGTATAGTCGTCCGATACCTTCGAATTTCCATGTACAATAGCATTCGGGCTCCAAGTACGGAGTACTGCATGATTAACTTCAAGACCCCTTAATCTGTCTCTTCCATACCCCACAAGTTTGCCAATAACCTTGCTTAAATTCCTTGGTGGCTGGTCGGGGGCTGTTTGGCTTGGCTGTTTGGAGGCTGGGTCGGGTGGTTGGATGCAACTATATAGGGACTGTAAAGAAGCCAGTCGCAAAGGAGACCGAGAATGAAATAAAAAGAAAGGGAAGAATCCTGGTCGCGGTCAAGGAATGTAATGTTGATGTCCGCGCGCTGCTGTTGGTTGTCGGGCCTCCGCCCAAAACAAACTGAGCTCCACACCACACGACTTGCTTTGATCTTCTCTCCTCCTCTCCTTTAGGACCAACCTCGACTCTCTCTTCTCAACTTCGAGCACCTCTTCACTTCTTCCAGTCCCTTGTTCGAAAATGTTCTTTTAATCGATTTCCCTGTCAAGACGTCTAGCCCGTCGCGTGTTATCCCAGTACCCCTCTCTCCGTCGACATCTGCAAGGCTATCAAACGCGTCAACTCTGCCAACCTGCCCTCCAATGGCAACTGTGTTCGTACCGCCATCGCCACAAACCTCCCTGACTATGGCGACTCGTCGCCCACTCGCAAATGTGCCGAATGCAACCAATTCTCCACACAGGGCAGGCCTTTTGCCTGCAAAACGATCTCGATCAACTCATATGGAAATGCCATACGGACAACCGCCACCAAAGAAACAAGTGATGGACGGAATGGACTACGAAACGGGGAGGTCTGTCATTTCGACGACTCAGAACACGGACTCGAAACTATTTGCCCGACGCTCGAACAACGCGACCCCGAGCGCCTTTGAGAAGAAACTCGTTGCTGCCAGAGAGAAGGAACGCCAGCCGGCAGCTAAACCAGTCAAAGTCGAAAATATGGATTCAATTCGGCAATGGCAGCGCCACTACCGAAAGGCGTTTCCTTCGTTTGTTTTTTACTTCGATAGTATGCCGGAAGAGATGCGACGCAAATGTTCTCGCCAAGTCATTGCACTCGGAGCTGTAAGTAATTTCATATCCTTCTCACTTCTGCTTGCCTCGATCATCCTGATCATTGTCTTCCCCCAACCAAGAGAGCTTTTTTCCTCTTGACTGACATCATTCTAGCGCGAGGAGAAGTTCTTCTCACGTCTGGTGACTCACGTTGTTACTTCACGTACTATCCCTCCCGAATCGGCGGCCGTTGAAACGACCAGTGGCGACAGCAGCGTCCAAACCGTCAATCCTTCTCTCTTGGAGAGGAACGGAGAGCCGCACATTCACACACTCAAAAACGAAACTCGGCGTGACCAAGGAACCAAGGATATTCTTCAACGAGCTCGACAAATGGGCATGAAGATCTGGGCATTGGAAAAGCTTCAGCGTATGATCGCTACAATCAACGACAGTGATATTTGCAACGGCCAATACGACAACATCCTACGCACCAAAGGCGCCAGCGCTGCGCATGGGAAAGGTGAAAATGATCTTTCCCGGGTGCTTCGCCAGGAACTATTGAACGGACCATCTGATCGAGATCCATTGGCATCTATGGAGATGTTGATGTTCAAGGGACCATTCATTTACATCCACGACATGAATGAAAAGACCAAGCCGGTTTTGGTCCGCGAATACTCCCGCGTTGCTCGACGACAGGACGGGGCCTGGCCTCAATTCAGGAGTGCACCTTTGGGCAAATGTCCTTTCATTGACGAGCCCCCAAGCAGAAAGGAGTACGATCGTCATCGACTCCGTCAGCTTCAAAAGGAGAAGAAGGCGGCTGCTGTGAAGGCCGAAGCTCAGCCGAAAGCTCCTGCTTCCGCTCCCAAGACTGCTCAAGAGGAACAGGCAACGGAGCTGGCCAAGCCGACTGCCCAGCATGAGGAGCGTGTTTCGCCACCCATTCAGCAAGACACCCCAAAGCCACCCGTCGATGATAACCTCGAGCGGAAGAGCTCAGAAAGTTTCATCCCTCCCCACTTCCCTCGCACCGGTCCTTTCTATACCGGTCATGAGCCAGCGGCTTCCGGTGTTCAACCGTCTAATATGACATCCGCTATCCGGTCCCAGATGATCTCATCAACTGCTGCAGCACCAGGAGCAAAAGCTGGCTTAAGCAAAGAGGTACACGGTCTCAAGAGAAAGGTGCTCGAGAAGGGCACTGGGGCTTTTACAGCTGGGTCGATGGCCGCGCCTCAACGATCAGCTGCAGTTCCCATGAAGGATAACCTCAACCCCCCGGGCAAATCGAGTGTTTCCCACAATGAAAACCAAGGCCACCAAGATCACGCCGGCTCCAAACGGACCAGAGATGAGAAGGATGCACAGCAGAAGAAGCCCGAAAGGCGAAGGGACCCCAAGCCTGGTTATTGTGAGAACTGCAGAGACAAGTTCGATGACTTTGAAGAGGTAAGATCTGCTGAAGTCTTGTTTTTAGGAAACCGTCACTGACTCTTTCATAGCACACTCTGACTCGAAAACATCGCCGCTTTGCCGCGAACTCAACGAACTGGGCTGAACTTGACGCCCTTCTATCTGAAATCCAACGTCCCCTTAAGGATGAATACGAATATCACGAATAGGCCTGTTGTTCTCTACTGCACGCCATGATTTATTTTGGACCTCGACAGCACCCGTTCTCGAATACCTACACTTCGTCCCTAGTGCCCGTCGAGATTGCATTTTGATTTTAAATTCTTGCCTCACTGCAACTTTCTTCCCGCCCGTCATGTCAGACTTGGACTTCGACTGCATAATCAATCCCTCGACATAGACGCACATGCATGGTGGCGTTTTCTTTGTTCTTCTCTGCATCAGCAACATCATCGACCGGAGGTTTTCCCTGCTTGATTTGACCTGTTCTCAGGTCGTCCACTCATTTACCGCATTTTTACTTCTTCGCATTGTATTCAATATCTCATTTCTCAAGGATCCGCTCTGAATGCCTCGTTCACCGACCGCATTCCTGGATCCACTACCCGTGCCTCGAACTTTGCTATGCGCGCTGTTCTGCTCAAGCGATCACGCAGCCTGTGTTGTGCGTTTCGCGCTTGGATCGTATGACGATTCCAAGATTGAATGGGCTCATGCATATGTCCCTCGGGTCCTTCGCATAGCTCCATCTCACGTTATTCTCTCATGTTTTGGTCCTACGGGCCCACTTTTCCTATCTCAACTTCTCCTTCTGTCTGGCTGGTGGTGCTTTGTTTTCGACATTGCCCAACAGGTAATTGAGTCTCCATGGATGAGACTATCCCATTCTCGTGACATCATTCCCCCGAATAAGCATTTATTTGCCTCGATGATCTCTATGCAGCTTGTATCGTGCTAATTGAAATGTCTGTTCTCAAACGAAGAGTGTAAACAGATCCTCGTAGGCTTGGAAGATCTTAGGGATTCATAGATGTGCTCTGTCCCAATGCGGTAATTACCTCGGCGTCGACGGATCCACCATTCGCCTATTAGGCAGGCGGTGAACTTCACCACCAGGCGGTGAGAGGAAACAAAGCAGTCCCTTGGACAGCCCTTCCAGGGTTGCGAGGTTGGCTTTGTCTTCTTGCACAAGGTCTACGTCCTGGAACCCCGAGATTCCGTCAAGTGCGATGTATCCCTCCCCAGTGACTGTCGCGACCTGGCTGTTCTCGGCGTGACGATATAGAGCCTTGCCCCGCAAAACATCTCGGCAGTCGGCAGTAAAAAGATGCCCTGGGAGAATTTTTGATGCTCCCGTCTACGCCGCATAACCCAGCACGTCCGGACGAATGGATCTATGAAGCTGAGATTTGTCCATAAATACGCTGAGCATTACCAAGGTACTCTACAGCTGACTGAGATTGGTGGTGTGGCCGACTGCTAGCTCGTGTGATCGTGTCTACAGATCCATTGAGCGGATAGAGCGTGACCTGCAAGCCGAAACATCGAATCACATTTCACATCAGGATCCATATTGAATTGATCGAAATAGCCTTGCAAACCACAATGGCAGCACCAAGCCTCGCGCTGCGACGACCAGCGCTTCTTTCATCGTTCGTCAAGTCAGCCGCGCCCTCCCGAACACATTGGAAATACCCCCTCTCCACTCGCTATGATCAATCGCCCCTGGCACCGAGCACACATTCATTGCAAAAACGGCACAGTTCATATTCAGGACCGGCACTGGGTGACAATGGCAAGCCGCGGAAGAAGGTTACCATCCAAACATTGCGGAATCTGTACAAGAAAGGCGAGCCGATCGCCATGTTAACGGCGCATGACTTCCCCAGTGCGCACGTGGCAGATGCGTCGGGGATGGATATCATTTTGGTGGGCGATAGTTTGGGAATGGTTGCCTTGGGATTGGACAATACCACGGAGGTAGTGATGGACGAGATGATTTTGCATTGTCGGAGTGTGGCGCGGGCAGCGAAGAGCGCTTTTATTGTGAGTTTCACAGTCAGATCCTTCACGTGAAGTCGCAAACTGACGTTTGGAATGATAGATCGGTGATCTACCGATGGGCTCGTACGAAGTCTCCGCCGAACAAGCCATTGAATCATCGCTGCGGCTAGTCAAAGAAGGCCGTGTGCACGGCGTCAAAATCGAAGGCGGTGCAGAACTCGCATCTACCATCAAACGCATCACACAAGCTGGGGTGCCGGTAGTGGGACATGTTGGGCTGACCCCGCAGCGACAAAATGCCCTCGGTGGTTTCCGCGTCCAAGGAAAGTCTCGAGCCAGCGCATTGGGCTTGCTGGAGGATGCACTGGCAATGCAAGAAGCAGGCGCATTCATGCTTGTCTTGGAAGCTATGCCGTCGGAGATAGCGGCGATCATCACAAAAAAACTCCACATCCCGACCATAGGGATTGGCGCTGGCAAGGGCTGCTCGGGCCAGGTCCTTGTGCAGGTTGACATGACAGGCAATTTCCAGCCTGGTCGGTTTGTTCCAAAATTCGTGAAGCAATATGCCGATGTCTGGGGAGAGGCGGCGCGGGGCATCTCGCTCTACCGGGATGAGGTCAAGAGTCATGAATTCCCTTCCGAGAAATACACATATCCCATCACGCCCGATGAACTCGCCGCCTTTGAGAAGGCCGTGGGCGAGATATATGGCGAGTGATGATCGCGCCAGTAATCCTTATTGTTTCCAGTGACCGTTCTGCATGTGACATAGCCCATTCCATCATCATTGTACATAGCATCTGCCGTCTGCTTGCGCTGTTCTAACCGAAGGCTGGCGTCATTGAATATGCGACGATCAATTGGTCGTCGGTCTTGAAGCACTATATCGTAGGCTGGCGTTAGAATATCCAGTCCGCATGTAAGAGTAGCGCTACTCACTCTCCAAAGCCCGCCCACTCCTTCATCCAAGCCAGGGGCGAATACGCTGTTGACATAACAGAAAACCGAATCGGTCTCTTTGCAATCCAGCTTTTTGCGGAGGAACTTGACGACGGTTTCGAATTTCTGTGACGCGCTGACCTTGAACACTCTGTTCTTCAGAATCGGGGCAGATGGCAGAGGCTGGAACCGTACGGTGACTATGATGGTCAGTTGCAACTCCAATGCGAAGGAAAGCACACTCACCCTTCCCTGAATCAATAGTCTCGACGTCTGCCAGTGCCTGTGTTGCGTCCCGAGGGAGATTAGTTAGCATGACCGAGGCCGACATGTTCATTTGGAGATCTGCGCCATGGTCGTCTGGTATGGGAGCGCTGGGGGCATCCGCATTATGAGGACGAAGAGGGAGGTCGTCTGCGCTTGGATTCATGTTGGTGAGATGAGGTGTTGTGAAGGGGACGTGGAGCGCGGCAACCTTATTGGCCCCGCACTCTCTCCTCTCCTTTCTCCGCGATGCACTTCACTTCCAAGGCTGCTTGACAGTAACTTGGAGCAACGTCTTGATTCCGACAAGTTGCAAACTCCGGTTGCGATGGGTGAATCCTCACACTACGGAGTACTCGGTGACCACTTATGGCAATGGACCTTGCAGGCTCTCTGCCTGGGATTGGCTCTTGAATGGAGTAGATCGGGCCCGTTGACGAGCTGTGCACTGAGGTAGTGATCTACTGGCTTTGAGAACCTTGGAAGTCAAAGAGAGATCAATGGTAAAGGGAGAAGGCGCCCCCAACGGAGTTCACGGAAACTGCAATGTCAACACATCCAAATCAGATCATTCCATGACCCTCTCTCCGATTTTTCTTCAAACCTATCTATCTCTCGATGTCTCTCTCATCAGCTTCACCAAGATCCCAGTTATGACGCTCGTCTGGCATGGTCACTTCTCCTTCGATGGCACTCAGTTTACGACCAGTCCCCAGGAAGATTTCCGCGTCGCCCGAGTGACCAACGAAGAGCTGCGTGATATCTCCGACCCAAGCGGCAGATCTGATCCTGATCTGCCTTGGTATCAAGCACAGCTGATGCACTTTGGCCTCCCGGCGTCAAACCACAAGCCAACTGCGAAGATGCGCCTTCTCGACGCCTTTCAGGATGGGACTTTGACTGTACCATGCGGGATCCTCAAACTGGAAGACCAGTTGCGGAAAGAATGGAGATCAAGATATCTCGAAGGCGACTTGCAGGCTCTGTCTCTGGATACGGGCAATACTGTGAAAGCGACCATCGCCTCTGAGGCACCTGCGGCTCATTTGGGCTCCCCATTCTGCCCAGGAGAGCACATCGGCACCGGAAGGACGTGCCAGAACCAGTCACAGAAGAGAAAAGCAACAGGGCGCCCTGATCTGCAGGTGCATCAACCGAAGAGAACTAAGTCTGAGGGACAGGCATTTTGCCCCATCCAGAATTTTGCACGAGGCGATGGCTGTTATGGTGTCACCTTGAGCTCGCACTTCAACGCTCACAACCCCACCACTATGTCCCAAGGCAAATTGGCTCCCAGTTCTCGCTCAGAGGCAGAATCGACCGCGAATCCGCTCTCATTGCCCAGCACAGCCAACACACAGACTCGATGCCAGCCCAGCGCTTTCTCATGCCAGTCAGACCACCCAGCAGTAAGGTGATCTTGACCAATATCCGCATCTTCCCATTGTCTCACAGGAACTCCTAGGACCAAAGCTTTTGTGGTGCCACGCACAAAGAATTTGGGACTCGATGGGATCGTTGATTACCAACGAGGCATCTAGCCACATATCATGGACCGAGTTCATTCAGCACAGGACAACAGCCACATGCGTTTGTTTGGGAATGATTATGCACTTGCATCTGTGGCCAGAGTCTTGGCTATCACTAATGGCACGCATCGAAATGTACAGTGTGACTTGCACTTTCTATCGACCTGAATACGACCTCTGACCTGGAGGTATGGGGCGATTTTTACTCAACGGCCGTCAGCAGAATCCTGTACGGCTTGGACCCCCAAACAGGAGTGTTGTCTCAGATTCCGCTAACCACATGGCACAGAATGTGGCTTGGGATCAGCACATGGTATGTCTCTTGAGAATGGCACATATCTATCTCTTCCATTGTCCAAACCCTCATATTCAGAGGCCAGAAATCCCTTGAGCAATACCTGTCTCTGCCAGGAAGTCCGAACAGAATAAAGAAGCATTGGGTCAGTCTTGGTTGATGGAAGCAGTCACGTTCTCTGGTGCATCAGCACCCAGGTAACCGCCTGGGCACAAGTTTGTGTAAATGGATTCCGATAGCGATGGAATGAAATAAACCTCAGCTCTTGATGTCTATCATTGGAGAAAAAGCCACTATGTACGGCCGGGGGTATTAAAGAATGATATACAGCGTGCTTGTGTATCAGCGAGTGCAAACTGAAAGGGAGCATCAACAAGCCCAAGTGACCTTTCCCACTGTGGGTCCAGATACCATGGCTTGATCAACGTCACTTCGAAGACCGGGGCTTGCTGGATCTGGTGTAGCGGCATGAGCCAATCGTCCAAGCACTTTGTGACGTGGGGATATAGATGCACCACCAGACTTCGGAGGTTTGGCATTTTTTCAGCCAGAACCCGACAGCACGAATCCCAAGTCGGTCCACCAGGATCTGAAAAACTGAGTTGAACCGTTCGAATCATACTCATGCGTTGTGGCAACAGCGTGAGAGACAGATCCACGATTGTGGCTGTATTGTTAAAAAGAAACATGTTGTTTTGATACATCATGTCAATGGTCTCGGCGTATCTGTCGGTGTGTTAGGACGGAGTATCACGAAGCCAAACGGGCGTAAGCCTACATTAGTCGACATGTCTGCAACAATGGCACAAAATCCACTCTCCCTGTATCGAATTCCCACTCCTGGTCCTCGTGCCACCGTGAATCAACGTGCTTGATAACTTCGACGCAGCCACCTGTCGGCCGACGTGCTCGCTGTCCCCAACAATGATGACTACATGGGCAGTAATCCCGACTTTCGCGGCAGAATAATCCTATGATTTTTGAATCGGACTGTTTCCACGTATGTTGATTGGAGAGTATGACATGGAGCTTCTGATCGCATAAATACCGCCCCCAGATAAGCAGTCGAATCTCAACCGGAAGACGGCTGAAGAGAGGAAACTGATGCTGGTCAAATGTTTGCTGTTCCCGCTTGGAACGCGACAGGCGCCATGGCCGACTTGATGACGCCTGGACAGGGTTGTTTTCTGGGATGGGGGGCGTCAGTGGCCGACGACCAACGAGAGAGTTATCTTTGAAGCTCCCGCTGTCCCCGTTTTCAGGATGATGCTTCTTTTTGAGCGTCAGTCGCCTCCACTCCCACTCATCCCACATTCTTAAAGGCGTCATATCCTCCGATCAGCCAAGGATCTTCGTGTTCTATCACGGAGTTGAGTATTGCCAGCGTGGATTGTAAGTGATTAAGCGGGGGAAGATGGAGCTCGGTGCCTAGGCGCCAGCAAAGGGCCACTGGAGCACGTTGGCGTGGGGGCCAAATTCTGCCGGCTCAAGAAGTGTGAAGAATGAAAGAACCGCGCACAAACTTGCTGTCAACTGGTCCACTTGGTTAGTATAAATCCCACTTCCGGCTGCCTTCAGCTTCTTTCGAGGTTCAAGTTTTGCATCAGTCAAGTATCCGACGTTCGACTCACCCCGTGAAGACATATATCCCCGGGCGCTTGTTGAGCGCCACCATGAGCGCTCTGATCTGCTCACTGAGCATCCCCTGATAGTCACCTGAGCCTGATCCAGTCACTGATCATCATCCGAGTGCCCTGATTCGCTCGCTGAGCATGAGCTGAGCATAGGCAGCGGTTTGAGTAAGATACTTAATACAATACAACACGCTAGTTGCATCACATACAACTCTTCTTTAATATATGAAACGAGCTTACTCGAACTACCCATTCAGCCACGGATCCTGAAGTAGATCCTTCGCTGTCTTTCTGTCTTCAGGTCGCCACTGAAGCATCCCTCTCATAAAAGCAATGAACATCTCCTTGTTCGTTCCCTCAAGCATCTCTTCTGACAGTTCCAAACTGACTCCCGTCGGGATTTCTATGTCTTGCTTCCATTTCCCTATAAGATTGTCTTTGTAAGCCTTTTGCAAATTACATTGAGCGAGAAAAGGATACTTACCATCGTCGGTGAAGAATTCATGGCTTCGTTTTCCACGCTGGAGCATATCCAAAGGAGGTGGCCCGAGAACACCCATGACTTCTGCAAGATGCGCCCGGGTCGAATACCCTTTGCCATCAGGATCATTCCCATAGAAAAGGTGTCTCCCCTCAAACAAATCCCACACCTATTATTCCTCAGTTTAGTACATCATACTGAAAGTAAACAGGTACAGCATACCATGACACCAACATTCCATATGTCAACAGGATAGCTCCAATCAGTTTTCAACATTACCTCCGGCGATCTATAAATATTTGGCTGTGCATCGTGGTTCCTCCTCTCATCTCCTCGTACTACAGAGCCGAAATCACTCAAAACCGCTCGGCCAAACACCTTCGGCAAGTCGAAACGTCGTGAAGCATATACCGGCATGCCATTGACGATGTTGCGGGGTGATGGGCTTTCCAACTCAGCTTGGGTAAAAATTTCCAGGATGGACTTGTCTTCTACTTCTTGGAGAATGTTATCGCTTTTGATGTCTAAAGATGCAGGTCAGAGAAAGGGACTTTGACAGGGTTTGATCATCTTACCTGTGTGGACAAGATTGCATTCAGTGTGTAGGTAGTCAAGTGCAAGAAAGATTTGCATAAGACCAGATTTGAGGAGATCTTCAGTAAATCGATGGTTGGGATTACGATACAGAAGGTCTTTGAAGCTCTCCCACATCGGGTTTTGAACCAGACACGGATGGTCACCGCTCGAAGAGGAGATTGTGAAGAGATCCAGGGCTTTCCTTATATGAACATGGCCAGGGTGCCATGGACTTTTGTTCAGTTGCTTGTAGACCTGAAACTCTCCCTTCTCTTCGTCACGGGTGTAGATTTTGAGTGACACGTATCGATGACCTCTGTTTCCGTCAGTGTTTAATCAAGAAAAGTAGATCTACCCTGACTTACTCAAGATCACGGGCGAGCCATACGGTGGAAGTTGTCCCAAAACCAAGTTTACCAACAATCTGGTATTTGGAACTCAGCACGTCCCCGATATTAGCAGGATAGTATTTTCCCTGTTTGAAATGCTCAAACCGTTCCTCGTCAAGCACCTCAGGACGAACGGTTTCAAAGCCACTGGGAAAATATATGGGAGGCGAGGGAGGCCTTCGAAGCGCATTTGAGGCCCATCTCGTGATTTTAGCCATGTTTGACATGTGGAAGAACAGGCTGGCTTCGTTAAGATGTCATAAACAGAGGGACTACTCGGACCAAAAGGCAAAACATGCAAAAAAGCAATGTATTGAGAGTTGTGAGGAAGAGAGAGGGAAAAAGAGAGCAAGATCTAAAAACTATGGAAAGGAAGCATCACATGACTGCTTCAACAAGGTGAGACAGGAAGAATGTAGGATGAAGGTAATGAAACCTTGCAAGTTCGAAATGATGAGTCAAATTCAGAGATGTGGCAGATAAACCTCTCCCGTTTCCCTCCCCAGTCCATTCAGAGATCCTTTCCCCTTTCGCTCCATGATGCCCAGGTGAGGAACTACCAAGGCCTATCTCTGGCTGGTGGGGGTGTGCTCTCCAGGGCTGGCTCCCCCCGGGGCCAGCCTATGTTCGATGTGCAACTTCTCGTGACCCCCAGCCCCCACCACCCGGGCAGATGTCCCCGGGCGCTTGTTGAGCGCCGCCATGAGCGCTCTGATTTGCCCAATGCGCAGCCACTTCACCAGTTCCCTGCGCCAGGGTGGGTCATCCAATCTTCGCCCTTCAGCAGATAGAAGTGGTGATCACCTGACAGGGGGCGGGGTCTGAGGGCTGAGGATGCGTCTTGTCGGGACTTGACTTCTGCTTCGCATCATTTCCCTCACTGTCAGCCATGAGTACGACATCAGCCAATTTTTCTGGCACAAATGATGGGTCTCAGGTTGTATACAATTATGGAACGGTACATACCTCTTCTGGTACGTGTCATTTCGCTGTTATTCAGGTCAAATTGACTGATAGTTTGCTCCAGGGCGACCAGAAGCAGCACAGCAGGACATAGACAAAGGTCCGCCTGACTTTGCACCCGCCATTGAAACGCACTAACAGATCCCCGGAAACAGATGTGCAAAGATCGCTGGCATTCCCAGAGATGTTCGATCGGAAAGACAATCTCGATCCACGTCACGGCAATACCTGCCAGTGGATTCTAGAGTTGGAAGAATACCGTTCTTGGAGAAGTCGGCCATGTGGTCTACTTTGGATCAAGGGAAAGCCGGGTGCGGGCAAATCGACCTTAATGGCGTTCTTACACAACACACTCGAAAGGCCAGACCCAAATCCCGAGACTCGACTCGAGTTTTTCTTCAGTGCGCGAGGCACAGAGCTGCAGCATACATCCCTCGGAATGTTCAGATCCTTGTTGAACCAGATTTTCGATGGCGACGAGACCGTGCGCCCTCTCGTGCGCGAATTCTATAACCAGCGATGTCGGCTTTTTGGCGGTCAACGCACATGGGAATGGCCTCTGAACAAATTGGAAGAGTTGTTGGCAGATACAATCCTGGCATCAGCTAAGCGAAAGCCTATCATCGTCTTTGTGGATGCACTCGACGAAGCTGGCGCTACATCCGCCCGACAGCTAGCACAGTATTTTCATCAGCTTGTGGATCGCGCTGAGGAAGCGAATCTGCCCCTTCAAGTTTACATCTCCTGTCGCCACCATCCAATCGTGGAAACTGCTCAGGCGACAGAGCTATGCGTTGAAAATCACAACCACGAAGACATCGCCACATATGTCAGGGATACCCTTGCCGAGGCGAATGTTGAAGAATACGTCCATCAACGGGAAATGGACAAATTGGTCCAGCACTTGATCAGAAAAGCCAATAGGGTTTTCCAATGGGTCCATATCATGGTCCCTCGGGTCATTGATGATATTTTCGAAGGGCAAACACTTGACGAAATTCCTTCGTGGTTGAGTGAAGTCCCAACCGAGCTAAAGGATCTTTATACGTACATCCTGAATCACAAGATCCTGCCAAAGAACCGGGAGCAGTCAATTCTCTTTTTCAAATGGGTATGCTTTGCCGAGAGGCCTCTGACTGTGGTGGAAATGCGTTATGCCTTGGCCGCTCCAAATGTCCAATTCATTCCTTTTCAACATGCATGGGAGAAACTTCCCGGTTTTGTGGATGATGATGATCGAATGGTGACGAAAGTCAAGGCTCTTTCCGGTGGACTAGCCGAAATAGTCTCAGGTTCAACCGAGGAACCCGACAAGACTATTCAGGTAGTCCACGAGTCAGTCAATGACTTCTTTCATGAAAGAGGATTAGCGCTTTTATATCCTGATTCCAGCAATAGTTTATCATCCAGCAAGGAGACGCTCATATCACAATGCCAAGCAACTCTCTATCGATCATGCCTGCTTTATCTTGCTGCAGTTCTTTTACCTCGAAAGACACGCGGTAGAAACAGTACCCCCCAAGGGAAGGGTCTCCGGAATGATCCTTTCCTTCATTACACCTCTATGAATATTTTCATTCACGCAGAAAAAGCCGGCCAGTCTCGAGTTGGCGCGCTGCAAAACGAACTCGATATTCTGCACCAAGTCATCCCGCGATGGGTCGAAGCTTGGCCTCTTCTCCGCACGCATTCCCTAGAGCTCCGAGAGCTCCAACCAGAAACGGGGACAACAGTCCTACATCTAGTTGCCTATGCTAATATGCTTGATATCCTCGAAATTGAAGCATCAAGCGGTGCGGATGTCATGGCGAAAAATTTCAATGGGGATACACCATTTCACTTCGCAGCGCGGAGAGGCCATACAGCAGCCGCCAAGATACTCTGGAGACAGGGAGATGAAGAAACAGAAAACAAGATAGGACTGACGCCCTTAGGCGCGGCCGCTGGTTGTGGACATCTTGAATTTGTTGAGTGGCTTCTGGACAAGGGCTTAGGTCTCCAAGCAAAAAGTGGATGTGGGCTGCAAGAAGCCTCATTTCAAGGCCACCAGGCTGTTGTGGAAACTTTGATCGGAGCCGGGGCAGATGTCAACGCCCAGGGTGGTTACTATGGGAGCGCCCTACAGGCTGCTGCCACTGAGAGCACTGAGATAGTTCAGATACTTCTCGATCACCATGCCGATGTCAACGCCCAGGGCGGTCACTTTGGGAGCGCCCTACAGGCTGCTGCATCCTATGGCAAAACCGAGATTGTCCAGATACTTCTCGATCACCATGCCGATGTCAACGCCCAGGGTGGTCAAGATGGGAGCGCTCTACAGGCTGCTGCCACTGAGAGCACTGAGATAGTTCAGATACTTCTCGATCATCATGCCGATGTGAACACCCAGGGTGGTTGCTATGGGAGCGCCCTACAGGCTGCTGCATCCTATGGTAAAACTGAGATAGTCCAGATACTTCTCGATCACCATGCCGATGTCAATCTCCAGGGTGGTCACTATGGGAGCGCTCTACAGGCTGCTGTTGCTGCTGAGAGCGCTGAGATAACCCAGATCCTCCTTGATCACCATATTGATGTTAACGCCCAGGGTGGTTGCTATGGGAGCGCCCTACAGGCTGCTGCATACTTTGGCACAACTGAAATTGTCCAAATAATTCTCGATCATCACGCCGATGTCAATCTCCAGGGTGGTCACTATGGGAGCGCCCTACAGGCTACTGCATTTACTGGTCACATCGCGATTGTGCAGATACTTCTCGATCATCATGCCGATGTCAACGCCCAGGGTGGTCACTATGGGAGCGCCTTACAGGCTGCTGTATACCGTGGCAAAACGGAGATTGTTCAGATACTTCTCAATCATCATGCCGATGTCAACGTCCAGAATGGTGAAGTTGGATCACCCCTGCTGGCGGCCTTCATTAAAGGCGAAGCTAATCTAGTCGACATACTCCTTCATGCTGGTGCCGATTGCCTGCTTTTGAATGAACTTAACTGCACCTTTCTTCATTTAGCGGCTTCAAAGAATATGGCTCATATCCTTGGGCGATTTCCACAACTTGCTTCTGTTCTCAACCATCGTGACAAGATCTTACGAACTCCGCTCCAAGTGGCAATACTTTCGGGCTATTTTGAGTCTGCTGTGACACTCCTCAGTCGCGATGCAGACCCTTCCCTTACAGATGGTTATGGCAGAAACGCCTTGGACTGGGCACAAGGACACCAAATTCTGACGAAAGAAATTTATCACCACTGCCCTAGCCTCACATTAACGTATCCCGAGATTCAAGAAATGTGTGTGCGTCAATCACTCTATCGTATTTCTGATATGCTTTCTTGCTCTAAGCTGACACATCCATGGCCTGTTTTGCATCAAGCAGGTCGTTATTTCTTGTTTCTCAAAGACGTGAGCAGTGCAAACCATTTGCTCCAGCTCTTCCTTGAGATGTACATAACACGCAGCTGCACTAGTTGCAGTAGCTGCGCTCGAAATATAGACATTCTCATTGTGTGCAAAATCTGCCCCCATTCACTTTTTTGTTCGTGCGCACGTCATACCCCCGAGCATACCGGGCTCTTGCCAGATGAAAAACATGAGCTCCTTGAAATCACCGATGTGCCCAACGAAGACTTTCCACCTTTTGATCCAAAATCGGAGTCACTGGAACTTTACTTGAGCAATTTCATCCGCAAACGACTTGGACCAAATGTCGATGTCAATGAGACAGAGCCGTCAAATGACTCTATGGCTCATTCAGCATCAGACAAGGCAGATTCTGTTCCGAACCACATCTTCAGTCAATCGAAGATCATCTTTGCAGTTTTTTTCGGACTTTTGGCTATTTTGTTGGGAGTTTTGCTCTTTTAGAATTGTTTGAATGTATTTCGCATGTTCATTAATATGCTACGAAGCGGCACAGAGGCCACAACCCAATCTTCACCCATATTCCTTAGCTGGTTGCCACAGATACCCGGTGGAGTAGGAAGAGCGCGATGGCAGTCTGACGAAGGAGACAGGACGTCCTCGGGATGCCCAACCAGAGATCCAGGTATCCAGGCATCCCGACCTCTGGGGGTTATACTAACAATCTGATTCGCTCAGTAGGATTGGATTGGCGGTCTCCATACAACGACGCACCCCTTTTTATCACATGCACTCAGAACGCTCCCATCGTCCCACCCAAAAAGAACTGCAATCACCAACAAGACCGTTTATTTGAATGGTCTCTCCCTACTCAAGCGGCAAACGATAGCACGGCCTCGTGTATAGTTTGAGATGCAAGCTCACTCCTAGAGAAGAAAACTACTCCTTCCCCAAGGTCAACTGGCACATCGAAGGGGCCCTTGCCACGCGGTATATCCATGATGCCTTCTGATCATGCCAAGTGAAAGATTCCTCACAAAGTTCTATGTCAAAGTTCCAAAGGAGGCGGCTCAGACTCAGGCGCAGCTCAATGTAGGCCAGGTTCCGACCGATATAGCTGCGCGAGCCCGCAGAGAATAGCTGAACGACATCCCGCTTGTCAGAGAAGAAAGGCGAAGCTGGGTCTGTTTTCGCCTCCGGCAGCCATCGCTCTGGAAGGAAGGATTCTGGGGTGTGGAAATTCATCGATGACCAAGATGCGGCTAGTGGGTGGACAGGCACGCTTGTCTGCATTGGAGAAAATTAGGGATCTGTAGATCAAAGAACAATTCTAGTGTCGAAGAAACTTATGCCCGGTGGAATCGCTTGTCCTGCGATGCGGTCCGGTTGGGACGGGTAGAGCCGAACGGCTTCTTGGATACAGACCCACATGTAGGGGAGTTGGACGGCGGTCGAGGTAGAATTGATATTCGATTCGAGTTGCATGATGATGCGCGCCTCGTGAGTGACTTTTTTCGTGTACGTCCGGGTTCCGAAGGAGGAAATAGGTGACACCGGCGAGCAGACTGGCCGTTGTCTCACTGCCGGCGACAATAAGGATGTTTGCATTGGCAACGAGCTATCGTCTGTCAGGCCGTCTTGTTCTCCGCGATTTCCGGTCATGGAGTCCATGAATTCCCCGCGATTGTAAGCTTAGAAGGTCGCCAGGGGTTTCATTACTAACGCACGAGTTTGGGCGTTTTGCTGTTTCTGACCCTCCAACAGCCGTTGCGGTATCATCAGTGAGATCACACCGAACAGCATTGGATAGGGGTCACGCATCTTTCCAAAGGGAAAAAGCCTTATCGACTCGAATATTGTCTTCGCCGTGTCATGTTACTCGGCGCTGGCAACCCACTGAACGGCTCCTCAAAAGAGAGATCGCCAAAAACACCCAAGGTGGTCAATTCGTAACCGTTGCTCAGGTCTGCCGGTGACTGAGTGCTACCCCTAATTTCAGCTGAGTGAGTAGTTGGTCCACATATTTGTTGACAAACGGCTCTTGCGCCTGTAAGCCTTTCGTAGAGGTGGACGTGAGTAACGTCCAAGGTTACTGTGAGAATGACCTGCCATGATTCTCTGTAGAAGGGACGGCCTACAAAGGTAAATAGGGGGACATCTGGAGAGGCTAAAAGACCATGAATTGAGAGTAAGAAAAAAGAGAGAAAAATCTGGGAAGAGAGCAAAATCCAGAATTATATACAAGAGAATCACCATGTGATCCTAACACGAGCTTCCCACTTCCGGCAACTGGCCATGCTTGTTACTATGGCCGTATGTATCTATCATGCCAGAGCTCTCTGTAAAGCATAGATGATTTACAAGGAATTGAGATTAAGCTCTGCCAACCTTGGAAGGCATCCATACCGTGTGTCGAAGAAATCTAAATGATCTACATTTTGCATTTGTGCTAGATGCTAACTCACGACTGGCGGAACTGTCGCGTCAGGCTGGCTGTTTCCTTCAGCGAGGCCACCAACCTTCGAATCTGCCCGCAAAAGTCACCTTGATCTACCAACGCTCAAGACTGCCATCCTATCTCTCACGTCGACAACATATCTTCCAGCATTGCAAGTCCCATCAAGCAGATCACGGCGCATCCCAATTGCCCACCAACGAGATCAACACATGCAGTTCTCTGGAGCAAAGTGATACTTCGCGATGGAGCAAAAAAGAGCAACCGACGACTTGGGTGCTGGGAGCGATCCAGGCACTTGCACAAATCCGCCCTGACCACCCGGCCATCTGCACCAGCACGGAAACACTATCGTACGCGGAACTGGACCACATCACCACAAAATGGGCCAGCTATCTTCAGGCGTGAGGAGTGGGACCCGAATGTCTGGTCCCGATCATGATGGATCATTCGATGTGGGCTGTAGTCGCGGAAATCACAAAACTGAAAGCCGGAGGCGCATTCGTGCCATTGGATCCAGCTCAACGAGCAGCTCGACTGGAAGACATTGTCCACCAAACCAACGCGACACTGGCCATTTCTTCAAGCAGCCACGTTGATGCGCTGTCAAGTCTCGTCTCTGATGTTATTCCAATGTCCGAGACATCGGATCTTCTCATGGCCCCCATGGGTACCTTGACCCCGGTGATTCATGATCGCACTGGCTATGTCCTCTTCACATCTGGAAGCACAGGAAGGCCCAAGAGATGCGTTGTCAGTTATAGGGCTCTGAGTGACGTTGTGCATCAAACTCCAGCACTTCATATCATGCCCGAGAGCCGTGTGTTGCAATTCGCTTCATACACCTACGGAATGTCTCTGATTGAGATTCACTGCGCACTGTCGGTAGGGGCGACTATATTTGTACCTCCCAATCACGAAAGACTGAATGAGCTGAATGGTGTGATTTAATCGATGCAGATGACGTGGGCCATTCTGACACCTTCAACGACGTTGTCGATCGCGGAGTCGGTCGACTGCTTCCAGACATTAGCTGTCGGAGGTGAACCCTTGACACTCGACCGCGTTGAAGTTTTGGCAGACAGAGTCGAGTTGATACAAGTACTCGGACTAACAGAATGGGGCGGAGTTTGTTGCGTCTCGCAACCAATCACGTCAGAGTCCGATAGACGAGTTGTTGGCCGTTCACCGACTGCGCATCTGTGGCTCGTCAACCCAGCGACAGTAACAAACTGGCCCCTGTCGGCGAAGTGGTTGAGCTACTGGTAGGGGGTCCGGCACTAGCAGACGGGTATCTGGGACAGCCTGAAAAGACAGCGGCTGTTTTCTTGAAACCCCCTCTGTGGCTGCCACCATCGCCACCGGATGAACATTCGTATAGATCCGGCGATCTGGTACAATACACAACCAATGGAGAACTTCGGTATATCTCGCGGAAGGATAGCCAAGTCAAGATTAGGGGTATGCGAGTCGAACTGGCTGAAGTGGAATATCACATTCGCCAAGCAGATCCCCATCTCAACCAAGCCATTGTCGAGGCGTCCACTCCAAAGAACTCCAATGGCATTCCTCTCCTCGTCGCCTTTTTGCATTCTGCGGACAAAGAAGCTTTATCAGGAAAGGCCTTCTCGAACATGGTCGAAAAGATCAAGCATTCTGTCTCTTTGGTGCTTCCAGATTACATGCGCCCAGGGGCTTATGTTCCGCTAGAGTCAGTCCCAGTGACAATCTCGAAGAAGGTGGACAGGAAATCTTTGAAAGATTCCATCCTCACGTCGACACGCGAAGAGCTAGAGGGGCATCAAGCTGCCTCCGCATCGATAGTCACCGGGGAGACCGATCTTGAGCGACTCACCCTGCAGTTGGTATCTCAAGTGCTCAAATTGGAGCCAGCATCTGTCGGGTTGGGCCACAATTTCGTCAGCCTCGGTGGTGATTCCATTACAGCTATGATGTTGGTCAACAGACTGATGAAAAGTGGCTACAAGACCACTGTCGGAACGCTTCTTGCTGCAAAAACCCTCTCTGACATCGTTATCCTGATCCAATCCCATGTCAGACCTGTTGTCGATGCCAGGCCACAGAACTGCACCAAAGGCGACGCGCAGGGGAACGACCAAATGGAAGCAAACAGTTATCTGTCTATTCCTAGACTTGTTCACGTTGGTCCTACCGAGCAATCCTTTTCGCAAGCGAGAATGTGGTTCTTGCAACAGATGGAACCCGCCTCGACATGGCTGCTCCTCCCACACGCTACTCGCCTACGGGGTGAGTTGAGCCTCGAAGCTCTGAACAAAGCTGTTTCTGTTGTGGTCGAGCACCAGGAAGCTTTGCGGACAAGGTTCATGAGTCGCAATGGAATAGGATTCCAAGTTGTTTCCTCCTCGATGCCTTCACCTTGGGAGGTGGTTGACATGAGCTCCGCGTCGAACGAAGAGCTTATGAGCAGCATCCATAAGCAGCAAAACACGCCAATGGACCTAACGGAGGAGTGCTGGCGGGTCGTCATCTTCCGGCTGTCGCCCACAGAGCATGTACTTTCAATTGTACTGCATCATATCATCGCTGACGGCTGGTCGTTTGATATCTTTGTGAAATCAATGGCAAGATATTATAATGCACTCGTCCGAGGACAATCTTTGGTCGACGGCGAGGCGCCTCCCAAGATCCAATATCGGGACTTCACCGTCTGGCAACGACGAGAGAAGACCGGCCTGCATGAAGAACAGCTCGCTTACTGGGAATCCCAGCTGGAAGGCAGCCAGCCCCTGGAGTTTTTATGTGACAAGCAGCGACCCGCGGTGCTCTCCGGTAGAGCTGGGTGGCTACCAGTGAAGATTGATGGCTCTCTTTATCAGGACCTGCATGCCTTCTGTCGGTCTCGCCAAGTCACCCCGTTCTCCACTCTATTAGCTGCCTTCCGAGCGACGCACTTTCGCCTCACCGGGGCCAGTGATGCAACCATTGGCATCCCCGCTGCCGCTCGCACGCACAGCGAGTTGGAAGACCTCATTGGCTATTTCGGTAAAGTTCAATGTATTCGAACAAAGGTCGAAAGCCAAGACCAGACCTTCAGTCAACTCGTGGATCATGTCCAGTCGGTGACCACAGCCGCCTTTGAGAACCAAGATGTACCCTTTGATCAGATCGTTTCCAAGGTTTTGAAGGAACGCGATTTGTCTCGCCATCCCTTGGCCCAGGTTACATTTGTCCTCCACCCGCAGACCAACTTCTGTCAGCTGCAACTAGAGGAGCTCCAGGTGGAACAATTGCGTCTGCCGCAGGTGTCGAGACTCGATCTTGAGGTCCATTTGTATCCCGCAGATGACTTCATTCAAGGAGACATACAATACTCCGTGGACCTTTTCGACGAGAAGACAATGCAAGGAATGCTCTCGGTGTTCTACGATGTTCTTCGCGAAGGTCTCCGCCAGCCAGACACTGATTTTGGCTCCCTTCCCTTCACCGACGTTTATCAATCCTTGGGTAAACAAGGGCTGACAAGTCCAGAGCTTCAGGCTCCAAGCTCCGAAATGAGCATCATTCACATGTTCCATGAACAGGTTGCCGCGCACGCAGATGAAATTGCTGTCCGAGACATGAAAGGCGAGCTCACCTACTCCGAGCTCGATCAGAGATCCTCCCTTCTAGCTGCCTTTCTGGCGAAGGGATGCTCCTTTTCTTCTGAGGCACCAGTTGGGGTCTACGCTCCACGGTCCTGTGAGGGTATTGTTGCCAATTTCGGTATCATGAAGGCTGGCCTCACGTACGTCCCTCTGGATGTCGATGCTCCCGTGGAGCGGATTGAGACCATACTGTCCTGCCTTCCCACATGTGAGCTGGTCATGATGGGATCTGATCAAAAACCCCCTGCTGTGTCTGCACCAAGTGTTAGATTTGCTTCTATCGCGGACTCCTTGTCTGATGTGGCAGCGGAGGAGTTGAACGAATTTTTGAGCGCCTCAACTCCCACCTATCCCACCAGCCGGGCTTGTATACTGTTCACATCCGGTACAACCGGAAAGCCCAAGGGGGTAATGATGGAACAGTATGGGATTGTTCGATTGTCCAAAGATCCTGAAATCGTCGCTCATGTCGCCACATCCAAGGTATCGTCGTTCCTGCTGAACCCTGTGTTCGATGCCTCCGGGTTCGATATTTATCCAGCTTTGTTGAACGGTGGGACCCTGGTGTGTATCGACCGACAGGCCGCCTGGGACTATAGCTTGATGGAGGAGATATTCGTCAAGAACGAAGTGCGACGTGCTGTTATGACTCCAGCCATCCTGAGCCAGTGTCTTGTCTCTGCGCCAGCCATCTTGACCGGGCTCAATATTCTATACATCGGAGGCGACAAATTAGAGCCCGCTGACGTTTCCAAAGCACGGCGCTGCAACGCAGACCTACTGATCTTGAATTGCTATGGACCGACCGAGAACTCGGTCATCAGCACCCGCTACGCCGTCCCGAGCCACGAGGTCGGCGTCAATGGTATCCCAATCGGCCGCTCAATCCATGAATCGGGAGCCTATGTCATGGACCGCAATATGCAACTAGTACCGATCGGTGTCCTGGGCGAGCTGGTGGTTACCGGACTGGGCCTTGCTCGCGGCTATGTCAACCCCGAAGACGACCTCAACCGATTTGTGACGATCGATATCGACGGGCACCCTGTCCGGGCATACCGTACTGGCGATCTGGTTCGATACCGGCCAGTTGACGCACAAATGGAGTTCTTCGGTCGCATGGACCAACAGGTCAAGATTCGAGGCCACCGAATCGAACCCGGAGAGATCGACAATCTCTTGCTGATCGACGATTTGGTAACGTCTGCTTCAACAGTACTGCAGAAGCGAGATGCGCAGACGGAGCCCGAGCTCGTCAGCTTTGTAACCGTCGAAGAAGCAGGGCAGCGTGTTGCAAGCGTGGAGGCCCAGGTTCTGACGACGCATGTCGACTCCTGGAGGACGAAAGCAGATTCAGATGATCATTACGGTGGTGTCAACACCATTCGACCAGAGGCTCTCGGCCGTGACTTCCTGGGCTGGGTCTCAATGTACAGTGGCGAGCCAATCGATGAAACGGACATGAAAGAGTGGCTGGATGACACTATCGCCACCATTCGCCAGTTTGAGCCCAAGCGGGTGCTAGAAATTGGAACAGGCACAGGCATGATTATGTTCAACCTCATCAACCGGCTTGATCGGTACAGGGGGCTCGACTTGTCCAGTCAGGCGGTGCGCTTTGTTCAGGATGCAGCTGGTTTAGTTGATGGAGCAGCGGAGAAAGTCAATGTTCAGGTTGGTACCGCGGCCGATCTGGAGGTCTTGAAACCCGCTGAGCCATTGGATCTCGCCATCATCAACTCTGTGGCGCAGTACTTCCCCTCGCTGGACTACCTGCTCAAAGTGATCTTGGACCTCATCCACGTGCAAGATCCCAAGTGCATCTTTTTCGGAGATGTTCGCTCGTATGCTTTGCATGCACAGTTCCAAGCCAGCAACGTGCGCCATCTCTACGGTCACACTTTGACAGCGCCGCAATTCCGGATGCGAATGGCAGAAGTCGCCCGCTCTGAGCGAGAGCTTTTGGTTGATCCAGCTTTCTTCACTTCCTTGGCCGAAGAATTGCCGGACCTCATCGCGCATGTCGAAATTCTTCCTAAGAAGATGAAAGTCACGAATGAGCTTAGCTGCTATCGATACGCTGCTATCCTCCATGTCAATCGGCCTGGTCGGCCGCCGTTGGATGTTCAAGGGGTCGATGAGAGCTCATGGATTGACTTTGAAAGGCAGGGATTAAACTCAAAATCCCTCGCGCGACGTTTGCAAACCCCAGAATGCTCTGATGTTCTGGCTGTGAGCAACATCCCTAACAGGAAGACCATCGAAGAGCGCTTCTTGCTTGATGCCCTCCAATTCTCGAAGCTAGCAACCAGTGATGTGGGGTGGAGCGAGCAAGTCTGCAGGCAAGCCCAAGCTTGCCCAGCACTGGCAGCCCTCGATCTCGTGGATCTTGCTCATCAGACCGGGTGGGATGTGGAGATCAGCTGTGCGAGACAAGGCTCGCAACAGGGTGGACTGGACGCCATCTTCCACCGTCGTGCTTCCACCCGGGGACCAAGGCGGGTGCTCTTCCGATTCCCAGCTGATCACCACGCACCAGGCCCGATCGGGGTCTTTGGTAACAATCCGTTGAAGTTGCCACGGAACCACCTGGTTGAAACCCATCTTCTGGATACACTGCGTGCTAAGTTGCCATACTATATGGTCCCCCGGCTGGTTCGTGTGCTAGAGCAGATGCCAGTGAACAATGTCGGTAAGGTGGACAGAAAAGCTCTTTCGCAACGGAATGACATCAGTCCGTTGATTGCAAGCACCACAAAGTCTGAATCGGCGTCCAGACGAGAGGCTTCATCGTTTGCAAATGATTCCGAGCGTGTTCTATGGGAAGAGTTCACCGACATGCTTGGGGTAGACGTGGGGATCAATGACAGCTACTTCGATCTCGGTGGTCACTCTTTGATGGCCATCAAGCTCATTTCGAGGATCAACAAGCGACTTGGATCGAGTCTTCGCGTCAGTGATCTGTTTCAGTATACCACGGTCGCTCGGCTCGGGCAGTTGTTGCAAGAGTTTGATAGTCCTCCATCTAACGGTGTCCTTATCGACACCTACAAGCCATTCTCCCTGCTGAGCGATAGCGTCAGTTCGCCTCAGGACCTTACCTCATTGCACTGGGAAGAAATGCAGCTGCCATCAGGTGCTGTGGTCGTGGATATTTTCCCTGTCACCGAGTGTCAGGCTTGGTTTTTGGGGGATTGGAGTTTGGTGTCACACTCTTTTGAGATTCAGGGAGATCTCGACCTCGCCGGGTTGGAGTCCGCCTGTCAGGCAGCGGTACGGCGACATGCAGTCCTGCGCACCGTGTTCACCACACTGCAGGGACATCCCGTGCAGGTTGTCTGTCAATCCGTCGACGTGCCGTTTACACAGGAAGCAACAGAGCGTTTGGTGGAGTCGGGCTGCAAGGTCAACAACGGAGAGCAAGCATTGATCCCGTCGCGGGTGACCACTCGATTCAATCTCACATCGCGCCCTGGAAGAAATGACTATATGTTCACCTTGCAATTGTGTCACGCGCAATATGATGGGCCCTCCTTGTTCACCATTCTGTCCGACATAACCTCTTTGTACCAGGCTCCATCCTCCTTGCCGCCGACCAGCACTGTGTCCTTCTCCCGATACCTTCAGGCATCCCGAGTCTCCCGCGCCAATGGATCCTTGGACTTCTGGAAAGAGTATCTCGCTGGCTCATCGGGGCTGACAGCCGTCTGTCCTTCCGCCATCGTGGAGACAAACGATCATTCACCTCACAACACCGTCCAAGAAGCGAGTGGTGCATTGCCTCCATTGTCAGATGTCACATTCCCCACATTGGTCAATGCCGCCATCGCGCTCTGTCTGGGCAATCTCACCAAAACGCAGGATGTCACCTTCGCGTGTGTGATGAGCTCACGCGATGTGCTCGCTACTGCCGATCCCCAAGCCGAGCTCGTTGGCCCGTGCATCAACCGCACCTTACTTCGCGTCCAACTCCCCGAAGTCGACTCAACCTCAGCTCTGGAATTCTGTCGCCAGCTGCGCGACATTCAAGCCCGTGCTGCGGGTGGAGGACATCTGTCACTGGCAGATGTGTTGGAGAGCTCTACCGACTGGCTGCCTCCGTCTTCTGGGACTTTGGCCGCGGAAAAACTCTTGAAAGAGACGCCTTTCATCACGCATCTGCCTGCCGACACCGCCACTCCATCTTTCCATTTGAGCGAAGATCTTGATGTGGCATGGAAGTCAACAGATGTCCGCATTGATCCTGGAAACCAGGTGCTTGTGCGGTCCACTACTTCCACCGTAGACAACGGGATGGACGCCTGCATCCAAGTCCAGACGTCCGACACAGTGCTCAACTCCGAGGATGCTTTGGCGCTGGCTGCTCACATCTTGAAGATGGTGCAGCTCCTCTCAGTTGCTCCTGAGGTGCTTGTTCGAGATATCTTGCTTGAAAAGGGTTGAATTGCACAACTTGTCAATAATTTCCAGGGACCGATCGATTGTTTTACCTTGGGATACCAAGGAGCTAATATTTGTTCGTGTTTAATCGCGAAAAGGACCTAATTTCGGTAGTGAATAACAACGCAGCACTTTATACCGAGTATCACTATTTCACTGTTGCGGAGCGAAACGATGCAATATAGTTTCATAGAATCCTTCCAACGTTCTCTCCTACATACGCCACGTCACAACACTCATCCAGCCATTCCGGGTAAGTTCGCATTGTCAAGAAACGGCTGAAAACTACCGTAGATGGGCGGGAGACCCTCGGAGCAGTTAGGCAATAACCGTTTAGAAGTACGGAGCAAAGCACTCCTTCGCTTCTGATGTTGTCTCTGCGTATGCTTCAAGTGCTTCAACCAACATGCATCAGACATTAATCTTGTCAATGCGGGTGTAACACTTACAGGAAGAAACAAGTCAAATGCTCTGGTCAATACCCATGCATTTACCGTGCGCGCCGAAATCTCGAATTCACATTTCCGATGTCAGCAGACAAGCGTCCCAATTTTGTTGTTGGAGGCGTACCTCGCTCCCCAAAGCCAGGTTCAACATCTTACCCGTTGTATCTGATGCGTGAGGAATAGCAATGTCCGGGAGCTTCAGGAACGCCTGGCATTGTATGTGCCTCAGGCTCAGAAATTGGGAGGTCAGCATCTCTGTTTCCTTGCAATCCGATTTAATCTCACGACTCTGAAGATGGGGAACATATCGATACACAGCGATCCGCTGTTATATCAACTCCCACACAAATAGAAGACCCAGGTCCACCACAGCTCTGTACAGCGGGAAAGAATACACAGGAAACATCTTCTACGCCATCATATACGCCAAACGGGGCTTCCGGAACTGAAGGCTCCTCGCAAAGTTGGTTACATGCTATGAACCTCCATCTTCGCTGTGCTGAATGCCTGTCTAGGAATCGAAACGCACTTTGCCCTCGGCTCAAGTCAAAACTTTGGGAATCGAATCCAAGATATATTGGAGCACCTGACTCCATCCACACGAAAGCCAACCACACCAAAAATACCAGCCCCGTACTCAAACGCGAACGATGGAGCGCTATTCCCAGAGCATCGCATTCCCCTGCGTCTATGTTCCGACCATGGCTCTTTTGTCCATCTGAATTTCCCGGTGGTAGAGAAAGGCATTCAACTACTGGATACAGTTTTGCTCTACCTTGGCGACGCCCAACATTTCTTCGATGCTCCGAATCTCCTAGACCAGATGATGATGCTTTACAGGAATAATTTTGATGATGCACAGAGAACCAGCATCTGGTATTTGCACATACTTCTGGTGTTGGCAATCGCCAAACTCCTCCGGGGAGAATTGGACGATGTAGATGACCCCCCGGGATTTGCCTTCTTCGACGAAGCGCTCCAGTTGCTCCCCAGTGTCAGTGAAATCAGAACTCCCGGGATTGACGGAATCGAGGTTTTAGCACTTATGGCAGTCTAATACTAGCTACCTCGGCACTGAGCAATTGACTGATCATATTACACAATTGGAAGATTTCCGAGCGAGAGTTTGGCAGCATATCTTTCCATGGATGTCCGGATTTACCACTCTTGCCGCACGGTGTTAACCTGTCAGGGGGCAGGCATTTCATTCATGACAGATTCATCTCAAACGCGGGGAAGTTTGCCAATGTTATGGAATGGCTTACTCTAATGCTACAGATCTAGATCACGTTGAACCCAATACAGGCTTCTCTGAAACATGAAATGTTCATTTAGTAATGCTTCAATATGTACCAGGCATTCTCATTCTCGATGATGGTCTGAACAACCAACTTTTGCAGGCGAATATCTCCCCCGCGCATGATGATTGGACTGTGAGATTTACGTTAGCACCGTGGGCGAGAGGGTATCTTGAACTTGAGTTTACCCAAAGTAGTTAACTATGATTTCAATCGACATGTCGTTCTCGACTGGGTCTTCTGAAGCTGAAATCTCAACAAGGTGCTGTGCCATAGTTAGCATAAAATCATCTTCCGAACTGCACTTCAAGAACGTACTAGAAAAAGGGCCCGGAAAACTACCCAGTGCGAAGCAGGGAGACGGTCAACAAGAGCTTGTAGCGCGTTACGACGTCGATCATAATTGTCAAACTCTATGCTGATGGGTCAAAGAGAGGCAAAGGTTGGGATAGAAATGGGGAAGAACCGACTAGCAGCATTGATAAACTGAAAATGAAACGCTGATGGAATCAAAGGTTCAGGAAGTTGCCTTAAGAATTCTTTGACAAGACTTGCGACGTTGTGAATATCGTGGTAAAAGTTTTCTGGGACGGAAAGGTCTACGGCCGAGGCATCTAATCAATTATTAGCAAACACCACTCGAAAATGCCATTAGAAAGCTCACCAGTCTCAAAAGCATTTTTCAACTGGTTAATATGGGCGGCATTTCCCCAGAGCTGGTATATTGTCTTGTCATTCAATCCAAATTCTTCAAGAGCAATGAAACACTTTTGCAGTATCAGTGGGACACCAGGCCCAACACGGTCATGTAAATCCTGTAGAGACACCCCGAAAATTGGGATGAAGCGATTTTGGTGATACTGTAGAACACTTGTTCCTGCTACCGACGCATGCAGCACTTGAGTCGATCCATCGAATTTGCTAAGGGAGTATGAAAATGACCGTGCATCTGGATTTTGGGCGTTGTCATGTGTGCTTGACCAAGTGTTAGAAGCCGGATGGTTGAAGATGTGCTCACTCTTGGTCCGTCTTTCAACTAAGGTGCCACTTTTTGAAATTAGTAGTCTTTCCTGATGATCACTGTGGCTCTATGATGATGCGTTTACCTTTCAGAGGCACCAGGCTCAGAAAGCCAAGGGTGAGTAAGGACATAGTCGATCGTCGATCGTCGCGCAGGAATATCTTGCATCGTGTGCCGTACAAAGTCCACACAGTACGCGCTCGAATCCTGCAGCGGCTTGATCGGAAACACTTTGTGGTCATTGGCATAGGCTCGTAAACTTGCAGGAGTGAGGAAAGGAGGATTGCCTGTTCGCAAGCAGAATGCGACGGCCCCGAGTGACCACACGTCGACAGCTGGTGTGTAATGTTCTGGGTCGTCCTTTACTAGCTCTGGCGCCATGTACCCATGAGTTCCAATCCCGAGCGTCCCAAGCGCAGTGCCGTTAGTATCCTTGGAAAGTCCGAAATCGGTGACTTTGACGTGCCAGTTGGGACCCGGATGAGAGACTAGAATGTTCTTCAATTTAGTTAGTATAGCCCACATAAAGCTGGTTGGAGCAAATACCAAGGGTTTGATGTCTCTGTGAACAAAATGCCGGTCATGCATGTATTTCAAGGCTTGAGCGACTTGGGTCACGATTGATACAGCCTGGCGGTCGGGTAGAGGTGAACCTGTATAACCCTCAAGGTCACCATTTTGCACATATTCCATCGCAATATAGACAAAGTCTTTATCGTCAAACCAGCCCTGGAATTGGACAAAATGCTGTCTGTACTGCAATACTGTCAGTAAGTTGGCAATGCATAGTTATTGTTCGTCTCTACCTCGCTGATTCTGGGGTTGGAAAATGTTACAAGGGCATGAAGCTCCCGCGTCGACATTTTTAAATGTCGTTTGTAAATATGTTTGACGGCTCGGAGGGCATTTTGAGAAGGCCCTGATACACAGCGTTCTCGCCAGACACCACAACTCGCACCTTCTCCTATGGGTTTTTCCAATCGCCAACACTCATCGCCGGAGGGTCGCTGATGGTGCCGTTGTCCGGCATCATCGTAGGAGGTTTCCAACTTCCAACCCCATATGGGACTGGCTTCTAACGCATCCATCGAGGGTCAGATCCTTTGGAGAGGTGAGGAATTTAGAAAGCAAACGATTGAACGAGGGGGTTTTATTTTCAGCCTCGGCAAATGCAACTAGTTTGAAATGGCGTCTTACTGCGTCAAGTTTCGGCCCCCGGGTTTCCTACTGTACAAAGGAGCTCCTTGTCCGTCTCTCCCTCTCTCTGTCTTTCTCTCCTCTTCTGTATCTCGCAAGCCCGAAGAAGCATTGTCAACCCAGGGGTATTCCTCACACAAGATCGGCTATAGGAAGTGACATGTCTGGGTTGACTTTGACAGGGGGGGGGTTATTTGTTTGTTGTTTGTACGGAGTACCTCCGTAGGAACTCCATAATAATAGAAATCCCTTGTCAAGTTCTACCCAATGAGAAATCGAAAATCAAGGGTCTCCTCTTCCATGCATCGTGGAATAATTGGTACTTCCCCAAGGGTTTATGTCGCGAAGCGGCACAGGTGCATCTATCAGCAGTGTACCGCCACCACTTGCTGGCCACGATTTACCACATTGCTATATGTATGCAGATTCATATGTGGAAACTGCCCCTGCAAGTAGAGGATAAAGAATCACTGAAACAAATCTCTGGGTATATAGCATCATTGTTGGGGCTACTAGACCAAGGAAAGAGAGAGCAAAGACTTGATTTGACTGAGCTGAGGAAGGAAGGAAGAAGCAAGACTACTGAAGGGCAACTAAGAAACAACGGGATCATGTGCCCAGCCCTAAGGCCACATGACTCACGACAATCATCCAGCATTCGCAGCGAAATCTTATGGAGCGTCCTCAAAATTCCCTCAAGAAATTGAGCCGCAATAAAATCGCCGCTCTCCACCCCCGAACCAAAGTCGTCATTGTTGTCATCTAGACACGTCAAAAACGACAGCACTATTTGCGCATATCTATCGCCCATACGCTGGGAAAGCCGAGTATGTGCCCGTTCCCTCAAATACTCCTTGAGCTGGAATGCCACGGCGAAGAATGAAGGTCTCGCGCCTTTGTGACTACTCTAATTTCGGACGTTATAGTAGACTTTGCCGAATTTGGCCTGGGGAAGACCATGAAAGTCGGCTTGGTTGGTGTACTCGACGAATGACTCCCAGAGGCCAACCCCAAGTAGACAAACGCCAAGACGGTAGATATCGTGCTGCATAGTAGGTATGCTTCTCGGAACGATCCATCCCTTACCGGTTGGGGTGGCGGTAGACATTGTGATGCAAAGGCTATATCGTAGAAAAAGGCGTATCCATTCTACTAGGGGAAAGAGAGCTACTTTATCCTACAGAAACCGTTGAAGAGGGTTGTTTGGATGGTGATACAGAGCCAAACGGTGCGTTTGACTGCGAATCCCAACGGCCGATTTCACAACAAATAAAGATCCCAGTACATGTCACCTCCCATCAGTGTTCCAGCACCTGAACCACGGAGGGTGTCAAATCCGACGAGCAAGGCATGGCTCTTAGTACCCCGTGGATCTTAAAAACAGAGAAGGGACTCGGGTCGTACATTCTTGTGCACAAATGCAAACGCGTGCACGTAGTTGGCGGCCTTCCCAAGCTCGCATGCCATAAGCATTTTCCAGGATAAAGGCATGTGCTCATCCGGCCGCAGCAGCATCGCCCGCAGTGACCTCAGTGCCTCCATGTCGGGCGGAATCCGAAAAATGATCTGAAGTTGAGAATAAACCGGATGATGTGGAGATGGCGAGTGAGCACCAGGCAGAGGGATAGGTGGAATCAGGTCTGAAAGCAATTCCGGTAGTTAAGTAATGTAATTGTGTGACTGGATTCGGAGTGGAGTCGAGGGTCGAATAAGAGCAGAGAGGGGGGGTCCTGGAGGTGTGCCTGCAATAGCCTAGGATCACATGATCACTGATAGGAAAGACTTCGCATCAGCTGAGCAGGATGCGGATTGTGAAGAGCCAAAAGGGCAAAGATGCGGAACGCTGGGAAGCAACCACGATAACGCAACACGTTTCTCAGTCCGCATGAGGCCGTAACCGCCCCCATTTCCCGCGACCTCGGGACATCTGGCCCCGGGCCAAGGTGCTCGGGCAGTGTTTGCCCAGGTGTTCGCGGGTCCACGGGCCCGGCTTTCGCACAGGTCAAGTTTGGTGAGGGAGGTGGCGTAAGGTACTGACAGTGCCTAGGTGCTCACCCTTCGCCGCTTTACAGCCGCAATGTAAAATTGATAGAAGGCAGAAGATAGGAAGAGAGATCGATCAGTTGATTGAGATGAAGCGAGAGAGAGAGCAACAGAACTGACCAAAGTGGAAGAAGAAGAGATCAAGAATCCTGTGATCTCCAAGGGCTCCCGAGCAGCTTGAGTTTGTCGGTAATCATACCTACATGAACCTGATCCACTCACTATGTTGCAACTCAGGATTCTGATTGATCACTAGGTGCCCTGGCAAGACTCAGAGGCTTACCAAGGATTGCAAATCTACTCCGTAGAACACAGCCTTGGGTCTGCAACGATGCCAAGTGAAGACGACTGATGCCTACATACGCTGTAGTATTCACTGGCATCTTAGAACCGGCGGCTAGGGAATGAATGCCTCTGTAGAAGAGAGGGGGCGCAGGATGAGGCTCAATATTATTGTATGCTGGACGAGCTTGAGCACATCTAGCTGGGACTCGATCCTGCGACTGGCCGCTCTGGCCCTTTAGTCTAACCGTACACAATTTTTGAAGAATACGGGCGCGGGCATCTCTACAGCGGCCGTCTTTCACGACCTGGTTCGAGTTCTTGATGTACGGCGGCGATTGAGACTGACTTGAATGCGGCCAGTAGTCGGGTGGGTAGCTACTAGCACCCAAGTAAGAACAAGACAATAGCAGCTTCTAGGTCGCGCGATCGGGGGGTAAATAGGATGACCTGATTAAGCTTGTAGACAGGATGGGTGGGCCAGGTGGGAACCTTGGAATTATATACAAGGAGATCGCGCGATTTGCGCGACCACAACATCGTTCAAGCCTAGTACAGCGAATGCACCTGAGCAAAATATTATAATTGGATGATCATACTCTGTGGACTCCAAAAATCTTGGCACCTGCACCCAGGTGCATTGGGGCTTTGCGATATGATACCCATACTCCGTATAATATCCACAGATTTAGCCAATGCCCCGTCCTAGCTCCGCTTCGTTGATATTTGGGGTTGAGACTGGATCCCTGACACTTGATCAGCTGGGCGATGAAAGCTGAAACACGAACAAAGCAGGGGAGCATTATACATGGTGAGGGGAATTATTTATAAATCACCACGCGGCACCTGGGCATCAGGCCGGATCTATATATAAATACGAGCGCCCGCTGTTGGGTGCTGGTCTGGCCCTAAATTTTTCTTTGTCTCACAACCCGTAACAACACGAGACTCCACCCCCCAAGCCTATATCTGCGCTAATGATGCATCTAGTAGTGCGCAGCAGGGTTGATCTCTTTCCCTCGAACCCGTCACTCCACCAGCCAATAAGATACGTACAAAATTCACTGGCCTCGGCCAAACCCGCAGTAGCTTCAACGCCAGCTCGAGGCGCAACCCCCATCCAAGCTCTCAGCCTCAGTGCGCTCTACTCCGCAATGATCATCCTGCTATTAAGAACTTCCCACAGCGTTGGGCCTGCTGAGGTTTCTTCGATACAACTATAATCATAATGTCAAACTCGAACTCAACCTCGAATCACTTCTGGTGCCCGGAAGGCGGCACCTGGTACGCGTGCCCGGAGAAGCCGCACTTCGTCGGCTGCTGCTCCGTGGACCCATGCACAAATGTCGACGAAGACAGCACCTCGCCATGTCCCAAACTATCTAAGGCCGCATTTGACCCCTCCATCTACGACAAGTTCACGCCCAACACGTGCATTGGCTCCGCGAACGCCAGTTGGTATACCTGCAAATTCACGAACCCACCCTTCCTCGGCTGCTGCTTGAGCGACCCTTGCGCAGATCCGAAACAGACAGGGTGTTCGGACGACGATTTAATTCCCGCTGCGTGGAGCGGATCCAGTCGAAATCAACTCGCCCTGTTCCAGGATGAGGGCACAGACGATAAGAGTGGTGATGGAGAGGACGATTTATCCGAGGGCGCGATCGCGGGAATCGCAGTCGGGGGTGTTGCGGCGCTGGTGATTATCGGAGCGCTCGTCTGGTTCTTTATACGGCGAAAGAAGAAGAAGGCTGCTGCGATGAGTCGACACGAATACACGCCGTCTGCTGCTGAGGGAAACCATCAGATGATGTATCCATCCCCGGCGTCGCCGTACCAAGGTATGTACCAGTCTTCTCCCAGATTGGATACATTCAAGTCCCATGGCTGATATTTTTTGCGTTTTCTTAGACTCGCAATTCTCCAGCCCCGGTGGCACGGCAATAGGGGCAGGACATGACCCGAAACACACGTCAACTTCCTCAACAGGCATCAGCCTGCCTTCGCTCTCCCCCAGACTACCCTCAGAAGAAGGACGGCCAATTTCCGAAATCTACTCGAAGAATATAGGGAGCGAACATATGTCACAGCAGAAATATACGCATGGCCAAAGCTACGGGCTTGGTCTACATGGAACACAAAAGCCAGAGCCGATACATGAGTTGGAAGACAACAATATGACCGAGGTGCATGAGCTAGACGGACTTGGAGGAAATCGGCGGTGATGAGACCTCGACCGTGGGTAGACTGAGCGCCGATAAAAATCGTGACTTAACAATTTGTATATCCGTCATCAGTTTTATACCCGATTCCAAAGTCAAAGTCAAAGTCACATTTGCATGGCTATTCGCATGGCTTGAACGAACCCGGACACTCCACCTTGTTCATAATAACAGTCGCAGGGTCACATTCTTTCTAGCCCAAAACCCCGAGGAATCTATCGCCAAAATATATATCTGGCCCGTTTCTCGGATACGAATTCCCACGCATACGTCTCAGAGGCTCCACTGCACATTTTACTATATTCATATGCCTTGTTCATCAAACTCGATTTCTGACGGCATCGTTTTTGCCGCATCAATTTTCTTTTCGAGGTGACTTCTCTTGACATGGTGGAATTGACAGCGGCCATTGTGTACTCCGTACTTTGGGTGGTATAACATAAGTATTTGACCTTGGAGTGAATACTGCCCGGCAGAAAGTTCCCGAAAACCTTACATGATGCCAGGGACGTATTATCAAGAGCAGAAATACCCGGTAAGGTAGATAATGTGGGAGGAAGGGATTAGGGTATCTTCTATCGTTTCGATCCCCCATAATAGCGCCGGTTAAGGGCAATCGGTGCCCCTCTTTTTGGGGCGTTGAAAGAGCTCCCTGGAAATCAAATCCATTTTCGGTCTAAACTAACCGTGGGCCCTACGCATCTGCCGCACCTCTCCTTCCACCTCTCCCCCTGGAACGACCTCGGGAGGCATAGGAGACCTAAAACTCGGCCAAGATGTCATCCACTACATTTGACCCCCATTTGTCGGCCCCACTTCCAAGGACATATAGAACCCAAACTTGACCAACTTCCAGAATCGAGTCCCAACATTCAATCCCTAATTTCTCAACCCAAATCAACCAGGAAGTCAGCCAGGAAGGTAAAAACCACCTCCGGTAAGCATCTGCATTCTCATTCTTCGCGTTCGGGGATCATGGGAGGGAGGGGTCATGCTAAAAATTATATCGCAGGGCTGAAGTATTTGATGACCAGCAAGCCAAGCCCCCTCCGGCGATTGAGACTCATACCAAGCCGTCTAAATGGGAGGCTATATTACGCAACTTTGGTCAAACATCAGGTATGGTGGAAAAATACCATCTTTGGCGTTAATAGCCTCAACCACCGTAACCCACTCACGATTTCCTGCTTGTAGAACCTTTCGTTTACCATGATATTCCGCCGACCATATGATATATTGTGAAGAGGTAACACCCATCGCGAATCCCGTCTCATCAAAGTTCCAGATATCAGCCGGGATCATTCCATACTTTTGGATAGTATTTCGGACGAGATCAAACCACCCTTTTATAAGCCTAGGGTCTCTAGAGAGAGCTCTCCTGTAGTCGTATCGACGGGAACGGTGAGAGGCAAGAGAATCATGGCGTTTAATAAAGCCTGTGACCCAAACTTCGTCAACTTCGGAGAGGTCTCTGAGGGGGTTACAGAGTATTTCACGGGCATATAGTAGTAAATTAGCCATATCTCGATATATAGCATATGTGAGAGCAAATCCCCTTGAAATCTAAAGAGAGTAGCCACTCATCTATCGACCTTTCTTCAATTTTAGAGAATTCATGGCGGTGGTGGCAGCGTGCAATCCGACTTTTATGACCCTCCATCCGATATTGTGACGTTGGTTATGGCATAGAGAAAGCTTCGGCAACAGCTCTAATAGAGCTGTGTTTTCCATTTCCTATAGCCTAAATAGCTAACAGAAGGTGGGCCTCTTGTTTAACTAATTCTTGAGCGTTTTGAGAGCGAACTGGGGGCATCTTGGGTATCCAAGACTATTGGGATATATCCTGCCGTCAGAAGAAATCTGTGGAGACTTACTGCCAGCAACTGATGGATAACATCATTAGCTTGGT
This sequence comes from Penicillium olsonii, assembly GCA_911174995.1. Classification (NCBI taxonomy): domain Eukaryota; kingdom Fungi; phylum Ascomycota; class Eurotiomycetes; order Eurotiales; family Aspergillaceae; genus Penicillium; species Penicillium olsonii. The sequence goes on along the minus strand of CAJVNO010000005.1, from coordinate 21,274 downwards.
ACACGCATTCTCGGGCGCGGCTTAGTGTTGTGACCGCCGAGGGCCGCTGTGTGGGATCCCCGGGTGTTTCTTCAGTTAGAGATAAGGAGCATTAAGAAAACACGCTTTTCACTGAAAAAACGGCGCTAGAGACTTTTTTCAAACCTGGCCGCTAGTATTATCGAATATGCATTTCACTCCAGCATTGGTCTCACCATAGTATTTCAAAACAGCTAAACCCCTAAGCCTTTTTGCTGGTGGCCGGAGTAGCAGGGATCCACATTGGTGGTTTGTATATGGGATTGGTAAGCCGCATGTTGGCCATCATTATGCTCTTCCGGTGTTAACTCGGCGACGAAAAAGCAAGTACTTGCGTGGAGCTGCATGTCTCACAAGACCAGACGATTCTAAGGTTCAGCAGAATATAAGAACCGCGAAGTGGGGCAGTGGAGCGAAAGCCTGTACATCCGAAGATTGTCGGTGCCTGAGCTCGTCCAAAAACCGAGGGCATTGGCTGTGACGTATAATATTGTATGCACTGACGAACGGGGTTGAACATCAAGGACTAATTTGTCAGCCTAAAGAAAGCCATGGAATTAAAGAAAGGTATGGAATGAACCAATCCGAAGGAGAGTTTTACGGGATTGGAAATACCCGTCTATGTCGAGGTCTCATTGTTGTTGAGAGATATCCACTATACTACTTGCATAGGTAATCATGCCAATCGATGGGTTGCTGTGCATTGGAGGGTCAGCCTCAGTCTGATTTTCAGAACGACATCGCAACCAGTAGCTTTGATCACATTTGGCTTTTTGGTCTAACAAGGCAAGCATTACGTAGTATGGGAGGTATTGCGGTAATACTGACCCCTTCGATCAGTTGCCTACTTTGAATAAACTATCCGTGTATAATCATTCAAGCTTGGTATCAAATGAAACGACAGGAGCAGCAGTCAGGTCATATATGATAGCTGGGGTAGATAGAAGAGCACAGAATTAATGAGCACCGCGGACAGTATACTGCAGGAATCAAGACCCTCAAATCCATCTATAAGCGGCTCGTCTTCGCAATCTCGCTGCGGATAACCTCGCGGAGGGACCCCGGGGTGGTCTGGCTTCTCCATCGACCAACGATCTCCCCATCTACGGAAATGAGCGTCTTTTCAAAGTTCCACTTGATCTCCGCGTCTTCAAGCAATTCATGGTTGTTTTTCCTGATCCAATCAAACAAGGGCTCCGCCTCTTCCCCTCTAACGTTGACCTTTCCTAGCAACGGAAATGTGACTCCGAAATTGACCACGCAGAATTGCTCGATTTCATCACCCGCGCCCGGCTCCTGCTCACCGAACTGATTGCAAGGGAAGCCGAGTATAGTGAACTTGTCCGGAGATTCGGCACAAATTTCGCGGTAGAGAGCCTCAAGTCCCTGGTACTGCGGGGTGAAGCCGCACTTTGATGCTGTGTTGACTACCAGAACAACCTTTCCCTTGAGTGTCACTAAGGGGAATGAATGGCTTACCAAATTCTGTGTTTTGACGTCTGTCAGCATGTCCGGTAAATCAAATAAAAGTATGCAGATGGGGTTTCACATTTCCTTACTGTTCAGAGGAGCAAATGCGAAAAAGTTGGATTCGGAAGCCATGATAGGATGTGAGCGCACGAGAATTCAGAGTAATTGGCAAGAACTTGACAGCAGAGCTGTGTGATGCGAGTATTATATGGACTCAAGACTGGCTAACTCCATCTATTCCGTTCCTGTCGATGTTACAAGTCAAAGATGCTCTGGTCCACACGGCCTCGCTTTTGAGTCTCACCAATACGTCCCACGGGTTCGGTTATTGATGGACACGGGGCAGAATGGCCTTAAGTCCGCATAAACCGAGCACCGTCACAAGCAACAGTGCATTGACATCATGTGGGCCGGTCAATGTGGGCCAAAAACACGTATATTCTCAAAAGTTCAAACTATGAAGCCAGAAGATATGAGATTAAATTGCTTAGTACCCGTCTCTTCTAGTCAACCCACCGTCTCCCACAGTCTAACAAAAACCATAGTCTAATGCAAAATTTCGATTTCAGGCTTTACATACAAAAGGTACCTAGGTATGTAAAGATCTTGGTTGTTTTATTCATCAACTACCCTCAGGAAAATTAAATAAAATGTAGTTTAAACATACGAAGCTACATCTTAGTCTCATACAGTTAGAATAGTTCAACATACTCATTACTCATATTAAATGTTGATAAAATACCATTTTGTTTTGGATGCCTTCAGATATACGTATGTAGCGACTTTTCAAAGAATATTTTTACAACCAACCACTTCATACATATTGAAATAACTCCTTAGAATAGATAGAATATATGATATTAATACCGTTGTTTAGAAAATTTTGCATTAGACTGTGGTTCTTGTTACACTGTGGGAGACTTCCCCCCAAAGGAGGTGGGTTGTTGACTAGAAGAGACGGGTATCGCTTGATTTTCAAACCTCATTGCGCATTTGTGAAGCCTCTAGACCTGGTCAGCTGTATGTACGAACTACCAATAGCATGTCCCAATCTCTTATGATTGGAATCTTGAAATCATGCCATGGCAAAGGCAGAATGAGCCGCAAGGTACTGGACACTAGATTCGAAGGACATCCCTTAGGGTAAGACCAGCGGCTACCAGCGCGAGCAAACTTCTCACCCCGTTGCGAACTGCCCATCTTCCTAACAACTCCTGCGTATGATTTGCAGTGCATTTGCCGCTCCCAGTATTCCTCTTCTGGAGCGGTTCTGCCTGCTGCCCCATTGCCTGATTGATCGGGAAAATGGCGACCATGGTGAAGGGAATAATTGAGAACGTGAAGGCAGCTGCCGCAAGATAGGGCATCATGTCGACATCGGGAAACGTCCGCTGACACCAGCCACTGGGCCGAAACGACCAAGCCAGGTAACTGTTTATGCAGGCGACGGAGGCAATTAGGGGCGGGTTCATTCCTCCTTTCTCGAGCATGCGCTTGAAGTACCGAGCGACGTCGACAGGAGCGACATGGTCTTCTTTTTGCGAGCGCATGAGGGCGGGCACCGAGATGAATGATAGCGCAGCCATGTTGCCTGCGCTCGGCGGATTTGGGTGTTAGTCATATCATGATGCAGATTATTTCGCGGTTGCGGAAATAGCTACCTGAGAGCCAAGAAGCACCCAAGGTCCCAACGAGCTGGGCGACTCGCAAATTAGTGGGGAGGTCTGACATCTCGAGAAAGACTGATGAGTAGTTTTCGTGTGTCCAATGTAGAGCAATAAACCTATCACGCCGATTGCGATCTAAGTTTTTATAGTCATGATTACAGCAGGAATTCCACGTAAGCCCCAGTACGTAACGTGCAAAATGCGAAATTTACGAGTGGGAGTTTACATTGAGGTTTCTCAACGGAGCTTCCTCGGTTTCTGCATTCCTTAACTCCGGTGGCACCTTTGATCAGCAACTCCACATTTTCTTCATTATAATTTGTAGATTATGCACCCGCTTCCAAATGCTTTTGTCTGCAAGTTTGACAATTTTACACCATTTTTTCTCAAGCTGCCACGATGCCAGACTCATTGCACATTCTCGCTCTGGGCGTGACTGGTCTGTTTCCGAGCAAGCGTGCCAGCTGAATTTTACTGATCCGTGGAACACCACCTTTAGGTCCCTCAGGGCTCCCCTTTTGCCAAGATGCCCTTGCAAGGGGATACACGTTGACGGTATATGGCCGCAACCCTCACAAACTGCCAGCGTCAATTTCACAGCACCCGAAAGCCAACCTACTCCAGGGAGATATCACCGACGAGCCACATCTTGAACAAGCAGTCGGCTGCGGTGCCTCGGTAGTGGTTTCCTTTTTGGGGCCTATTTCTGGGCAAGAAGGATTCGTAAGTTACTCTATCTTCTAGGCTTCAATTACACATGGTCCCTGTGTATATCACACTTGGTACATGAAAAATGCACTCCCTAACCTTTCACCCAGCCAATCCTTACCGCGTACAAATGCCTCATACCGTTACTGCTCAAGCATCAATACGCTAGAGCTCTGTTCCTCTGCACACCAGCCTTTGAGGCCCCTGAGGACCACGAATCTGCCTTCTGGGACCAGGTCAGGGCGGGAATCAAAAGTCACATCCCGCTATCCTTCAAGGAGATGAAGATGCTTGGAAGCCACGTGTCCTCCATACCAACGGATGACCTAAAGTGGTCTATGTTCCGGGTGCCCAATCTCACCGACGATATGGTCAAACCTGTGAACGAGGCGTGGGTGTGTGATGAAAACCGTGGGACGTCTCTGTCGCGGCCCAGTCTGTCTGCCTGGGTGTTGGATGAACTTGAAAATGGTGCATGGGTCGGGAAAGCTCCTATGTTGAGCAATTAGGTTTATGTGGAGTTGATGTACCTCGTCCACAATGAAGGAGGTCGACTACCGGCACACACGCTAGTGTTTTTTTCAAGTGGGATTTGGCTAACAGCAGCATCAAAGATAAAGTTTTGACAATAGGGGTATTCCTGCGGGCGATGGTAAACCCTTCCTCTCACTTCGTTCCTTTCAGGGCACATGGAATCACTAACTGAAGTAACTGACTGGGGACTAGGCTGTAAACTTTCCTAAATCCGCTTGTGGAAGCTGCTTTAAAGCTCTCTCGATATCTTCTGCTCTGGACTCTGCAGGGCAGCCTCGATGTTTCCGCAAAGATCACCAAACAATACATTAGCCAAGTCCGGCGAAATGCGCGACGGATTGAACTTGAACTGTACATCTGCGAAACCCTCCCGCGAAACTGTTGAGATTACATAGATGTCCGTAGCCCGACAACGTCCATAACATTTCTTCATCTCCAGATAATTCCACTCCAGCCTGCCAGAATCTTCATCAGACTGTGCTTGTGAAACAGCAGGGATATCAAAGGCAATATCGAGGTGCTGAATGATAGACCCGAAAACAGCCGTGGGACTCCAATCTGCGCAGCGCGTGATAATGTCTGGCATAGGCATGGATTCGTACGGGACAGTGGCTATCATGACATTCTGCACACTCTGCAAGACCTCGAGATATGTGTCGCACTTGGTGACGTCAATGGGGAACGGGAGCATGTTGATACATGGCCCAACAACATCCAAAATGCCTTCCATGTCGATGTTCCTTCCACTGACGGCTCCGCCGAAAACAACCCTCCTTGTTTTGGCATGTTTTGACAAGACCAGGGCCCATGCAGAAAATATCACAGTGGCAAAAGTGAACCCTGACGGCCACATTCTGAGGGACTTCTGGAACTTTCTGTCCGGCTCATCGCCTTCAGCGGAGCTGTCGCTCAGTAGAGTCATGGGAAGGTTTGCTAATTGCTCTTTCCAGAATCTTTCCGCTTCAGGATTTGTCGCTTGAGGCACTGTTGCTGCAAACACCGAGAAAGGTGGACCGGGACAGACCTCATGGCCGTGGTAGATGCTCTGCAGCTGACGAAGCAGGAGTGTAATAGACCATGCATCATACTGGCTATGCTGAATACCCATTGCAAAGTGTGTCGAATCGTCATCCATGGCCACGTAGGAGAACGTCGCAAGCTGCCGATCGAAACAGTTTGACGGAAAAGACTCCCAGTGCTCCAGTGCTTCTGAATGAGAAGTGAAATGCAAGAATGGCACCTGCGACCCGTCCTGGACAATGGCTTCAACAGTACCATTCTTAAGTCTAAATTGAGTGCGCAAAATTTCATTCTTCTGCACCAGAGATTGACATGCCTCTCTGAGACGAACCAAATCCAAGCGTCCTCTGAGGTCCACGACAACATGAATATAGTTTCCTTCCGGAAACCCAGCAACAGTGGTCACAGAAACCATCTGGATCCATGTAGGTGTGTAGCTTTGCGGCGATAGAGATTGCAATTCAGAACTCGGTCTCGCTGCCTTCTCAGTTACCGGCTCGACCTCCCGACTGTGGTCGAGTTCATCGATTGTGCAGTTCTTGAGCAATTGTGCGACCGTTAAAGATAGACCATTGACGCGGGCTTCCGAAACAAGCTTCATCGCTTTGATCGAGTTGCCACCCAGGTGCAAGAATCGATCACTGGCCTGGATGGAGGTGTGGGGGATATCTAGCACTTTGGCCCAGAGATCTCTCATAGTATTGTGGCTTTCTGAAAGCTCTTGGTTTTCCTCATTTTTACCAACATCCAACAAACGATGTTGATCAAAGCGCACTTGCTCGAGGATTGATGTTAGAGTGTGCTGGTCGACTTTACCGGACGGCATCCTCGGGATACAACTGACTGGTATCAGATACTCAGGAACCATATAAGACGGCAGCTGATCCCGAAGGTCATCTAGAAGAGGGTTAAGATCATATTCAGAGTCATGGAGAAGCTTGCAAACATCGTCATCCGATGTCGTTGCATCCTGTGGTACCAAGAACGCAGCCAAAACGACCGAGTAACCGATGTTCCGAAGTTGCACGCTGGCTCTGGCAACGAGCGAAGACCGAGAAATGTAAACTTCAATCTCTTCCAACTCAATCCGACGACCATTTATCTTGACTTGATTGTCCTTGCGTCCTAGGAAAATCAGCTCCCCATCAGGAAGATATCTCACTAGATCGCCAGTTCGAAAGGCTCTAGTAATGACGTCGCTATCGGTCCATGGCATCGATGAAACAAAGCTTGCTTCTGTCGCCACCGAGTCGTTGAGATATCCTCTGGCAACAGTAGGGCCCTCGATCCAGAGTTCACCAATGACACCGATAGGCATCAAGTGGCGCTCATTACTTGGGCTCACAACCCAAGCACGAGAGGCAATTGAAGTCCCAATATGGTCTCCAAATCTTCCTTTCGAAACTCGTAGGTTGGCAAGTGAACAAACACATGTCTCAGTGGGACCATAAGCATTGATGAGATGTGTCTTTTCCGCCCAAATTTCAATGAGTGACTGTGTCAGCTTCTCTCCTCCAACCACCAATGTCTTCACAGTCGGGATTTCTTCAGGGGATAGTAACTTCAAGACACTTGGAACAGCGACGAGCGTGTTGACTTCCATTTCTTTGATCGATTTGGGGATGTTATTTAGTCGTTCTGCCTCCGTGGGTATACAAACAGATCCTCCGTTCAAAAGTGTTGCAAAAATCTCCAACATGGAGGGGTCGAAGGTGAAAGAGGCGTATTGAAGCATTCTAGTTTCTGTGTTTATACCGAATTGTCTTCCGAGTTCTTTCATGGATGTGCATACATTTCGATGCTCGACGATGACACCTTTGGGAATGCCCGTGCTGCCGGAGGTAAAGAGGATATATGCTGGCTGAGCAGGGTCAATGCCCGCGGGAAGATGGGTGGTCTGACATGCCGGTTTCGTGTTGACAGTCGATGGGCTGACTACCAACTTATTCACACCAGAATCAAACAGCCCTAGCTCATCTGTGCTTCCCGAAAGAACGATAACCTTTGAATGCAAAGATTCCAAGATAAAACCACAGTGTGCTTTTGAGGAAGTTGGATCAATGGGGACAAAAGCCTTGTTTGCTTTCAAAATAGCGATCATGGCAATGACCATTTCTGGTGATTTTTCCATACAGATAGGAACACTTCCACCAAGTGAATCGTCAACAAGCAAGATCTGAAAGGCCAGATTGGTTGATGCGACATCGAGCTCTTCGTAGGTAGTTCCTTTTCCACAGTAAAGCAATGCCAGCTTTTCTGGGGCGGAAGTTGCGGTCCCCTGGAAGAGAGTGTGGAGGAAGTTGTTTATAGGCTCTGCAGCTTGGGGATTCCACTTCTGTAACTGTGCATTGTCTTCTGGTGTAAAGAGGCTCAAGTCACCAAGAGCTACAGTCTGTGGCTCACTAGAAATGACGTGGTAGAATGCCTTGCATAATGTCAGCGATGAGTGATCGACTCAGTAGACAATCAGTGAACTAACCTGCGAGAAATGGCTCATGAGCCGTCTAATCTCCACTTGTGTAGCAGCTTGGGGATCAAAATCAGATCTCAAAGAAACATGGTTCCCTTCCAAGATAATGCAGAAGATCAAGGCAGTTCCATCTGGTGGAGACAGAGGGAGGCGATCCACTTCGATAATCTCGCTCGCTGGCCGAAGAGTGAATAACAGGTGATTTCGGAAACTTTCGACATCACGGCACATATGAGTCTCCTTGGCCTGGTTTTTAGCACGTGTGATCAGATCACTCACAGTGAGTTTGCTCTCGCAATCAACTGTGCAGGCTTCTGTGGAGCTTCGATTATCAACCCCATGAAAGATGACGCCAAAAGAAGCAGTCTCTCTTCCAGTGTACTGTGCCAGAACGATGGCCCATGCAGCGCAAGCAAGAGGGCGCATATCTTCCTCGGACAAGAGGGCATTTGGGAGTGTGATATTCGAGTACTCGGTCAACCACTCAGCAGGTTTGGTGGCAGCTGCTTGGCTGCCACCTTCGAACCATGGATACAGGGAGGGGGAAGCATGAGAAGGACAGCCTGTGCTTTGGTTCGGGTTGCTCGGCGTATTGGACATATTTGTTAATTGCATTCTGTCGGTTGGAAATCCGAGACGATATTGAGACAAAAAAGAGATATTTGAGAGAAGTCAAGAAGAAACAATGTCGTTGTTTACTCCTGGGTAGAATTGCGAGTGAAGAAAAGAAAGAAGAGAGATATCATGAAGATGGAGTTACTTAAGTCCTCAAAGGCATGCATGCTATCTGATCTTCAAATAGAAGTACCCCCCTATATGCAATGATAATAAAAAGGACCTGCCCTCCCCTCACTTTGACAACTCACTCTTGTCTGTATTACTCCCAATGGCTGATGGAGATCCAAGTAGCGGTATATAGTTGGGGCTTTAGCGATTGACTAGCTAAAGTATAAAATCACTGTGGTACAGTAAAACAAGAAATGACCTGACGCATCGTGGTGGACAAATACAGCAGTAAAAGATTGGATCGTGCATAGATGGTGGCAAAGTGCATTTATGTATCATATCCGATCGTGCATTGAGATCTACGGAGTACCCCGGCAGCTCATGCACGATATAATAAATTGCGGGTAATATAAGCAATAGACCTCGGGTACGTCATAAGGCAGACATACAGAGTAATCATATCAAGAAAATCCTGATTAATCTATATGGAGTGATGAAAAGAGCGATAAAAAATTATCAACAGTTCTAGTCTCCCGAAATCAAACTTGTCTTAATTTTGAAAGCTGCACCCACCCCCGAGGTCTGACTGAGGCTGACCATTATTACGGAGAATTTCAGCCAAGGTATTGTTCATGAACCCAAAATCATTCAGGCCCAAGCGTTAGTCTCGTTCTCTTTCCGGGATTTGGGATTCTTATTCGAAAGTAGTAGGGTAGACGTACGGCAAACAAGTTGTAGAAAGCTCGTATAGAAGATGTCTAATGATTTTATTCAGGAAAGTGCATCATGGTTGCGGTTTACGTGCCCAAAAAAAGGACCGAGCATCTCAAACAGCTAAGGTGTGATATGACGATGTAGTAGCACTGCCATTTGTTGCTAATGTACGGAAAGACCTGCGCAACAGTGTTCTGAGCTCGCCTTCCGTTTCATATATGTGTCTTTTCAATTCCCTGGCCAGCTTTCCCCTTTCTAACCAATAAACCATTCAGTCAACCCTCCATTTGCATATATTGCGTCTTCTTCTCAAGCTAAGACCATGGGGATTATCCTCACCGAAAACTTCGCTGAACTCTGGATTGGTTAATCTAAAGCCATATCTCAGCTGCTGGTGTCAGCCATCCTTTGCTAGAGAGTCACCAAATGGATGAGAATCCAGTCGCCATCTAACGACGCCTCTTGGCATACACAACAGCCTTCGGGTAAGACCAAAGCATTCCAGACAGCGCCTTATCCTCAAATTGGAAGTTTGGATTCGCGAGTTGGAACGTGTACTTGTATGCCAGTCTGGCAAGAACCAGCTGCGAGATGCGGTTTGCATAGTCAGCACCAGGGCAAACATGTCTGCCGCTGGAGAATGGGCGCCAGGCTTCATGATTGTCGGTGCTGTCTGGGTCACACCAGCGCTGGGGGTAAAAGTTGTCCGGGTTTTTCCAGTAGGCGGGTTTACGTTGCATGGAGTATGTATCCACGGATATTTTGACCTATTTTGTAGCTCAGGTTAGTGTTACGGGCATAAATTAATTTTCTGAAGAAAGCTCACGCCACTGGGAATGTAAACACCGTCAATTTCTGTTCCGGGCGAAGTGCGAGACAGGAAGCGAGTGTTGATAGTTGGAGCCATCCGAAGGGCTTCTTTAATAGAAGCATTCAGGAATGGGAGCTGCTTCAGAGAATTCTCCGTCATTCCTTCAATGTCGGTGAATGTGCTGTCAATCTCCTTTTGAAGCAGTTCCTGTTGACCCTTCTCCCGCAACATGAGACTGAAACAGGCAGGGAGAAACTCGGAAAGGGTCAGGTAGTTTGCGAAACTAAGTAAGTACTGTGAGCTTGGAACCGTTTGGGGAAGGAAAAGACTTCACGTACACCAGAGTCACCATGTTGATCAATAATTCATTCTTGGAAAGATCCTGACAGCTGCGATTTCCTGGCACATCGCCTGTAACATAATTGGCAACCGTACCCTTGGTTTTGTCTTGGGTGACAACAAATCTTTGTGTTTGACGTTAGTCATGTAAAAGAATATTCAGTGAGCACATCGTTATTTACCGGCGAATCGCCTCATCAGGGTTCAACCCATCCGCGTTGAGCAAAAATGTCAACTTAGCAAATGCTCTAATGACCGTAATGAGAACAATTCTCAGCACAGGGGTATTGAGTCCCATGAGAATGAGTTCAAGAAGAGGTCCCAGAAGCCAGCCAAAGACTTTGAAGTAGTCGATTTTCCCTATGCACGATCAGCTCTCTGTGGGTGCCTTTTGAATGGGCAAGACCTACTTTTAGCGTCAAAGCCAATGGGTGCAACAAAGTATCGGCTGCCGACAATCTCCCAGGTCATTTCACTAAGCATTGTCGTGAGATCAAAGGTCTCACCACTATCGCAAGCAGCTTCAATCTTCGCTTCCACCTGCTCGAGGAAACGGACATTGATTTCATCCTCTACAGGACGAACCCTTGCCAGGGCTGACTGGATATTCTTTCTCAGTTTGCGGTGGGCGGTCTCGTCATTGACGGTAAAGATATTTGCAATGCCAAGAAAGAGATAGATAGCCTGGGCTCCATAGGATCCTGTACTGGGGAACCGCTCTTCAGGCTGGTCGTAGATTGCATGGTACGCGGTAGATGTGGAAAATGAGACTTCATTGGGACCGATTCGAATGATGTCTCCTGATGGTTTGAGTCATAAATATGATTTTGACATGTCTACTTTCATGCCGTACCTTTCTGACGATGGAGGCGATTAAGGCTCAAATGCCACTGTCTGTTGGACAAAGTCGATAAGACCCAAATCTAATATCGTCAATATATTTCACGAGTGAAAGCGTAGGTGGACCATGAGAATTACCGGAAAGACTTTAGATCCCGGAGCCGCAGCAATCTGCTTCAGGGGATCGGAGAACACTCTGGCAGCGATCCAGTACAGAAATATGACGGAGGACTGAAGAGTTAACAAATTCATTCGGGAATTAGGATGTGTGAGAGACTCACAATCAGGATATACATGATGAAAGATTATGATTATCACTGAATTCAGTGAGTATTTACAGTGCTGAGTCTGAACTAATATAATATATAACTTTGATCGCGAGATCCTGCGGTCTTTTGCTTTCCAAGGTTACTTCTAAGATGCACACCGTCATACTCCAAACCCTTTGTATACGCATGATGTAGAGTGATGATCGTTTAAGAGCATTTGCATTTATTACATAGGGCACTGAATAATAGCCAATAGACTCGGATTTGTTCGGGCGGATGCCAATTCGTCGTCGCGGTCTATTTGCCAAGTGAAACTAGAGTCTGCTGTCGACATGGCGGTAAATCCAGGGATTTTATTGGATTGACTCGTTAACCCTGTTTATACTATAGAGGATCAACATGTCATTGAGTACCAGGACATTGGGCACCCAAGGATCGGATATGCAGCATGCAGAAGAGTCCATACCAATAGAGCTGTTAAACTTAGGTAGCGATGCATGAATCTTGCGCAGGTGGTTACACAGCATGCTGCTGCAGAATATACTTTCATGACCAACGTGGATCATGATCATATGACTGAAAGCCCGGAAGTGACCGCCCAAAGCAAGGAGGTTATGGCAGACCCCGATTCCAAGTCGACCCACTTCCCTTGCTAATATTAACCTGGATGCTTAGTGGGGATTTTGCAGTCTTGGCCGTTCTATACTGCAGTAACGCTGATGGCAAAATCCCTCATCAGGTTTACTGGTGGTGCCTCAAAGTCAAGATTCTAAAAGTGCAAAAGAAAACCACGGCTGAAGCCCCATCCTCAAGGTATGATGTAATTATTTTTTAAACCAGATCTGAGATATATCATATCACCTGGCAACCCCGATTGAGTTATATAATGACTGTGACCTCGGGGATCTCCAAGTCTTTTACCACCAAAACCAGCACTGCATAGTTGAGTCTTGGGATATACCGCCATAGTCACCATCAACAACATGTTGGAATCAATTCTACCCCACCAAGACTTCCGCAAGTCCCTGCGGGGCGAGCAAGCAACTATCCCAAATCTATATGAATTGTTACCGGAGTGGACACCGCGGTTTCATCCAGACTTGGAGAAGGCCCGCCATGAGGTCTTGGACCCTTGGCTGGAACGGTGAGCCCATTTCCAACATATTGCCTTCCGAATTCTTAATTTTATCATAGCTGGGTTGATGACCCTCAAACCCGCGTCAAACTCCAGGCTGCGAACTTTACCATATTTGCCTCAATCATTTGTGCAGATGCCTCATATGAGAAGCTGTGTACTGTGGCAAAGTACTTTGCTTGGGTATGTAGCGTGCCTTTATATCTTTTCTATGCTAATATTGATCTCTGATTTCTTGTCAGTATTTTGTATGGGACGACCGTAAGGAATATTACACCACCGAAGACCCAAGGAACCAAAGATTGACTGACAAATTGAATTGAAGAGTTTGACTGTGGTTCTCTGACCAATGACTCACAAAGCCGAGTGGAATACCAGCAGAAAAGCAAAGAATACTTCGAGCATGCTCTATTGCGAAAGGGCAGCCCTCCAGACCTTTCGAGTTTCACAGACGGGCAGCGAATGGCCTTGCAATGCTGGGACGAAGTGGGCGAGCATATCCGCGAGTGCTGTAGCGTTAGTACGTAAACTACGAGGAAGATGAATTCCAAAATTCCGTGCTCTGACTTGACTAACGACGACCGTACAGATGCTTGCGAAATACTTCTGCAGACCATGTTGCCATTTGTTGAGAGCGTCGACACAGTGGATTCAATCTACGTGCATGACAGTGTCCCAAGCGTAGCCCAATATTGGCAACGTCGTGACCTGACAGCAGCAGTCTATCCTGTAATTGCGACACTTTTGTGAGTTTTTCTCTCCCTCAATGTCTGCGAGCCCGACCTAAACTTTCACCCAAGCTTCATTCATGAAGTCAGCATTCCCATGAGAGACTTGCCAGATTCCGATTTAGCAAGTCTTTGGAAGCATACTTCCTACATTGTACACATGTGAGTAATCTATGATTTTTCCAACTGAAAGCTGGTAATTAAGACTTATCATATGATAGCACAAATGACATGCTCTCCATGCCAAAAGAAGCAGTACGTGGAACCCCATATCCTATTCTATGGGTGACTGATATCCGCCCCATAGAAAGATGGACAAATTGAAGGATTAGTGCCCGTTCTGATGATGAACTACGGACTTTATTGTGCCACGGCCATGCAATGGAGCTTCCAGCTTGCCCAAGTTCAAGTCAGAGGCATTCGTACCATAGAAAAACGCCAATCGGATGATCCCAACAAATGTGACAAGATGGGGAAGCTTTTGAAACATGTTTTCATTGATGGTTGCAAAGATGTTGCAATGGGGCTTATCCATTGGAGGTATGTGGAAATTTTATGATGTTGATATGGCTCCGTTGCTGATTACCATGGAAAAGTTACCACGGCGAGCGGTACTTCCGGAGTAAGGACATCCGTGCGGACTACACGATCGAGTTTGAGTTATAGCCAGATATCCATGGGGGTTAACTATGGGGGTTAACTAGGGGTATCCCATTTCACTTAGTCTACTTTGCAATGAATAATAAATTGAATCATAACCCATTTTGGGCAGTCGTCCGAAAATGCATCTTGAAAATTTCTGCTGGCTTGCAATCTTAGTTTACTTCCAAGGATGTATCGAGAAAGAGCCCTGCTACCCAGGTTTCCACTCGAGAGAGACCACGGAGTACTGAGTACAGTACTCCGTAGTGTATACCCCATTGTGTATAGGTCAAACTTGATAAGCTCTGAAGGTTGACGTTCACTCCTCTCTCCGCCTCATTCCCGCTCCCTTCTCATGGCTACTCTGTACTCCGTCGTGGGGGCTAGAAATAGCGGTGTGGCTTTCCAGAGGCGAAAATGTTTGTCTTGGTGTTATATTGAGACCTTTGAAATAGACCTCGGGGGGTTGTACAATTTCAATTATACGTGCAAGCACCCGGCTCTTGCATAGATCTCTAGAGCTAATGCACGCCGCACATTAGGTTTCTGCAGCTTACTCAGTCCACTCTCGAGCCCTGGAGGTCTGTACAGGCATTACAGTTTGGGAAAATACAAGATCCATAGATCCACCCGTGCACCTATGGGGCTTATATATTACACGTAGAGAATGTCTTTCTCTGTAGTTTTCGGGATTGGATTGGATACTGTAGGTATAATACCCTTATTTAATCATGATAATGCTACGGGCTACGAGAATCTGACACCCCTTACTATTTTTAGCGGATCCTTTTCATGTGAGTTCCAAGGTTATTTGTGCAACATGATCAAGTTTTTACCAGAAGTAGACATCCGCAATGGGCTGGATTGGGCCCGAGGTCCCGGCCCAAAACCTAACCCATTAGTGGGCTGGGCTGGGTTGGGCTCTGGGCTTTGTGGGCCGCTGTGGAAGCCTAACCAGAAGGCCACCTGGGCATTGGACTAATCTTGTCATGAAGAAGTCGATGATATAACATTTTGAACCTTGAACCGCAGGATAGCACATATCGGTGAACATAGAATTTAAGAAAGTCAGAATGGATACTGTCGATCTAGTCTTGACAAATTCAGCATTTTGCCTATTTTTTATACTTCATTCCCACAAATTGGTGGCAACTCAGCCCCCAGCGGTGTTGGCCTGCAACCATCGGTCACGGAGTAGACCTGTAACATTGAGATCGAGCCTCTGCGAACCTATGTCGCAAGTCCACACCCACCAAAAGAGTAGCCAGCTGAGATAATGGAGTTGTCTAATGCAAGGAGTACTTGATGATATGATTCATAATAATTGATCAAACCCAGTGCGGGTCTCTCAGCTGATCCTAAACCAATTTTATCGTTCAATGCTGGCTTACTCCATACTTTGTTTTGAGTACGTGAGTTGCAGATCGATTCTTAGGGCTAACCTGAAGCCGTTGATTAATCAGATGACGATAAACAAGTATTCAAACGTGCTCTCAGAGAGACTCGTGGATTTGGTCAATTCAAGTTTACTCATAGCCTTTTCCTTTTGAGTGTATACACAGCGACGATTTCATTCACAAAATGCCCTTTCTTGCTGCAAAGTACACCTTACCATGGGCAGCGGCCATTCAGGCCCTTGTTGCCGTGTTTTTCTTTCAATTGGCTTCCTTTTCATATTGCTTTCTGTATGCGCTAGTTATCAACGTTTCTTGCTATGCATTCTACTCAATTGTGATTTACCCATCGTGGTTCAGCCCATTCCGACATCTTCCAACGCCCAACGTAAGTTTTTCCAACTCCAATTGAAATGAATGTACTCATACTCATCTTCGATATCGTCTCTCAGTCAGAGAATCCTATCTTCGGACATGCTCTCGCAGAGTTTGAAATGCCGCGAGGAAACGCATACCTTCGCTTCATGAATGAAACGGATAATGCGGGACTCATTCATCTCCACGGTCTACTCGGCGCAGACCAACTGCTTCTCACGAATATAGAGGCGCTGAATGAGGCCCTTATTCAACGAGCATATGATTTTGAATGGCCAGAGGGCGACAGCAATTTCCTTCAGAAGATTTTGGGGCACGGCTTGATCACCTCTGAGGGCGAAGTGCATAAAAGACAGCGCAAGCAGATGGCTCGAAGCTTCGGGGTCAAGCAAATCAAGGGTCTTTATCCTTCTTTCTGGGAAAAATCGATGTGTCTTGTGAGAAAGATCGCTCAAGAACTTGCCCAAAGCTCCGAAAAAGAAGGATCCCCCCTCGTGTCTGGAGAAACAGATGTGTGTGACTGGGCACAAAGAGCAGCACTGGACATCATCGGCGAGATAGGATTTGGCTGGGAGTTCAACACCCTCGACAACCCCGACAATGAGTTGGCCAAAAGCTGCGAGCAGATATTCTCACCGACCCTCGAAAATGCTCTTTTATTTGCAATCAGTGTTTATGGACCGAAGTGGGCACTAGACTATGTCCCAGGGGGCATTTCACGGCGGTTTCTCACGGCCACTGGAAAAGTTCGAGACGTGTGCCGGAATTTTATCAAGGTCAAGACTGCCCAGGTCGACACGTCGAGGAATATTTTGTCACAACTCATGGCCCAAGAAGGCGTATCCGAAGATTTGCTTGTTGATCAAACTTTGACATTCCTGACAGCCGGGTGAGTACTGATATCCTGTCCATCATCCAACAGGGAAACTCACTCAACTTTGCAATTGTAGGAATGAGACAGTAGCAATTGCTCTCACGTGGGCCACATATCTCTTGGCCAAGCATCCAGACATTCAAACCCAGCTTCGCCATGAACTTCGCTGCAACTTACCATCATCTGCCGGGCCGAACGGTGACCTCTCATCTATTCTTGAATCACTTCCCATCCTGAACGGTGTCATCAATGAAACACTACGTTTATACCCATCAGCACCTGTGGCAGTCCGGGTCTCTTCTCGCGAAACCTCTATCCTGGGCAATTACATTCCAAAGGGTACCCGCCTTTTCATCGCCCCGTGGTCCATCAATAGATCAACAGATCTCTGGGGACCACAAGCTGAGATGTTCTTGCCTGAACGCTGGATTGACCCACCAGGGACGCCAAACGTCACAGGGGGAACTGAAACAAAGTCGCCTCTCCTTACTTTCTTGCATGGACCTCGGAATTGTATTGGACAGGGATTTGCAAAAGCAGAGCTTTTGACGCTGGTGGCTGTATTTGTGCGGAGCTTTCAAACAAGTTTGGTAAATCCCAGTGATGTTAAGTCTCCCGGTGGCGCGTTGAGCGCGAAGCCGGCTGGTGGTATGAAGTTGAGACTGGAGGTTCTTGATGAGGCTATTTTATGACAGTAGTGAACTAGACATAAGCTATTCATATGTCCAAATACTTCAAAACACTAAGATCCAAATCCTGTTCAGGGTCAATGTGTATTCTTTGGAGTGTTGTCTTGAGAAATGGCGTCCGACGCTCACGGAGTCATATTACCGGGCAGTGACACAATGTTTTGCAAATTACATAACACGCTCTTCCACCGTTTCCTGGTCTGAAGGTTGCGTATTTCCAGCTCTTCGGACTCCACCATGAGTAGTTTAGCTTTGGCGGTCTGATCGCAAACAGATATATCACGAGGGTGGATCTACGATATCGATTAAGAGATCTATCCTTTTCTATTCCGTAAATGGCGGCGAAGACACGTCCGGTCGTCACCGCCACACAATATTTACATTTAAGCGGTCTGAATGGTCTGCAGGAAATTTAATGTATCGGCTTGAGGCGTTGCTACAGGCATGTTTCGCACATGTCTATAAGATACGTTGGGCCGAAACTCTTTTGCAGCTCTCATTGAACGATCGGGGGTTATCCGATGGAACACTTCGGCGGACTAACACCATGCAAGGGGTCGATTATGCACATACAGTGGGGCTTAGGTGGACTCCACCATCTACTACCGTGGTCCAGATCGACGAAAGAACATATCTTCCTGTCGAAATTTTTGATTAGACCCCGATCTACTAACACTTGCTGTCTATGTTCAACACAAAGACACGAATTTCTCTCAAAATCTCGTATTCCCGGTAAATGCAGTCACCGATGCAGAATTTATAATATTCCCAGGCTTGCGTGTCAATTTTCCGTGTTCTGTTTCTCTCGGCTGCTTGCTCAACAATCGTTTTCCATGAAAGTTTCCCACCCTCAACATCATGGACCGACTCGTCAATGAAATCATCGATCATCAACATATCGCTGGCCTGGGCTTTACAGCTGGGGTTCTCGTTACAGTGGCTTGCTATGCCCTTCCACCGATATGGCACTGCCCCACCAATCCTCTCTTAGGGCCGATGGTCCAACTCAGAAAGAAACGATCTCGCCTAGCCGGTCAAAATTCAGCTTTCGGCCAATTCGAGTTGAAAGATCACTACGGTCTAGAGCAACAAGTGCTGAATCTTGACTTTGACCCACGCACAATGTGGATGAATGTTGGGTTTTGGAAAGTTAGTTCAATTCCTTGTCGAGAACCCAGCAAGTCCTTTCTGACCAAATTGATACCAGAACAACCCACAGTCCCTCGCCGAAGCTTGTCAGGGCTTATTGGAAGAACTCTTGAAAGAAGCTGGTATTTCCGCCTCCAGCGATCAGCGCTTTTCAGTCCTAGAAGTCGGCTGCGGATGTGCCGAGCCAGCGCGGTTTTTAAGAAAAGAATTCACTGAAAGTTTTGACCAGTATATTGGGATTACATTGAACAGATGCCAGGCAGACTATGCTACCAAGCGACTTGCAGCTGACCAGAAAATTGGTCAGATCAACAATTCAGGCCAAAGCCATGTATACTGTGCCAATGCCGCCGATCCGTCTTTGTGGCCCGAGAGTCTACGCAGCTCGGTCGACCAGCTTGCTTCTCGTCAAAAGTCTGCCACAGGAGCCCACTTGTTGTGGCTCCTCGCCTTGGACACACTATACCACTTCGCGCCAGACCGGGAGCGAATTTTAACACATGCATGTCAGAGCATGGATGCTTCTCTTATGGCAACAGACGTTGTGATTCTCGACAACCTCTCATGGATAGACAGTATGAAGCTCCGTCTCGTGTTTTTTGGCCTGCAAGTTCCTTGGAAGAATATTATGACCCGGGACCAATACGTCCGTATGCTCATAAAGTGCGGGTACAAAGAAGAAAATATTACAATGACTGATATTTCCGAGCATTGTTTCGAGGGCTTCGACAGCTTCACAAGAGAGCACATGAAACGGTGGGAGGCAATGGGAGGATCGAATGTGATACCACGAGCTGTGGGGATGATGGGCTGGGTAATGGGTTGGTGGGCAAGGTCTGGTACCGTGAGAGAGTATGTTATTGTTGCGAAAAAGTAGGAATCCCTCTAAGAGTCGCGTTTTTCATACAGTCTGCCCTTGCTCTTCAGACTACAGCTACTCCAAAGACAAATCCATGACACTGAACTTTTTTCTATTGACTGTTTATGAACCCTTACTACCCGCGCATCAAGATACAGTTCAATGAATCAAGTTTTTTTATCCCAGCCTACGTTGTAGTTTTCTCATCTTCTCCGTAAAAGAGCTTCGTTTCCTTCGACTATAGCAATGTAACCAGGTCAAATTTCGGCACCAACGCAATACTTTATAATTTCACTTCCATTTTCAACTCTTTCTACATAAAAGCGTTTGCCAGGAGATGCCAGACGAATGTTGTAGCATTCAATTCTGGAGCCCTAGATTTAGTCCCCTGTTCCCGGTGATATACGCATACCTTGCGGTCACTATCTTTGAAGGGGGTGGTACCTTTCAGAGATCGATCTGGCAAAGGAAGGAAATCCAATCTGTCAGACCCCGCCATGAAATATCCAGCAAGATCACCCATTGAATCCTTGAAGTGTGGTAGTATATGGAAAACAATGAATTGATGTCTCCAGGAAAGTAGGGCCTCAAAACGGGTCATAATGCTCGAAGCCAGACACGCTGCATGCGCCCGTGGCTTTCGACTGGACGCCCAGGTAGAAAGGTACCAATCTATATTTGCAGTAGAAAGGTTAACTGGATCCTCGGCCTTCAGCATAGACGCTATGCAGTTTGACAAGGACACAGCGTTTTCAATTGCACCGTTAAGGCCTTGAGCCAGATTCGGAGTCGTCTAAAAGGATTAGGGTCAGAAAGAGGCTTTGATTGGGTCTGCGGCGTTTATTAACCTGGTTTATTGCGTCTCCCACACAAGCGAATCGATTCCATGTCCAGTACTCGAACGTTCCCTCTTCGATGGGAACGTGGTAAGTTGAAGTGGTGTTTCGGTAAACGTCCTGGAAGTGAACACGGTCGTTCACTTTCTGCGTAAGGTATGGTCTGATATGATCCTCTATGTTGTCTCTGTTGAGTTTCGGAACATCGGGGGCGCGGTGTGTTTTCTCCAATTTCGTAATGAGGAACCAGTACACAATGCGTTCCTTTCCAACAACGCTGAAAAAGGTGAAGTCTTTGCCAAATAGACGATGTACTATCCCCGGTTCAATCCCCACCGTGGGTGCTGATACGCCATATACACAGGAGTACTGAAACATTGTCGCTATTCACAGATATCAATTCGAGTCTGGTATCAAAATTTGCCAACCAAATATACATACCTATGAGATCTCTCTTCAAAGCAGGGCCTAACCCAGCATCCTTCATATGCTGCCACATATCCTGCCGCACTGGACTGTGGACCCCATCAGCTCCTACTATGATGCTTCCGTTGAATGAGGTGCCATCGGAACAGTGTGCAATGACACCTCGGGCAGAATGCTCGGCTCTGAGAAATTTTTTCTTCGCCAGCACTTTCTCCTTTTCGCGAAGATGTTTGAACATCACTCCAAGTAGCTGCTGGCGCTCCAGCCACACACATGGGTACCCGTAACTATCAATATTCAGTAAATGGACTATTTGAGAAACAATATCAGGCTCACCGGGCTTGCAGAAGCTTGGGTGTTTCCAATTTGGTCAATGATACCCCGCCCGCGCGCCAGGAATGGATTTCTTTCACGGGCTCTACCATCTCGTAGATATCATCGAACATCCCGAGTTGGTCCAATATCATAGCACCGTGACATAGAAGCTTGGGGGTTAGCTTAGGGGTTGGGGGTTAGGGGTTAGGGTTAGGTTAGGGGTTAGGGGTTAGGGGTTAGGGGTTAGGGGTTAGGGGTTAGGGGTT